>OU343223.1:110894009-111006164 GCA_910596185.1 Chrysanthemum makinoi
CCATGCTATTTACATGTAGTTTTTTATTTCCACAATTAGCTTTTGTATTTAACTTTTGCATTTAACTTATATACGGGATGCAAAAATGTCGCTTTAAATTGATTTGAGTCGCTATAATGGTCATGTAAAACTTTCAGTAACCATAATTCGTCAAAGGTAACGTGGTGGAGGTAAGTCACTAAGTGGTTGCTTTATGTTCTTGCTGTTAACACAACGCTTATTATCTGTCATTTTTTTAAGTATTTGTCTTGAAAAACTTTGATTAGTTGTTAGTGTGGTGCGACAGTTTACACAGTTTAGATCATGTTTTATGTTTCATTTGTCAAGAAAGAAAATAAGTGAAGTATGTTAAATGGGCCAACAACAATTATTTTGCGATTTAGGCTTGACTAAAATAGGTTGACGGTGATACATAACCTGTTGATCAAAGACCCATTTAATTAAACATATTGTCTGGGTATGTCAGGTTAAAGAATCTGAGCACATGTCATTTTTATGTTGTTAACCTGTTATACCTTATAAGAACTTCAAACCTATTTATGAATGATTGAGTTACTTATGTGTTGTTTATAGACATAAGAATATCAGTTTTTTTAGGTAATGAATGAACCAAGCTGCCAATTTTCATGTTTATTAGTCAATAAAATAGGCTATTGCTTGCAAAATCTCTAATTTACTAACATGTAACTCAAAATTACAATGAGGTGGTTTTAGCATTAGATTATAGTTTAATATAATTGGCTTGAGTCCGCTGTCATCAAACTATAGTGATGCATGTGTAGATCCAACAACTAAAACAACAAATCTGTTTATACTCAATATACCAGTATGCATCCTAACCATTGTTGTGCGTCCTTTACCACATTTATAAGTTTTTCAATTAATCACCAAACATGTTATTGGTTGATTTGTATACTATAGTGTGTTGCAATAAGGTTGTTTTGGACTTTTTGTTTGGTTTTAGATTTGTTTGACAGAGACGGCGCGAGAAGAGAGAAAGTGAGGGAAGCGCATAGTAGGCTAATGGTTGTAAACCATCCGGATGCCGCAATCAGCCATTGCTTACCCTCAAATATCAACGGAACCAAAGACATAATGCTTGGAAAAATCAAAAACGCCATATATGCTTTTGTTGTATTCGTTGATTTATGATGACGAACAACTAATGGTAATTTGTGTTTGATGAATTACAAATGAAGCAGAACCATATTTTTTGTTTATTTTGTGTTTAATGAAGTTAATTGCAATATATTTTGTTTGCACAAGTGATGATGGGCGCTTCTGTTGCTCCAACAACAATTTGTGACATGTATGCAGATGTCGACAATATCAAATCGAATGCGTATATTTAGTTTATTTATTGGTGTCAATGCATTTCCGCGGCAACGCGCGGGCTACAACACTCGTTTTAACCCTAAATCTAATGAACCCCAAGCACAATTATGTTTGGGCCTTAACTTATAATCTAACAGATAATAGAAAAGTCTTTTATCATTATGTGAGCTATTACAATTTTTTTTATGATGATATATATTTATCTAGGAAGGCAATATTTTTATTGAAACTAAGTAACAAACTATTGATCAAACATATATAATCCATCTCAAAAACTGCCGAGCTACAAGAAATTGGTCAATAAATCATACACGTGACTCATATGTACACTGCAACGATGAATGGATCCACCATCTATGTACTAGCTAAGCAATGCCTAAAACTCGATAAATGTGGAACTGGACTTCCATTAGGTTTAGCTAGGACAACTGCTCCCAAAAAAGAACCAAACCCAACGAAAAGGTAATCACGCAAACAATATATCCTATTAAAGAAAAAGAAAACATATTTCGAAGCTAAAAGACATTGCGATATATTTTTATTATATCGAATAGTTATCAATAGATAGATAACAAGGTGTTTTATCAATTGAACTTTTTTAGTGAATATATACTCAACAATAATTCATGCACTTGCAAAAGCCAATATCACATTATTACAAACGTAATTAAAACAACTTAACAATTCTGTTATGATATTTTATCAAACTATATATAAGTAGTTTTTGAAGGTTGAATGAAAGTTTAAACTTTATCAAAGTACGTAGTACTAGTTATTAAACAATGGGTTAGGGTAAGAGCACCATTTACAAACAACAGCATACCAGTGTGAGCGTGTGGCATCTTATCAAAAGTATTAAATTAACTACTATTGTATTCATATTTAGGGATGGCACCCATGGGTAATGGGAACGGGTATCTCTAACCCGTCACCCGCCCACGTAGTTTTTTTCTCACCAATCACCCACCCGTCACCCGCTAGTGGGTATAATTTTCTACTCATGCCGATGCCCGCGGGTATTTATTGCCCACGGGTAAACCCATGGGTTACTGTAATGCAACAAAACTACAAAACCATGATATGAAAACTAACTATGAAATTGCATAATAAGACACTAATCAATTTGCCAAATACAAGTTCGCAAAATACTTAAACACATATTTGAAAGTAGCTATTAAACATCATTATACCAAATCACATTCATATTTGTTAATTAGATAAATAAAGTAAAATGGTTTAAAACATCTTTAAATATGAAATTTACATAATTATATAACTAGAATACTTAGATGTATTAGGTGTGTACCTCATAAAAGGAATAATTGAAGTTACGGGTCGAAGTGCGAGCAAGAAAGAAGCGGGTAAAATGTATTTTAGCACAAGGAGGAACTGAGTTTATGGGATTATAATTTATACATGTTAACATGTATACAACTTTGATTATTTGATCTTTTATATTCTTTTTTAGTCTTGAAACTCAAACAAATTTTTGGGTTAATGTGTTTTTTTTAGACTTTGTAACTATTAAATGTATACATACAACATCAAATATTTTAATCAGTATAATTAATTTTAACATGGATTTTTGGGTATACCCACGAGTATTTTGAAGGGTATACCCATGGGTATTTTAAATGGGCGTCATGGGTATACCCGTGATGGGTATGCATCACCCGTCACCCACCCGCCATCCACTGATGGGTACAGATTTTCACCCACGACCCACCCGTGAGTAAAAATTGACGATTTTACCCACCCATTTATGTGCGGGTACCCACGGGTTGCGGGTTTTTTCTCGCCCATCGCCATCCCTATTCATATTTATCAAAGTTGTTAGTGAATTATGGAAAAGTATTGGAAATTTGGGCACATAAAAAAGATGTTAATTTAACTAACTTCCGAAGAAATTAAGGCTGATCGACTTTTTCATAGAAGAAGAAAAGTGTTTTGCTTCTGGAAGAAAAAATGAGATGCCATGCACGCTAATGAAAACTCTTAACTGATTGAAATTTTGAGTTTTAGCATAAAGTTGAAAATATTGTTAAGTAGGAATGTAGCCTCATATTGGTCGTAGTCGTATGCTTGTTACACACGAATGGATATCTTATGTTGAAAGCGATTGTTTTTACATGTAAATTTCTTTTGTTGATGTCCTGTTGATGAAAATGTTGTATTTGTACATAGATCGTGGAGTTCTGAGTCGACCATTTAGCTCTTACGTAGACATAGTATATACATGATCATATGAACGGAGATAAGTGAATTTATCTAAAACGAGACCAAACAATTGCAACAAGATATGCAATGATTGCCGTTTAATGGGAACTGATTCGTTTGGATTGAAGAACTGTCGTGTTTCTTCCTAAACTCTTCCGACTAAAGATGGTAAAGCTTATAAATTAACGTGCTACTATCATTTCTTCATTACAGATCTTCTTTGATCAGTAAGTTTATTGTGTCCGACATTAGCTATAATGTTCATGCACCATCTAGATGTTCATAAGAAAAGAGATGTTAGAAAGCTTAATTATAATAACAATACTTTGAGATAAAAAGAAGATAAGTAGCGATTAAAGTCAAGGGGACATATAGTTATCGGTGGGTATTTGCCGAAAGTCCAAAACACTAATCAAAAATCCAAATTTTGCATTAAAAATTACTTGTTCCATACGAATTTAAGAAATCAATTTATTATTGCTAGATTAATATTAACTATTCTGTATTACTTGTTCCATACGAATTTAAGAAATCAATTGTCTGTGCACGGGGTTTTGACAAAAAAAATTATTCTGTATTAATACTGAATATTGTGTCTTTAAAAGTAATTGCATATAATTATATAGTTATAAGTTTCGTGCACGAACAAAGTTTACACATAAATCAAATTTATTTTAACATTTTAGTTCAGTATATACACATATAAGAATTTGCCCATGAAAATTGTTATATAAGTACAACTAATACTTATGCACGAGTTTTTTGCTATCCATTAATATCCATTCGACTTTGATAAAATATTTGTAAAAATAACTTTTAGGTAATTCAAGATTTAATTTTATTTAGCTGACAAAGATGTTGATGTTGTTATTTAAATTTCACTACTGATATTATGTTATACACATGATGCAAGTTTAATAGCACATAATGAACATTGATAAAGTTAAAGTATACTCCTTAAAGTTTTTAAAAATGTTTTTCTAGATATCCTTATATAAATAAATAAGAATTACATGAGTCATTGTTATAAGACAATCGCGTATATTTATTTTTATATTAAATTAACCCTGCACAATTTAATAATTATATTCCCTTTTTTTAATTTAGCCGTATTTAAAATGTAAACTCGTGTCTACATAGGTTAAACTTTTAAAAATGAAATAAATGAGACATTATTGAACGTATATAAGAAAAAATTGGATACTTATAATCTTATGCAAATTTATATGTTGTTATTTTAAAACAACATATATATTGTATTTTTTAAAATATAAAGAATATAAAGTATAGGGGGGTATTTGTTTATAATCTAAAGTTATTAAAAAACATAAATGCTTATAATATTACCTTTAACTCTATATAATTTTTAAAAATTCAACCACTAAAGTTTTATTAATTACCTCCTCTTTTTTTAAGTTTTTATTTTCACAAATTTGACACCTATATTTTTATGTGTTTTTTTTATCAAACAAATTTCTTCACGAAATTTATTAAAGTTTAACCAAAATCAATTTAATTTTGACTTTTATTAACCAATCACATCACACAATTTTGCTTACGAGGCGAAATCGAGCTCTCCTATTGGTCCTATTATTTTTTCAATGAGAAGGGTTTTACAAAAATACTCCGAAATGATGTAATTCTTTTATTATATAAAATATATGTACAAAAAATAAAATAAATGTGACAAATTTAACTCGTCTGCGTGGAAGTAGTTCGACACTATGAAAGATATTAAAAAGACCATAACTAATATGAGAATATTAATGTGATGTAAACAGTTTTTATATTCAATAGCAAAAACACGCACCTTGTGACTTTGATCCCACAACAGTGTTGAATGCCCGTTTCTTGCCATTGAACAATAAAATGTTCGCTTACTCGCCTTTGAACATTGGTAGGTGCGCATTTTCAATATTAGGTTAGAACTTAAAAATATAAAAAATCCGTAGTGTTTTACCTTGAACAAACTCTTATTCAATGTAGCTAGACGTTCCGAGCATAGTTGTCAGGATCTCAATCTTGATTTTAGAATCTTACGATTTTATGGATCTCAATCTTGATTTTAGAATCTTACGATTTTATGATACTGAAAAGCAAAAACGATCCGGATCCTACATAATCTTTGCAAGCTTAAGATCTTATAGGATCCCGATCTTTATCATACGATATTAAGATCTAATCTGATCCGATCTTACTTTTCTCAGATTACAAGCTAAAAAACTACAAATTTATGAGCTGTTTTTTTGTACAATTCAAAAAACAGCATGTTAACCTTTTTAAACATTTCATAATGATAATTAGGACAACATTTCTATGAAACATTTATAATATTTTGTGTTCATAATGTATAGTAATTTGTGAATTTGTATAATATTACAAAAACTATTAAGAAATAACATTAGAGTAAGATCTTAAGATCCCGATCCGATCTTACGATCATGATATTGCAAAAATGAAAAAGATCTTAAGTAAAGATAAGATCCCGATCTTGAAAATCTTGATTCAGATAGACAAAATTGACATAAGGACATAGCCGCACACGATTGCTGCAACAAGAACCTTGTTAAAGAAATGCTCGGATCGTCTCTTTATGGCATCTCTAGTTATCTATAATGCACATCTATAAAAAGTCGATCATCAAAAAATATAAAAAGTTTCTTTATATCGGTACAAAATAGTATACGTAACTAGAAAACTTATACCCCATAAATTAGTCGAATATAATTCTTATACACGCACTATAAATATACAATGTTGAAGCATAAATCCGTCGGGCTAGTCTTGACGATAGATTGAGTCGTTCCACGTCATCCCGAGCATGGAAATCTGCTACAGTACAAGAAAGAAACCGGTTAGAAGGGGTCTGAGGCCGAAGCCCCGGAACCACCCTCCGACGGTCAAGTCAGATTATGTAGAGAAGTATGTGTATGTTTAGTGAGAGAGAATATCATACATTGTAGAATGGTAAATGCACTTTATTTATAGGTGGGTTTCCTTGTCCTTTTCCGGTGATAGCGACATATTTAGGTGGGAAACGCGACGGAAACCTAGGAAGTGAAATGTGATGTCCGCCGGATAGGTCTTGCCCCTGGAAGGGATTTGCTTCAGCCGGGAGGGGTCTTGCTCCGTGCCGGATGGGACTTGCTCCAACCCCGGAAGGGACTTGCTCCAGCCCCGAAAGAGACTTGCTCCAGCCCCGGAAGGGTCTTGCTCCATCCCAGACTCCTTCCCGGACCATACGTCATCATGTCCCCCAGTCTAGTATGATATGGTTCTAACCATGTTGTGCTAGACTCATACTTTATTAGTTTCCATCATTTTCCTTCCGGACAATATGTTGTTATATCCAAATTCGGACCACAATCAATCATCCCCATTCTGAGCTGCGCCGGTTACACCTCGTATGACAGGTGATGGTGGTGGGATGCTTGGTTTCCCGTTCTGAGCGGTAAAGACCCCGTGATAAGAACGATGTTTCTATAGTCGGGGTAACACTAGCATCGGCCGGGTACCTTCGTGTTCAACTCTTAGTAGAGGATGATATAAAGGGTTTCTGGAGATGGAGATGGTCTCCATGCATTATGTGATGAAAGGGGTAAAGGTGTAGCCACCTTGTACCAACTTGAATCCATCTTCCTAAGGATATGAACAATAGTGCGAATATCACATTAGACTTCAGACTTCTGAAGAATATACTTCCGTAGTTGGATTAATTTTTAGGTTACCCATCCTGGTGCGAATATTGAATTCGTCTTGGTGCGACTATTGAATTCGTCTTGGTGCGAATATTGAATTCGGCTTGATGCGAATATTGAATTCGTCTTGGTGCGAATATTGAATTCGGCTTGGTGCCAATATTGAATTCGTCTTGGTGCGAATATTGAATTCGGCTTGGTGCGAATGTTGAATTCGTCTTGGTGCGAATATTGAATTCAGCTTAGTGCGAATATTGAATTCGGCTTGGTGCGAATATTGAATTCGGCTTGGTGCGAATATTGAATTCGGCTTGGTGCGAATATTGAATTCATCTTTTGCGATGGGTTAGCAATACCACTTATACGCTTGAGTTAATTAGAATGTTACGCCTTCTGGTACCGGGCTTGAAATGCCTCTTACGTACTTGAGTTAATTTGAAGGTTACGCCTTCTGGTACCGGGCTTGTAATGCCTTTTACGTATTTGGGTTAATTTGAAGGTTACACCTCCTCGTACTTTTTAGCAAATATTACTTTCAAGTACGGAGCTAATTATGGGGATGCTCATCCCTTATGTAGTATAGTGTGTTTTTAATAATGAAATAGTACTTCATGTGCATTATAATAAATGTCGGGTCAATATCAAGTAAGATATAGTTAATGGTATTATCATACCGTTATAGCTCCCCAAGTTTAATGGTACTATGTTTTAGTAGTAGCGTTAAACTTAAATACTCGTTTAAAAAATATGTATTGATCGAAGTATTTTCGTGACAGTCATATGACAATAGCCAAATGAAAAGTGTGGGTAAGGCTTATTAAGATGTTGTGTAACATGGGTTAGTTACTGAAGTACTCACCTTTGTTGAGTTAATTAGTAGAGTACATCGAGTTAATTAATAGATGTTGGACTGCGTTCATAAAAGTAAACATCTCTTCTTTCGCTTAGCGTGAAGCAAAAAGAAAGGATCGGTGTCCAATTATTAACTCTATTAGATATATAATTTTAATTGAAATAAAAAGATAATTATCACAAAATAGATGTTTAAACAAGTACCAAACAAAATGTAGAATTGCGATAAAGTTTAACATTACTACATTTTATTCGTAGTGTTGAACTTATAAAATGAAAGTTCTTTTATCACGCTTTAATTATTAACAAACGCGTTATACTGACATTTCGGGCGCAAAATACCTACTTGTTTTATGTGTGGTGACACGAATACTAGTTAAAAAAAACAATATAATGCACTCATTTATATGTGAAGGTAAAGATTGCACGTATATCCAAAGTGGCTATTCTAAAAGGTCATATGCTTTATACACCATCCAACTAAACTTTGACCCTGAATTTAATGCATGCCTACTTTTTTATCTAGGCTTAGGGTTATTTTTTATATCACAGTTCTCAATGCCTCTCTTTTTACACCTAATTAATACAACCTTCTTTTAACCTTTTCAACTTTGGTAATGACTAAATATTTTGTTTAACTATTCCGGCAACCAACACAAGAAGTAGCAACACCACCAACTTGGCCACCACAACCCAACCAAAAGTAACATACCGACGACTACCGAAGTTGTTACGCGCCATTGAGAGCTGCGAGTTTTAACACTTTCCAGAGTTTTCTGGCGGCTTTTAAACAATCAAAACACCACAACCGGCATTGCCACTTAACCCCGACCAAAACCCCACGACCCGAACGACCAAGCGTTGTCGACAGCCTCCGTAATATATTTATGTTTTTAACCTTTTTAGAGATTTTGGAGGCGTTCGAAACAACACCTCCGACGAGTGAAGGCTCATTTTGATTTTTTGGGCGTGTTGCCAACGTCGTCTGCCGCCACCTCCAATTACCGGAATGTCATAACCCATTAGACGTATTGGTGGTAGGAAAAAAAAGTTAGGTGGTTCTAGTTTGAGAAGTAGAAGAAGATGTATGGGGAGGTAAAGAAAAAGATAGTTTTAAGATGGAGAAAACATAGAAGAGGAACTTATAAATTTTTTAGTTTGTGATAGATGTTAAAGTGAAGTGGGTGTGTATGGTAGAGAATAGCATCAAATACAAAATGCCTTTGTATTATTTGTAATTTCGTATTGTTTCCATGTGTTTTTTTTAAGTTTTTAGTTTTTCAATGCATTGATCTTTGTCCTTTTCCACCGGTGTGCCCATCCTAAAAAGATGGTGTGCGAACACAATGAGCCATTGTAAAACTTTTCATGTATATGGATGTAAGAATTGCACGTGGCCATACCTTTTGGTATGTACTGCAAAACACTTGTGATATAAAGTTATCCCATGTGAAGGTGAAGGTTCATCCCCATGTAAAGAGGTGGGTGTTTTAAGCAGTATATCGGTATATCAACAGATTAATGTCTCGACTCGCGGTGCAACGACAAATGGGTTTGGACCTCTTGGTTCGGATCTTAATTAAGTCAAAGTTGTGAAAAAATGTCCGACATGACCAAGAGCGGAGCTCACAAAGATTGGGACCTGTAATAGTGGTGGTTCCGCAGGTCATGCGGTGTTCTTGTCCGGAGTTTCAGAGTCAAGACTAGTGAACTCAGAAAAAAGATGGTCGGACCCAAGAAGTCAAATGCGATTATGCAAAAGATAAGTGTCAATAAACATCCGGAGCTAACGTGTTGCGAAGTCTGTTCCGCGGTAGCATCCTGTGGAGTTGTCTGATAGTGGTCGGGGACTAGGATGAAGGTCCATCGCACTGGAGACCGGAGCTTTGTAAAACTGCCTATGCGGAGGTTCTGCGGTTCGATGTTGGTTGGAGACGCAAGTTTAAATAACACGTGCGCTAAGTGTTATGTTCTAATATGAAGATGTCTGGAAGTTTGTGGACAAGCGGATAGTCAGAGTACCGGACCAGAGATATTTCATGCGGAGTTCAAAGCTGCTTCTGCAGCTTATGTGGCGCTTCTGTCCAAATCTTGGTGATTAGAAAGATCGGACCTAGGAGGTTCGGATTAAAGATGGTCGAGACCTAACAAAACAGGTGAAGACGGATGTTGGTAACTTATAGCCTCGTGTCCAGAATAAAAGAAGTCATACGGATGTTGTTGGGCTGGAGGATATAAAAAATGTTATTACCTGCGGTTGTCCGAAGTTTATACGCCTTGACGTACAAAGGTCTACGGTTGTGGACATAATTATAGGTTTCGCATAAGGTTTGGTTAACGGCTCGTATGACTCGGAATTTAGCATCGGAAAATGTGGTGAAGTTAAAAAACATCCACAAAATTATTAAAAAGGAGGACAGAGCTAAGCTCGTCGTCGAGGTGATGATCCGTCCGCTAGTGGTGGTCATTGATGTTATCCGGGAATTTATGAACCGTGTTAGGATTTAGAAAATCTGGTAGTTAAAGAGTCGGTCACCTCAAGTATATGTATTCATTAGAAAGCTCGTAGTCTAGTCATTTTAGTGATAGTAAGTAGTTTGTTAAGTAACACCGTGGAGGATGGACGGGTCTTTACCCACTGTATGCCTGATCCACAGCCCGTAGGAGGCGTGTCATGTATGAACCTATAAATACCCTTTGCCTAGCAAGGCAAAGGGTTGGAGCTTTCATAATTCATTTTTCTTTGTCTCACTAAAGTTCCCAACTCTCTTCCACTTTCTATCTCTAAAACTACAAACCATTCGTCCCTTATTGTGCTTGTTTGTGTGATTGTGAAAACCAATATGTAACAATTGGTATCAAGAGCCATGGTTTGATCATCTATCTTTCATGTTCTTGGATTTCTAGTGGTTTTCATAGTTTTTTGGGGTTTGAATGAGTTTTAAGTAGTTTTCATCATTTGGATCATTTTTAGTGTTAAAGTTTAAATTTTGATAGTACTTTTGTGTTTAGAATCATCATAAGTGTTTAAGTTTTGGTTTGGAAGGCTTGAATCATCGTGGTTGGACTGTTTTTGGATTGAAAAGTTTAGTTTTTGAAAGTTGCTACAAAGCGGTTTGTCCCTCGGAGTGTTTTCTTTGAAGCGATTTGACTTGCAAAACAAGCGGTTTGTCTCACGGGTGAAAGTTCTTTGAAGCGGTTTCTCTCAGTTTTTAAGCGGTTTGTCTTATTTTGTGAAGCGGTTTGTCAAAGAAGCGATTTGTCTGTTGAGACAAAGAGACAAGATAGGACAAAGTAGTGGAAGTAGTGGATGTATTTGTGTTCCCCCTGCAGTTTGTGTAGTAAGCGGTTTGTCACATTAAGCGATTTATTTGTTAAGCAGTTTGTCTGTTAAAGCGGTTTGTCTGTTAAAGCGGTTTGTCTGTTAAGCGGTTTGTCTGTTAAGCAGTTTGCGTGATTAAGCGATTTGTGTATCAAGCGGTTTGTCACTTTAAGCATTTTGACACTTAAGCGATTTGACAGAAGCGGTTTGTCAGTAGTGCGATTTGTCTTTTGAGACTTGTCATTTCTTCGTGATACGTTTTACGGTTTTTCTCTTGGTTTAGCAAAATCCCGTGAAAGAATCTATTTCCCGGTTTAATCAAAGAGTAGTAAAATCCCGTGAAAATTATCAATCATGTCTACAATCACTTCTTCCGTTGCTGATGACGTTCAAGCAGCAGGATCCGACACTCGTCCTCCAATGCTTGATAGAACCGATTATGACTCTTGGGCTCAAAGAATCAGACTGTATTGCTTAGGAAAAGAGAATGGGGTTAACATCCTTAAGTCAATTGATGAAGGGCCATTTCAAATTGGAACGACTAGGGACATTCTCGAAACTGGAACTGATGGAAATATTACATTAGGGTTGGATAGACCAAGAATGTATGATGAGCTTGATGATAAGGAAAAGAAGAGATATGATGCTGACATTAGAGCCTCAAACATCATACTTCAAGGTTTACCAAAGGACATTTACAAGCTAATCAATCACAACACTGAAGCCAAGGTTGTACGGGATAATGTCAAGATGCTTCTCTCTGGTTCAACTAACTAAGGAAGATAGAGAATCTGGTTGTATGGACGACTTTGAGAACTTTAAAATGAATCCAGGAGAAAGTGTTACTGAATATTATGTGAGATTCCACAAGCTTGTGAACGATATGAGGAATATCAAGATGACAATGCCAAATATCCAACTCAATTCAAAGTTTGTGAACAACATGAATCCCGAATGGCACAAATTTGTCACTGCAGTCAAACTAAACAAAGGATTAAGGAACACCAATTACGAGCAATTGTACGCTTATTTGCTCCAACATGAGAAGCATGCTGCATTTGAACGAATGATCATGGAAAAGTTCAATACCAATGCTGGAGATGCAAGTTCTTCAAATGATTCAACTGCATTCTACACAAATGTGGGAATAACTACCAAAGCATCACAAGTCATACCTACTAGGGATGGTAATCACAAACTTATTCCGAATACAGGATATAAGCCTTCAGACTCATTCATGGAACACCTTGTCAATCAACTGGCTCTAATGGTTAAGCAAAACCTGAATCTTACTCCCTACACCAACAATCATCTCAGAACTGTATCTAACCTACACAATCATGCTACGGTTAAAGATGGAAGGGTAGTAGTGCAAAACATGCAAGGAAGGCAGAATGCTTATCTACCACATAATGAGCAAGGAAATGTTGGGGTTGGAGCTGGTTATGGGAATGCAGGAGCTGGTGTAGTTTATGGGGAAAATCAGAATCGAGGAAGGATTGCGGCTCAAGGTCAAGGGAAGCCAATCAAGTGCTACAACCGTGGAGGGGAAGGACACATTGCTAGGAACTGCACTCAACCAAAACGTCCACAGAATGCAGAGTACTTCAGGGATAAGATGCTACTAGTGCAAGCTCAAGACAATGGAGCAGTGTTTGATGAGGAAGAGTTGTTGTTCCTTGCTGAAGGAAATGCCAAAACTTATGATGCAGATGTAGATGAACAACCAGTGCATGGTGTAGCCCAGAACAATCCCAACGTCTTTCAAGTTGCAGATTGTGATGCATTTGACTCTGATGTTGATGATGAACCAATGACACAAACCATCTTTATGTCTAACATCACACCAATGGTCTCTCCACCTCAGCAAGCCAGTCCCTCCAAGGAATCCATCATATCAGAGGTATTAAAACTATACTATGTAGTTGATGTGCAAAAGATTCACGATGAAGTACAATCAACAAAAATCATTGAATCAGATATTGAAAATATGGGTAATAGCAATGTTGTCCCATATGATCAATATGTGAAACAAGATGAAAGTCTAATTGTACCAAGCGATGCATCTTCTGCCATTAATGATGAATGTATGTATGATGAATACACTGTATGTGCACTTGATGATTTCATGACCTCTGAACTAAATGCCTATAAGGAACAAGTTGCCATATATGAACAGCGTGCTAAGTTTGAATTGACCACCCGTGGGAAGGAGATGGATAACCAAATGCATACACTTATCAAAAAAAGTAATTTTAGGGAAGAAATATTAAAACAAGAGTTAAATTCCTTACAAGAAAAGCTTAATAAAACTGCTAAGCAAAAGCGAGAACTTCAAGAAAATGTAAAAGAGCTTAAGCAAGAATTCAATGCTAAGGAATCAAAACTTTTAAATGAATTTTCCAACCTAAAAACTTAGAAGAACAAACTTGAAAACAAGTTGTACATACAAGGGAACACCATTCAGACTGCTCACATGATCACTAAACATAGAGTCTTAAGCGATAAGCATAGTATTCCCCTTGTAGAGGAACCCAATCCTGAGCTGCTCAAAAAGGTAGTTTATGATGGTAATGAGATCCTTAAGCCTAGAAAAACACCATCATGTATAGAAGGCATTGAAGGGGATAGAAAGTTAGAAGATGCCTCTAAAGAGAAATGGCAAAGAAAATAAAAGATCTTTGGTGTATAGAGAATAATATAATGCTTAAATCCCACGATTACACTAAGGAAAATTGGATTGCCTTGAATAAGTTTAGACCTCAAACTCAGTTGACCCCTGAACAAGTGTTTTGGAAGAAAGACATGGATAAGCAAAAAGCTGATAATCTTGTTGAAATGAATCCCCCCTGTAGGAAATTGCCTCCAGCCACGGTGTATCCTCCAAATACACCTATGCATCTAGTTCCTAGAACTCTTCCCACTCAAAGCAAGATCTTAGTCAGCATGTATGTAGTTTACCAACTATTTGTTGACTTTGAGAAAACATGTAAGAAGAGAATCACTCCAACGGGAATTACTGAAGGGGAAAGGGGTTTTGAGCAAACAAAAGAATGTTACTTAACTGAGGTTATGCCTTTCTTTAAACAACTAAAAGAACAATTTGAATCTCTTCAAAAGGCCATAGATAATGAGGTTAAAGATATGAAAAGAATGTTTAATGAAATGGAAAACGAGGTCAAAGACTATGAATGTGAGCACAAAAGTAATGAGATTGAGAGGGAAGAATCTTCACATCCTAAATAATAATTTGATTTCTAGATGTATTGCTCAAGATATGATTTACACGGTACGAATTACTCTATTACTTCTTCTCAATTTCATGAATTATCTGTTGCTTTGAAAGTCTCCCAGGATCGTGTCATTGAGCTTGAGACCAAAAATTCAAAATTGCATGATAAAATCTAAAAAGACGATCATGAGAACATGGTCAAGCATTTTTCTAAATTGGAAGTTGAATATCTTGGTTTACAATTAAAATATCAACATATGAAAGAAAATGTTAAAACTTCAAATGCCAAGACATCTTCGGATGCTTATGAGTTTGATGCAGTTTTTGAAATCAACAATCGTGATGAAAAGATTCGAGCTCATGGTAACACGATCAAAAGGATGAAAGCCCAAATTTCACAATTGAAGGGTGAAAAGAATGAAGTGACTGGCTCCCATCTGCCTCCACCTTTAGATTCTCAGAATTTCCAACTTCAAAACATTATTGATAACTTGCAAAAGGAAAATGAATGTTTTAAAGCTGAAATTTCAAAAGTTAATGTTCAAAACAAAGAGTTATGTGATTCATTAAAGGTTAATCATGATAAACATATTGAAAATGTAACTTCTTTGCTTAACGAAATTGAGAATCTGAGCGTGCGGTGAAAGGAAAATTGCCAATCCCAAATTGCAAATATTCTATTCCAAAGGCCTCTGCATGTGATAAGTATGCTCTTGATATGTTGTATATTCCCCCTCTACTTAGGAGTAATGAACTTGCACATCTAGCATATCTTTCATATCTTAAGGATAGTTTAAAGAGTCTCCATGAGCTTGTAGAAGATGATAGAACAGAAAAACCTCATGACAGGTAATCGCCTATGCTCATGGATGCCAAACGATCTCAGGAACTCTTAGAATATGTAATTGTCACAAGTCCTAAATCTAGTAATAGGCGAGATAGAATAGTTACAGCAAGATCTATGCCTAAAGTCAAGAATGTAACTTTTGATGTGCCTCATAAACTCTCAGATCCCAGCACTTCTAGACCACAAATGCAAAAAGTAGTATCACCAACTAATATTCCCATCGTTCCTTCTACAGGAGTAATCAGTGACAGTACGGTTAGCGGGTCAAAGCCTTCAGGCAATACAATGCAAGAAAGGACCATGCGAGCCAAGAGTGTTGAAGAGAAGAAAGTAGAAGAACACCCTAGGAAGAATAAGTTTGAGCTGAATAAAACGAATCATGTTGATTCTAGTATTAGCTATAAGTGTACTGTAATTAATTCGAATTCTGATACTATTTGCAAAACATGTAATGAATGTGTGGTTTCTGGTATTAATCATGAATGTGTTATGAATGAGTTGAACAATGATGTTAAATCTACAGTAAAAAAAATGTAAGAAATGCTAAACAGGTTAAGGATGCCAGAAAGCCAATATGGAAAAGAGTTATTAATTATTGGAAACCTAGAGGGAGAAAATATAGAAATGTGGGTTATCAATGGAAACCTACTGGTCGGCAATTCAAATTAAATGAATTGTGTCCTAAGATATCTAGATCTATGCCCTCTAAGAAATGGAAGCCTTTTGGTAGAATCATACCTTTAAGAAGTTGCCACACTTCAAATAGGTCCACTGCCACTACTAGTCTTGCATCCACTACTAATGATGTCATAGCTTCTATTGCTGATGTGGGTGTTCCAATCTCGTGTACTAACCAAACAGAACCCATTCTCTCATGGGAATCCAAATTATCCATTCATCCATACTTGTCTGTGATCAACTGCAGGTCGTACAAATCGTTCTGTGGTATTTGGACTCAGGCTGTTCAAAGCATATGACTGGAGATCGCTCACGGCTCAAGAACTTTGTGAATAGATTCATCGCACAGTTAGCTTTGGGAAACGACCATTTTGGAGCTATCATGGGCTATGGAGACTATGTGTTTGGAGATAGTGTAATCTCCAGGGTATATTACGTTGAAGGTCTTGGTCATAATTTGTTCTTTGTTGGTCAATTCTGCGACTCTGATCTAGAAGTGGCCTTTAGAAAACA
The DNA here is from genome assembly GCA_910596185.1 of Chrysanthemum makinoi. NCBI lineage: Eukaryota > Viridiplantae > Streptophyta > Magnoliopsida > Asterales > Asteraceae > Chrysanthemum > Chrysanthemum makinoi. The sequence goes on from OU343223.1 coordinate 110,910,704, forward strand.
TTCTTGCTTCGTTAGAGAACTAGATGGTGTTGAACTTTTAAAGGGAACACGTGGAACTAATATGTACACCATCTCTATCGAAGATATGATGAAGTCTTCTCCAATCTGCTTGTTGTCAAAGGCTTCTAAAACAAAGTCATGGTTATGGCATCGTCGTCTCAATCACTTGAACTTCGGAACCATAAATGATCTTTCTAGAAAGGACCTCGTAAGAGGCTTACCCAGATTAAAGTATGAAAAAGATCATCTTTGTTCAGCATGCCAATTGGGAAAAAGCAAGAAATATGCAAATAAACCCAAACCTGCTAACTCAATCATGGAAGTTCTTCATACTCTTCATATGGATTTGTGCGGACCAATGAGAGTTCAAACTATAAACGGGAAGAAATATGTGCTAGTCGTGGTTGATGACTACTCTCGGTTTACTTGGGTTAAGTTTTTGAGGTCAAAGGATGAAACTCTCGACGTCATCATCAAACTTGTTAAACAGTTGCAGGTCCGGCTTAATAAAACAGTTAGAATCATCCGAACATATAATGGAACTAAGTTTGTAAACAAAGAACTAAGTCAGTTCTATGAAAGCATTGGGACCAGCCATCAAAGAAGTGTTCCTCGCACTCCTCAACATAACGGTGTAGTTGAAAGACGAAATCGAACTCTTGTAGAAGCTGCAAGAACTATGCTTATATTCTCAAAGGTCCCAATGTTTCTCTGGGCGGAAGCCATTGCCACTGCATGCTACACCCAAAACCGTTCCCTAATTCATACAACTCATGGAAAAACTCCTTACGAATTTGTCCACAACCGAAAACCGGATCTGTCTTTTCTACGTGTGTTCGGTGCCTTATGCTATCCTAATAATGAAGGCCAAGATTTGGGTAAATTGAAAGCTAAGGCGGACATTGGGGTTTTCGTTGGTTATGCACCAAACCAGAAGGGTTACCGGATCTACAATAAAAGAACTCGAGACATCATGGAATCTATTCACATTACGTTCGATGAGCTGACTGAGCAATCGGCTCCTGGACAATCCAGTTTTGGACCCGCACCATAATTTTTATCAAGTAGTCCCATCAGTTCTTCTCTTGTACAGAATCACTCCCCAGCAGTCCCATACGTACCTCCATCTGAAGAAGATCTGAAGAAATTGTTTGATCCGATGTTTGATGAATATTATGAACCTCATGATAATGATAATTCTTCACCATCAACAGTGGCGGCTTATAATCCAATCAACACAGAGAATCCGTCTGTTTCAATGTCTCTATCTCAAGAAGCACCTGCTGCTGATCACTCATCATCATCCTCAAATCCTCAATCCTCGATTGTACATCATGGAAATGTTACTGCTAATTTTGATGGAGATAACCCTTTTGCCACTCTTGAAGATGCTCCGTTTGAAAACATATTTGCCCCTGATCCTTCATCAGAACCATCTTCATCAGGGGATCCAAACTCTGCTACTTCAGTTCCTCAACAACAACCACTCGAGCATTTTAGAAAATGGACACATGACCATCCATTGGACAATATCATTAGGAATCCTTCTCGTCCGGTATCTACTCGTAAACAACTTGAAACTGATGCCTTATGGTGCTTCTTCAATTCCGTATTATCAAAGATCGAGCCGAAAGATGTTAAAGCAGCAATGTCTGAGGACAGTTGGTTCAATGCAATGCAAGAGGAAATTCACAAGTTCGATCGATTAGATGTATGGGAATTAGTACCTGCTCTTGACTGTGCTATGATCATTGCTCTCAAATGGATCTACAAAGTAAAACTTGATAAGCATGGTGATGTTCTGAAGAACAAGGAAAGACTAGTTGCAAAAGGATACCGTTAAGAGGAGGGTATTGACTTTGAAGAATCATTTGCTCCTGTTGCACGTATCGAGGCAATCAGAATCTTCTTGGCTAATGCTGCTAGTAAGAACATGGTGGTCTATCAGATGGATGTGAAGACTGTTTTTCTCAATGGAGATCTGAAAGAGGTTGTATACTTTAGCCAGCCTGAAGGTTTTGTCGATCCAGAACATCCTACTCATGTCTATCGCTTAAAGAAAACCCTTTACGGTCTAAAGCAAGCTCCTAGAGTATGGTACGATATGCTATCAAAGTTTCTTCTATTAAATGGATTCAGAAAAGGAGCAGTGGATCCTACATTGTTCACTAGAAATTCAAGCAAACACTTAATTCATGTTCAAATTTATGTTGATGACATTATATTTTCCTCGACTGACCCCAATGAATGTGATCGTTTTTCTAAAGAAATGGACTCAAAATTCCAAATGTCTATGATGGGACAAATGTCATTTTTCTTGGGATTACAAATTTCGCAAAGTCCCAGAGGCATTTTTATTAATCAATCTAAATATGCAAATGAGATTTTAAAGAAATTTGAATTTGATTCTTGTGACCCTATTGACACTCCCATGGTGGAGCGTACAAAACTGGATGAGCCCATGGTGGAGCGTACAAAACTAGATGAGGACCACTCTTGGATAATGGTTGATCAAACGAAATATCGTAGTATGATTGGATCCCTGATGTACCTCACAGCCAGTAGACCTGATATTCTGTTCGCTGTATGCATGTGTGCTATATACCAGGATAAGCCTACCAAAAAGCACCTTGAAGCGGTTAAACGGGTCTTTCGGTATCTCCAATGAACCATTAACATGGGACTTTGGTATCCGAAGGACACCGATATGTCACTAACAGCATATGCAGATGCAGACCATGCAGGGTGTCAAGATACTCGTCGAAGTACGTCAGGAGGTGCTCAGTTTTTGAGAGATAAGTTAGTAAGCTGGTCTTCAAAGAAACAAATGAGTACGTCTATATCCTCTACAGAGGCTGAATACATAGCCATGTCCTCTTGTTGTGCTCAAATCCTATGGATGAGATCCCAATTATCTGACTATGGCTTTGTATTCAACAAAGTTCCTATGTATTGTGATAACAAAAGTGCCATTGCTATCTGCTGCAACAATGTTCAACACTCAAGAGCAAAGCACATAGACATTCGACATCACTTCATCAGGGAACAAGTGGAGAAAAGTGTGGTTGAACTATATTTCGTAAGGACTGAATATCAACTGGCAGACATCTTCACTAAAGCTCTTCTTAGAGAACGGTTTGAGTTTATCCTTCCACGACTTGGCTTGAAGAGCCTACAACCTGAGACACTCAAACGTCTTTAGGAGGAAGAAGAGGAGTAAAGGTGTTTTCTCATCTATTCTTTGTAAATATTTTTATCAAAAAGCAAAATACAAAATTATAAAACCAACAAAAAGAAAATAGAAAAATATAAAATTTTAAAACCCATAAAAATCAGAAAATTTTGAAAAGTCCAAAAATATTGTTTTTCATATCATGTTATCTGGTTTCGATAACATCTACGGACTTAGATTTGTCATTCAAAGAATTGCACGGGTCTTTAGATGAAGTTCGATCAGTAGTAATATATTTTTATTTTCTTCATTTAAAAAAAAATGAGATGGAGAAAAATTATGGTTTATTGTCATTTCAGGCAGTAACCCATTTTTAAAGAAAGAAAAGAGCCATGCTTTATCTAATTTTGAAACCTCATACTCTGATTCTAAATACAAAAGGTCACAAGGAACGTTTGTCGCCAAAAAGACAAATATTCCTTCACAAATATTTTTCCTTCTAAAAATTCTTCTGAAAAATATTTGTCATCTAATGAAAACAAAATTGTTTTGAATATAACTCGTTCTCTATTTTTGAAAATCATCTGGACTTATCATTTGTCAAAATCTCTAACTCTCAATCAACAACTTAAGTCATTGATTGAGGGGGAGAATGATTTCAATCAAATTAAAAAATTATTTTTTTCAATCAATTGGCACGTAATCGAGCAAGGTCTACTTTTGGATAATAAAAAAGAACAATTTTTTTTGTACAATTGGATCCAGACCAAGGCTAATATTGTATTTTCATAAGATACTTAAGCATGTTTGATCATTGGAGATTAAAGTTTAATAATTTGATCCTTATTAGTTAAATGTTTTCAAAATCAGGTCACTCTTCTTCTCAAAAAGCTTTCAAAAATAATTTAAATCAATTGAGATCACAAATCTCAAAAGATTTGAAAATTGTGATCGAGGGAGAATCTGTGATTTAAATTGGATATAAACTGATAATTCGATAAGTGGTTTTAGAAATATAACAACAAGCACTCCTCCTTACATGTGCCAAACGATTTTAAATTTTCCATGCACATGTTAAGGGGGAGCAATTATCTTAAACCAAAAAGGATTGAAACGTGATTGATTTATCTCAAAGTGCAGGTTCCCTCTAATATGTGTAAAACTCTTTCGAATCTCGATGCACATATTGAGGGGGAGCAATCAAAAGAAAACCTCATCCTTCCCAAAAATATTTCATCCGAAGTACTTAAAATACAATATTTGATCGGGAAGTGATGATGATCATTTTAGAAAATGTTAATCAAAGATTGGATATTTCATTCTCAATCGAAGATTTCAAAAGTCCTCTTGCCTCCGTGTGCTAAAATAATTTCCAATACATGAAGCATATGTTAAAGGGGGAGCATTTCTAAAATATCAAAAACAATTAAGGTACAAAACGCTTTGATTTTATATCACAAGTACCTTGATTGATTTTCAAATGGTTTCGAGGCGGAATGAACAATACCAAAAGACCGACCAATTTATTTTATGCATGGAGATATAAGGATGGTTAGGTTAGGTATTCGTTTCCACGATCCCGCCAGAGCCGGAGGGATCTACCCATGGACAATCCACTAGTTAGTGTAGAAGTCCTTAGGTATGATGAAAAAAGGAGAAAAAGTAAGAATAAGGGAAGAGTGCCGACTGAGATTGAGCTAGAACTGGAATAAACCCAACAAGGTTCTAGTAATGAAGTCTCGGTAAGCACTGAAGGGGTTGAAGAATGAAAAAGAATTGAATGTAAAAAGGGTGAAAAGAAATAGCCCTCTATTAATTCAACCTTAGGGCAGTAACCGGATTCAATTCATATGCTACTAGTGGTTACCGAGGAAACACCGGTATTGAAGACAAGACGTCATGGACCCAGTAACGCACTGCACTAAAACTTCCCAAGCTACTCAAGTTCCTCTTAAAAGGACTTGTTTCATTCTCACGGGGAACCTAGGTAATCTATCGACTCTCTCTTAGAGATTGTTGATATTGAAGAAGGAGACCCTCTCCCTAGTCTCCGGCATAGGAAACCAAAAGTGCACTATTGAGTCTAGAGCCAAGAGATCATCAATAAATCTCATTAGGACACAAACTAATGAAGACTCACAGTTTCACACAATGTAGAATGTGAGAATATATTTTGAGAGTCCTACGCATTATCCTTGTGGTATTGCAAGAACATCCGAGTGATATGTAAAAATATTCACGATGAAAATGGAAATCCTTCTAGAGCCAACATCAAACAAGCTCTTGGTGGGTGACATGTGAAATCTTTCCAAAAGATCAAGCTTGTGTCAACTGGGTAGAAACTATGGGGCGATTCACTCTTGAATCAACCTTGGTCCAGGAAATGGATTGATGGATACCTTTGAAAAACCGGTCGCTGTGCTGAAAAACTCTTTCTCTAGCACATCGACTGTGTATTAAGTTTTCAAAATAAAAGGGTATTTATGATTGATAATTGATTTTCCATAAAACCTTCGTTGTATTGCAAAACACTTTCTATCAAACAATACACGATTGTTTTTCAAATCATTTTCATCAATTAGTGAATCTCAATTCGCTGGTTCACTCACTCCGTGCTGTCTTCTTTGAGATGTTCCGGTTTGAGAACGGCTTGATTAGCTGCGAAACCCTGTCAAGGAGGTTCTTCGGAATTCTACCTGATCACAGGCAGTACTTGTATTGATCAACGGGGAACCGTGGTTCTTGTAACCCCATTTAACGAAAGTGATCAAAGACACATTCGTGCGCTTTATTGCTAACTGTTGTTTGCAGGGACACCCGACGGTTGCAGCTGATCAGAATTAAGGAGTCAATCCATAACCGCATGCTCACACAACACACTCACTTCTAAAGAAATCATGATAAATGCATATCTTCATCAACTGGCTCTGATATTTTCAATCTATGCTTCTGCTACGTTGCTGCATATATCATGAATCAACAAAGCTTCCGCTACTCTAATGAGAAGATATCATGATCCAAAATGTGAACATATCGGTCCAAAAGTCACAACTTCACATAATGGCGATACAACAAAGGATGAGTCAGAGATTTGCTGTGGCTGATGATCTCAAAGCTGACTCAAAGAATCACCAACACGTGGATCAATTAAAGACCTCCACTTGAAAGAACAAAACATGCGGAACATGAAGAATAAAAGACTACGAGCTACATAGCGAAGAACTTAATCAAAAATCCAAGAACACCAAAATGTAATATCTGTTTGTAATTGATGTAATTGAGGTGACCTCCCTTAGGGGGAGATTGTTAGGATTTAGAAAATCCGGTAGTTAAAGAGTCGGCCACCTCAGAAATATGTATTCATTAGAAAGCTCGTAGTCGTAGTCATTTTAGTGATAGTAAGTAGTTTGTTAGGTAACACCGTGGAGGACGGACGAGTCTTTACCCACTGTATGCCTGATCCACAGCCCGTAGGAGGCGTGTCATGTAGGAATCTATAAATACCCTTTGCCTTGCTAGGCAAAGGGTTGGAGCTTTCACAATTCATTTTTCTTTGTCTCACTAAAGTTCCCAACTCTCTTCCACTTTCTATCTCTAAAACTACAAACCATTCGTCCCTTATTGTGCTTGTTTGTGTGATTGTGAAAACTAATATGTTACAAACCGGAGGATAGCTATATCATCCAACCGGGGGTATAAGGCGAAAGTATTTGACTATATAGTTTTAAGTATTTTTACCAAAACCTCAATGGTTACAGATTTGTATCTTCTTGCCTCCATACATAGGTAGGGAATTTGAACAACGTAGCTCGTTAGCTAGTCGCCGAGGAAAGCCGGGCTTTCGAAGGTTAAGCCTGGAGTCGGTGACCGGACCAATTTTGGATTTGAGTGTAGCAGATTGCTACTTTGATATGATAGGAGTAACATGGGTCGTAGCTTACAAAAGTTTTATCATGTTTAATGTGCGAACATGACCAAGCGGATCACATGACCAAAATTTAATAGGGGGTTGTTTATAAGAAGGTAATGGGCAGGGGTCCTATTCCCGGAACGTCTGATGTCCGTACACTTATTGATCGAAGAGAAGAACAGCGGATCCGGTGCCATTTGGAAGACAGTGGTCTAACATTCTAAGCTCGCCGATGAAAAATAACTATAGCAAACGCCTCGCGTGTGATTCCAGATGATGACATACGGAACTCAAAAGATGGATATTAGTCTGGGCGTGACTCGATACACTGGGTCATGAGACGTGGTTGTAACGTTACGTTTTGACCTCCCTGTCTCCGGAATTAGTCTTATCAGGAACGAATGAGAACTCGGAGGTAAAAGGCCTTTTACAATAGTATGTTGAGTCATAAATGTGGTAATTGGGTGTTTGTAAGGATAGACCTTTGTAAGAGTATGGCAAATGCTATATGTGTCTTAAAAGGACAAGTATAAAACTGGTGGTTAACACTTAAACACATTCTTATACTGGAGCTCAAAAATAGAGTCTCAAGGTCAGCTAGAGAGTGTGCTATTGGAATATCGTCTAAATGTCTAATAAGTTCGGAACTTTTATCGAAGTAAAAATTGCGACAAAGGGTTCAACGTGACAAAGACCAGAGCACGTGAAGATTGGAGCTCATGTCGAATTGTCGATAGCAGCTCCGTGTCTCGTGCAGTGTCCCGTCCGGAGCTTCATAGAACATCGGACATATGGAGTTCGAGACAAAATGGTTGACACTTAAAAAGAATCACTAAGGATGATTCAAATTTTTATAAAAATGTTATGACGCAGACGGACTGACGGATACGATTCGTAATGGACGGATGTCGTGGGTAGCATTAGAGTATAATCGATATTGTTGGAGAAAATCCACCCCAGCAACCAAATATCTTGCATGTATTATGGGTCATGCAATTTTTTACTTTAGTAGTTTAAAAAAGAGAATAGCGAGGATGACATTTAGTAGTCACCTTTGCATGTATTGTGTGATGTCGCTTTAAAGCATCGACTCTTTTACCCTTTCTTTCAATTATTTTTGAGATAGTAACCTTCAAAAACGTGAGTCAACCGAATTTGTTAATTTCATCTTGGTCTTCTATCGAGAACACATAGCATAGTACATCCATGTTCAATCATTTGGGGGAGGAAGTAGACTCGGGACCTAAGAGCCATGTATCCTAGCCTAACTTTGTGCCAAACATCCCCATAAGTTCTTCCATAAGCATACTAATTCGGCCGCCCGAGTGCAGTGTTCACTCCGGACCTTGGATAGAAAATAAGAGTTAAAATGACCAAAGTTCGCATTTTCAGTCATTGAGAATACCCCAAAGGTGGGTCAGTATAGCTGACACAAAGGTACCATGCATGCCTCCAAATATTGTGCAAAAGAGAATTTGAATGTACCACATGCTTTACTAGTTGTATAGTTTTGGGAAAAGCATTGTGTACTTTACTTGCAGATATCAAATAGGCATAACTTTATTTCTAGATTTTTGTATTTTAGCCACCTTTTTTTATTTTCGAAATGTGACATCAAATTGACATTGCACAGATAAATACTCCTTGCCAAAGTGAAAATTTTATTTTCATTCACTCTTCGTGGAGTGATATTATCATTCAATAAGGTTAAGTCATTATAACTTGTACTATGTGCACAACAACACCTATATTGCCTCGTGCATTTAAATAAATATACATTATTTTACAAAGCATATTGTGGTTATGTACATACTCCGTATTATTTTATTTCCAACAATATATCATGGTTAGTTTTCATTAGTCATAACCATAGTAGAGAGGGCATATCCTTTTATGTAAGTACATATGTTTTCATGAGATAGATATCACATTCATTAATCAGAATATTGCAAACACTATTTATGAATTTCTACCTTTCATTCAAGATATGTGTACATAAATTTTAGAAACCATTAGCACGCAATACTAAGAACATTAGTGGCATGTCCAGTCAATAGACTAGCTAGTGTCATGCTATTTTTGTTTCTGAATGCTTATAAAGTTAGAAGTGGGTTCTCCAAGACAAGAAGCCAACTTTCTATTTCACTTTTTACAACCTTGTTTAAAAATGTTGTTGCGTCTCTTTGCTTTCTTAATAAAGGTTTCATGGCATTTCAGAGAATAAATAGAGAACAAGGACGAAAGACTTACAAAACCTGAGTTTGAGCTTTTGAATTTACCGCTATTTGCGTTTTGCGGTTATGATGAGAACACCATAGAAGAACATGGCGTTGCTACCCGTGCTCGTTGTTCATTGGTGCTCAATATAAGTAATCACTCGAAGCAGAGAAATACTTGAGACGCGTATTCAAATCGAGCTTAAGCAAACATCACCAAAGGTTCCTTTTGCATTCTAATACGCAAGTTTTTTACCACTGTCGTTTGATGAGGTTGTTGATCCGGGGTTTAAGAACCATGTATCCGAATCAAAACTTGGGCCAAACATCTCTGGAAGTTTCCACATAGTGCGAATGAAACTCGGCCAGAATGATGTTCAACTGATATAGGACGAGGGTTTTGTTCGGGTCCCACGGATGGCGCCACTTGTTGAAGCATAAATCCGTCGGGCTAGTCTTGACGATAGATTGAGCTGTTCCACGTCATCCCGAGCATGGAAATCTGCTACAATACAAGAAATAAACCGGTTAGAAGGGGTCTGAGGCCGAAGCCCCGGAACCACCCTCCGACGGTCAAGTCAGATTATGTAGAGAAGTATGTGTGTGTTTAGTGAGAGAGAATATCATACCGTGTAGAGTGGTAAATGCACTCTATTTATAGGTGGGTTTCCTTGTCCTTATCCGGTGATAGCAACATATTTAGGTGGGAAATGTTTAGGCAGGAAACCGTTAGGCGGGAAACAGTTTAGGCGGGAAACTGTGATGTCCGGCTCGGATAGATCCAGCCTGGAAGGGTCTTGCTCCAGCCCTGGAAGGGACTTGCTTCAGCCCCGGGAGGGGTCTTGCTCCAGCCCCAGATGGGACTTGCTCCAGCCCCGGAAAGGACTTGCTCAAGCCCCGGAAGGGTCTTGCTCCATCCCAGACTCCTTCACGGACCATACGTCATCATACAATAAATATAATTATTTTTCTGTCATAATGAGAATACATGCAAACGGATTAATGTACATTGTTTAACCGAGACACTCTAGAATTATTTATGACATTCTTTCGTCATTTTTAACTGTATAACTGGTTATGTTTGAGGGTATCGGGAGGAGTTTACCCTTATTCGGGCCGGGTTAATTGGGATTTGGGGAAGAAAAACCTTACCGGTACCTGAACTTAGTAAGTGCGGGTTATTCGGGCACTGGTTGTTTGTGTTCGAGTTAATCGGGTACATGTTTAACTCGAGAAAGCTAAATTATAACATATTAAAATATAAAAGGTGGGTAGATTACAATAATAGCCAAAGAAATGTATGTAAAAAGAAAATTAAAATCTCGTACGCAAGTAAAATTCAGGTTAACACGAAAAAGGTAAAAACTCTAATCCCAAACCCAACCCGACCCGACCCGACCCGACCTGAATAACAGTACTCGAGAAGTTTAGTTTTAACAGCAAGCAAGCAAGCAGTAAAAGTAAGGGTGCGTTTGGTTCGTAATATGTTTTGAAAGGAATTGTAATTTGAATGAATTGTAATTCAAAATGTTGGAATGTGTTGTAATTGTAATGTGTTGTAATTGTAATTGTAATTGTAATTGATGTATTTTGTCATTGTGTTTGCTTGGATCTCAACGTAATTTAATTCAAGAAAACTAAAAAAAAAAACTTAATAATAATAATAATAATAATTAAATAATTATTAACATAATAATAATAAAAATAATAAATATTATTATTATTATTTTATAAATATTATTATTTTAATAATTATATTAAATATTTATTTTTTTTATTATTATTATATTGTTATTATTATTTTATTTTATTTATTATTATTATTATGTAAATATTATTATAATAATAAATATTTTTATTCTTATATTATTTTATTATTATAATTATTAAAAAATAATTATTATAATGAATATTTATTATTATTAGTATTATTATTATATAAATATTATTATTTTAATATTTATATTAAATATTGATTATTATTAATAAATTATTAATATTTCATTTTATTATTATTATTATTAATATTATTATATAAATTTAAATATAATAAATATTTATAATTCTAATAATAATAATAATAATTATTGTTATTATTATTATATTTTATTATTATTATTTTATGGTTATATTATTATTATTATTATTAAATTATTTTATTTTTATTTTATTATTATATTATTATTATTATTATTATTATTATTATTATTATTATTATTATTATTTTAATATTTTTATTAAATATTTATTATTATTATTATATTATTATTTTATTATTATTATTATATAAATTTTATGATAATAAATATATAAAATTATAATAATAATAATAATAATAATTATTATTATTATTATATAAATTTATTATTATTATTATAATTTTATATATTTATTATCATAAAATTTATATAATAATAATAATAAAATAATAATATAATAATAATAATAATAATAAAATTCTGAATTACAACGTAATTCAAAACTTTCATCAAACATCTTATGTAATCTGAATTCTCTCATTGGATGTAATTGGAATGACTGAATTATAATTACAACGCAAACAAAACAGCCTACGTAATGTAATCTGAATTACATTCACTCCGTGAACCAAACAGACTACTTAATTTAATAAATTACAATTACATCGAATTAAGGCTGAGTGAATTTGGGGGTAGCTAATAATCCTCTAGAGAATTTGCTTCATCGTTCCCCCAACCAAAATCAATTTATTAAATTTTGTTGCTATCAATCATTTGAAATCGAAGCCCTAATTTAAGTGATGTCTTCCCCTGCATCCAATCTTGCATCTCCTCCTACTGACGACAATTATCTGTATGCTCTTTTTTTATTTCTATTTTACTATAATAGTCATTCTGTTATGATTCATTAGTTTTGTTTATAGTTTTAGCATTATTGTATCTAAATAAATTGAGCTCATCAGGATTAGACATTCAGATTATGCTGAATTACTACCGAAATATTAAGTTAGCGTTTGGAGTATCTCATTGTCTTATAACTAGTTTTATTGTAAGGTTGGATTAGGTTCTGTTAATTACGTTTGGTTATCATCTGGAAGTATAGAATTTAGGATACACAAAAGGTGGCCAACTACAAATGGTGATGGCCTTCGTTACCAATAAGTTAATGGGAGGCGAAATTTGGGCTCAAAGGTTTCTTTAAGTAGGAAGTAGGAACGTCTTATGCTCCGGAATTAGTTGCAGGAAAAAAAGGAAGTAGTCTTGACTCTTGAGGGAATTTTATATAATATAGAGTACATGCTAAGAAAAAGTATGAAGAACTAATATTAGGAGGGTTATTAACTGACAATAGCTTATCTCGTTCCACTGATTTAGTTTGAATTACAAGTATGCAGAACCATCTCTGCAAGATCACCTTCTGATGTCTTTTTAACCACCTTCAGAGGTCTTAAACTGTCATGTTTAAGTTTTCTTATAAGTAATTTTGTCATCCTCAGTAACCATTTAAAGCTATGCTTTACCTGCTAAAAAAAACTAAACCCGGTGTTTTAAACTATTGAGCTCACCTGATTCAGAACTCCCTCATGGTTAATGCGTCAACTTGCTGAATAATCTTCATGACTTGATTTGGGCTATGCCATTTCGAAAACACATGTATTGCGACACCATCCTTGTCTATCTTAGAAATAATGGCTTGCTTGAATCTCAAATTTAGCTAAAAACTAGTATAAGGTTTAGATACATGAAGCTAATATATTTTGTATCCATTAGTATTTGTATATGTAATGTGCATATCAGGAAGTTCTGCTTTTATGAGCACATTGATCCATATTAGCCAGTGATGTGGATGACTTATCTCCTTTTTTTCACTATAGGTTCCTTGATATAGCAAATGAAGCTCCTTTATGTGGGCATCGGAAACGTGCAAGCATCTTTGGTAGCATTTTGTATTGTCTACTATTGGCAAGTGTCATTACTTGTTTTTTCAATTCAATGCACTTTCATAATTTTGGAGATTGGCATAATTCTGTTTGATTCTAGTCAGGTTACGCTGCATTGGCTATTGGGGCTCCATGGGTGTTCAAAGCCCAGAAATACTTGACATTACAGATACTCTGCACATGTGACGTTGTTCTATTGATTATCACTGGTATTCTATACTGTTTAATGTTTTTCTTCTTTTTATCAGAGTCCGAATATCTTAAAAGTTATAGCCAGCTTTCTTTGGGTCTAGCTTTGATTGATTTTTATAGCATGTCTTCATTGGTAATAAAGTTTCCAGTTGGTATATTGCTTATTACTAGTTGCTGGTGATTCACGACGATTAGCGTTCTTGCAGGTATTTTCCAGCAATACATGGTTTACCAAGTCCAGAAAATAAGATTACAGGTAGTGTTCTACAATCTTTACTATGCACTGAGTAGCCACTATGATAACTCACATCTCTTTCTTATTAGCCATAAACTCAATTCATCATGCTACGTATTGCATACGAATTTGTTTCCTTTTAGGTTTAATCACTTAGGGAATTTATCATGGCAAAATATAGGCCAAAGTTACACAAGTTAATGAAATTACCAGTCGTGTGGAAATCATATTTATAAATCATTTTGATATCATATTGATGGATATTTCAAGATTATAAACTATTTTAGCTGTGAGTGCAAAATTCTGTTCTTATTATAATTGAATCTCTTTGAAAATTATTCCCGTTTATATATTTTACTGGTGTGATTCATAGATGATGTTTTTCCATGATGGAAGCCTAACATTGAATTCCATTATGTAGGGTTACTATATTTTTAGTCAAAAGTTGAAGCATATTGTTCGCCTGCCCTTCGCCAGCACGTCATATGGTATGCATATCACTATTACAGTGTCCCACTGTTCCTTTTTCTTAATTTGTTGTAGTTTTGATGTTTACTTCAAATATATGATAGAATAAAACTATAAGAAAGACTGAATATTTAACATCTAGAAAACAGCTCAGGAGACTTAGAAGGCTAATTTCTGTTATTTGAACTGTAAAAGGGCTTTTAGTGAACACTTTGTGGTATCGACTTTGCTACTTAAAAAAGCTAGGCAAACTGTATTTCTATTTGTTCATGTGATGAAAAGTTATAAGAAAACATGGCTTCATTCTAATATCACCAAAATGTGATATACTTTCATCAATCTACCACTAACCCAAATGGATTTTGTCCCACATGTCTATGTATGAACTACACTTGTTATCATCTTTTAAAGGTGGTTAGAAAAAGAGTGTATGAATGTGTGAGGAGAGAAAAGTACTGTCTGTTGTAGAGTTAGATTTGTATGAACCACGTCAATAGCCTGTGTAGACCATTTGGAAAGAAAGCTAGCAAAAGGAAATGTGGAATTGTATGTTTGCTTTCATATTTATTGCAGCTATTTTGTTCCCAATCTAGGTACTGCTGCAATGCTACTTATCATGGCCTGGGAACCACATCTAAAAAATCTTCCTATTCCTATGATACTCAGGTAACTCCCATTCCAATGTAAGAAACTGCAACTAATAATTATACAAATCCAACTTGCTTCAATCTTAAACATTGTATGGCTCTTCATTCTCTAAGGATATATCTTCATAAACTTCATGTCCTGGTATCTTCAATTGAGCTTTACACGAGTTCTAAAATCTTTATATTATTAATCTGCCAAGGTTGTATCCTTGTCATTCCTACGCTACATTAAACAATTTGAATAAATGTCTATCTGCATGTCGTAGGCTTATACAACTGATGACATTATCTAATCTCCTTCAAATTGTCAGGATTATCATGTTGGCTGAAGCTATTCTTGCTGGCTCTTTTATGAGTGTCTATATTGGTAAGTTCTATACTTGTATTGCGTGTATGTAAATTATGTGGAGATTGTGTTTAATAATTTACTGAGTTGTTTACTACTTTGATATCATGCATATTCAAATTTCTAATTATCTGCAAATGAAATCCACTTGAAGCATTCTCATGTATGGACACAAACTTGTTACAATTCAGTGCTAATGAAAGGACAGTTTTTTTTTTCCTAGGCCATTATATAGTTTGATGTTACCTGTTCTGTACTACTGTAAACACATTTGATTTTGTTATGTTGTATCAATATTTATACAGATGTATTTGTGTTTGACAACGGCAGGTAATGTACACCAGTACAATACGTTGGATTCCCAACCAGATGTTTTGAAGTCTTTGTATTCACCCCTTCAGCCATCAAGCTCTCTAGAAGGCGTCAGGTAATGAAACATCTATCACATTTTCCTTAATCTTCAATTGACATGTTTCAAGTTATCATATCTGATGTTGCTTAATGACAAAAAACTAAAGAAAATCAAAATGGAGGTTTCAGAATGTTTAATCTGTTAAGAGGGTACTGTTTACTGAAAAGTGTTATGATGTATTACAGGTATCATGATAGTAGTCGATTATCAGATCAGCAAATGGCTTTGCTGCAGTATCAGAGGGAGAATCTTAACTTTCTGAGTGAGGAGGTAAATGATCATATGTCGTATTCAGAGGATTATTCAGTAGGATTTGTGACATTTCTTATTGTTCTCTCTTTGAAATAATAACTCTACAATCATCTATATCGCTGTAGATACTTCGATTGCAAGAATGCTTAAGCAAGTATGAGAAATCTAGTGATGGGATGACACCTCAGGTAGTATATCCAGTTTTCAAATTTGCATTTATGGATGCACTGGCTGATTGTCCTTTTCGTTTACTATAGTTATCTACTACTCGTATTATGTAATTGCTAATATGCTTGAAAATCTTTAGCTGGTCTAATCATTCTTCTGAAAATCAAGATGGCATGAATTATCTTATATATTTATAAAGTTGCCTTCCTCTGCAGGTCGATCTGGCTCATCTATTAGCAGCTCGTGATCAGGAGCTACGAACCCTTTCAGCTGAGGTAATACTTATATTGGCTTTTTTAAAATACACATTTTAATTTTCTGTAAAAGGATTGCCTTAGCCTACAGAGACATTTGGAAAGTGTCTTTGAATCAGATTTTTTGGGAAATAAACAATTGTATCTGAATTAAGAGTTGCTCGGTCTCTGGTTGCAGATGAATCAACTGCAATCTGAATTAAGAGTTGCTCGGTCTCTGGTTGCTGAGAAAGAGACTGAAATCCAGGGTGTGCGTAATACCAACAATCAGGTGTGCATGATCTCTATATATGCCATCTAAACATACACAATTACACATAGTAATTGTCTTACATTCTAAACCTTTTCCTTCACTATATATGCCATCTAAACATACACAATTATATGCCATCTAAACATACACAATTAAATGAATAGTATATGGAGGAAAATGAAAGGCTGCGAGCTATACTAGGAGAATGGAGTACCAGAGCAGCAAAGGTATTGATTTTTTCTGCAAGACATTTTCCTTCATTTAGTAGATCTATAAAGTTTGTATAACTTTTATGGTTTTGCCTTGTATAGCTTGAAAGAGCATTGGAGAGCGAGCGGATGTCAAAACTTGAACACAAGAAGACTTCAACACTGAAAAGGTGAAAAAGCCAAGAGTGCATCTAATCATCCACGCTCCTATCCCAACCTCGACTTTGGGTCATGAGAACTATGAACAAAGATGAACAAAGATGAATATGCATTGCAAAATGCCACCAGAGAAATCCTTGTGTAGTTGTCTTTTGACTTCAAACAAAAATAGCAAAAATTGTAGACGCTTCTGATCATTCGTTCTTACTACAAACATGAATCCTTGTGCAGTTGTCCTTTTTTTCTAAATCAAAATAGCAGTTGTCCTTTTTCTTACTACAGAATGTTGAACATTTGTTCTTACAAAGTACAAACATGAAACATCTACCAGCACTTAATTTCACAACGGGGTTACATGGGTGGTTTCGTTTAAAAACAGGCAAGCAAATATATAGTTATAGAAGTCTTGAGCTTTGATAATTTCTCCTCCCTCCATAACAGCTTCCATGTCATATTTACAAGCTCTGGTGCAGTCGGGGCAATACGTAACCTGCAATTACAAGAGTCACTTAAGTCTCATTTGAAACTAAACTACTCATAAAAATAACAATTGTTGTATGTTTGTTTAGAGTCGAAGTACCTCTAATAACTTGGGTTTAAAAGAGCTATCAAGCATCACATCCACACCATACATAGCCCTAGACATCGGACTATGCATCTCTGGATGAACTAACGCTGCTGATTCAAAAACCTTTCGGATCATCTGTTTAACTCTTGAATGGATATCTGACCATTTAACTGGGATTTTCAAAAGAAATTTATCATAAGAACCATATGCCAAAAACACGTCAAGATGCCAACGATGTTTGAGCAAAATAATAAAATAAAGTGGATATAAAGTAAACAATCAAACCTTGATGTTCCTGTTCAAACTCTTTAACAAACTCTGGTGTGTTCATATGATTCAGTGTTCCCCTGTAATTCTGAAAAAAATATTGTCATCAGAGTCAATAATTGTTTACGAGAACAAAAATCAGTAAAAGTCGAATCAAGCACCAAGAAGATTACCATAACAGTGAAATGGGTCTCGTACTCGAACAAACTTTTCTTATCTAAAGTGTATGTGTTGTTTGCCAGTCTAACCTGAAAGAGTATTAAAAATATTTTTTAAAAGTGAAAACAGAAAACCGAAATCGGTTTCATTTGTTGGTGAACTATACATACCCAGAAAATGTCAGTGATGAATAACTCCAATGGGTTGATACTGCGAAGAAGAACAATGTACCGAAGATCAAACTTCTTCCCTCTGAATAAAGCTGGCTGCTCTATATACTTTTGACATATTTTTGGGCCGGTTTCCATAAGACGTATAATTGCAGACAAATTGCCAGTAACCGTTGTATCTATAGTTCTTGCCATGTTCCAAGGCTTCAAAATCCATAAATTGTCAGTCTTATTGTTCTCGCGTACATAATAGTCACCAATAAATTGTGTTAGTTGTGTTTCAAGGTTATAGGTAGGTTGAAACCATTCACAAGATCCATAAGCCTACAAAAAGAAAAGATCAATGTAAGCAAGATTCAACCAAATACAACAGAACATAAGCATAAAGCATTTGTTGTATAAAATGGGAAACGATCATAAGACCTTTTGAACTGTTTCTGCCAAATGGTGTTTCATGACAAGACAGGCCTCAAAAGGAAATTGATTAATGATTTGTTGATCATTTAGCCCTATAGCTTTCCTTGTTTCCTCATCCACTTGCATGCTTGTCCATATTATATCTGCTTCCTTGGGGTCATTTGCTGTAACCATACAATATCAATATTAGTTTTTTGAGACATACAACAATTTTGAACCATTTTTACGGTTTTTTTTTACTAACGTGTCAAACGACTAAAATGGAAGAAAGTTAGCTAAAAAGGGAACGATTCAGATGGGTCAAAAAGCTCAAAAGTTCACAAAAAAATATTTATAATCATACTTGACACACTAATTGTTCAAAGAAAAACAATTTCTTTTTGGACCCATCCGTTACCCTTTACACAACCAATCTGACTCTCCCATTATGCCAACTTTAGTAAAAAGAATCCCTATTTAAAAAGCCCAGTAACAACACATACTGAGTATGAAACTTGGGTGTGTCAAATATTCTTCAACTGGTGGCAGATCGGTATAAACACGCAGAGGAAGTCCATCGTTACGTTTCACACTACTGGTACTTGATGCATTGTTGACTGAGGAGGAACATGTTAACTTCATATTCTGCCAATAATTTTCATACTCCTGTAGGATTGATGAGATTTGAGCATAAATGGGTAGTTTTAATATTAATTCATGATGATTATAAGAACAATATAAAAATAAAACATGCATACTTTGATAAAGTACTTCTGTGGAGTATGAAACCAAGCAGTGAGCCTAGCAGAACGCTGTTTCTCCTCTCCAATGCCAAATAAATAATCACGAGTGCACTCATCACCAGATTGGATATCTTTGGTTGGCCAAAGAATTGTAAAGCTAAAAAACGTAATCCAATCAGCATTAAAAGAAAAGAAAATCACAAGCAAATAGACATTTGCTTTAAGTTTTTTTAAAGCTCCTTTATTGGGATATGCGACTTGGATTTTAATTATTTTGAGATTTAGGTAAATAGATTAGTTAGAAAATGAACAAATTAAACCAATACAGAGTACTAATAAGAATAGAGGACCTGACGGCGGACTCTAGTTTTCCATCAGGCATGTAAAGGAACGGTGCTACTCTGAAATTTGGCAAATCACTGTGTCGCAGCGCTGAACCCAATTCATCCATCACATACCTACAACACAGAAGGCAATAACAAGTCATTTTTCATGGAAATACTTTTCAGTTTTTTTAAATTGCAATAAAAGGTTGTAATTTATAGAAATGGCCAACATGGTATTCTAGGGGAATTGCAATAAAGTCATTTATTGGAGTATATTAGCATATATAGCTTTCAATAAAATTATTCTATTTAGGAACATCTAGGAGGTACATATCTTTTAGTTTAGCATGTGCATAACAAAAGAGAGTGACAAATAGAGCCCTAACAAACTGAACTACATACCATATAGATGTCTCGTCGATCTTCTCCTCATCTGCTAATCTATAAGACATCAAGTATAACCACATGGCATTCAACACACGGTCAAGTAACGGTTCACCAGTAGTCCATTCAGGAAGACGCGGAAGAAGCATTGAATCAATCACACTCTTTCCAGATTCTAAAATTGTTGTTGTATTTACACCATTTAGTACAGAAATACTAGGAATAGATTTAGCAATCTCGACTGCACTATCACCAAGAGGACCAGGAATATCCACCTGTCACATACCTAGTGTTAGCAATTATCTGCGCTAATTAACAATCACAGAATTTTAAGGGTGCGCTAATTATCTCTAGTTTTGTAGGGATTTGGAAGGGATATTTATCTCCACAAAACACTTCAAAATTTAGAAAGCGCTTTTAGTTTATTTATGTTTTTTCTATTTTTAAGAAGGGAAAAGGGAGGGTTTGGGGTTACAAAGGAAAACAATGAAACAACAAAAATGTGTTTTGCAATTTTCCTTGTTAAGTTGGGGAATAGAGATTTTGTGTTTAGTGGAGAGTTCTTTGGAAATAAGGTGATGTGAACGTGATTTCTGTTTTCCTTGTTTTCTACAAAATATTTTGTGGAAAACATAGGTGATTTCCTCCAACTAAACGCAACCTAAGATTTCCTGATTAAAGATACCTCTAGTGCATGCAAGCTGGTAAAAGCTTCAATATGTTTCCGTAAGTCGGAGATAGAGTGATCAGTAAGTGGATTTCCTCGAAGATTCAAATAGTTTAAAGATGGCATAGCATCAGGTGAAAATCCCTGAAATAAAACATACATAATAATTAAAAAAACATTATATTTAGACAAATTTTAAGCATATACATAACCGATTATACCTTGTTTAGGCAATGAATACGCCTATTTGAAAGGTCAAGAGAAGTCAAGCCACACAAGGAATGTTCATTGTCATGTCCACAGCCCGGATTCTCTTGGTCATAAATTCCTCCACAGAAACCCAAGGCCCAGCCCGTATAATTATGTGTAAAAGATGAGTTCAAAATTTCCAGACTCGGGCAATTTTGAATAATATTATCTGCAATATAATCATCACTAGAGACAGAGTACTTCAGTGATATTTCTATCACACCAATATGCACGTGTTAAAAATATAAATTTATGGAACAGAGAAACTTACGAGCTTTGTAGTATTGGGTTATTGTTTAGCCATAGAGCTTTAAGGTGTTTAAACTTCAGAATTTCATTAATTATTGTGTCAGCGAGCTTAAGCTTGTTGTCACACAGACTAAGTGCAATTAAGTCCTACAAAATTTGAGTAACAAGATAACAGCTTCAGTCGTATTTAGCTATATTTAAGACCATTTTACATCAAAAAGTATGAAATAAGTTAAGAGTGTGGCAATGGTGACATACTGGAAATTTGCTAGGCAAATCAAGAGACAAAAAGACATCATCATCAATATCAAGATCCTCGAGTTCTAACCACACCACTGCACCAGGTCCCTCCTTTTTCACCTTCTGATATTCTCTCTCCACAATTTCCACAACACTCAATTTGCTATCCCCCGATTCGTCACCTGCATTATCTGCCTCTTCAGAATCTGAATTCAGATCAATATCCACACACATCAACGACGCCATTCTCTCCACCAACCCTGGCACTTCTTGCAGCTGTTCGATCAAGACATATAACCCAAATCAATATTCACAAAAGCTACAACATACAAACCACATTACGACATTACCGAAATGTATGTTACGTATACAATAGAATCACATCAGTGTTAATGCAATTATAAACTATAATATTCTACAGAATGCATTGCAACCTTAATATAACTAGCAGTATTCGTGATTCATTTAAAATATGATCAAAACTGAAATATGAGATCAGCTGAAGTTAAGTTCAACCAGGCTGGTTAGTCAGTCACATGTGACTTACAGGAATGCATGACTCACAATTTCCATATGAATGTTAGTCAAACTAACATTATCATACAAAATATACAATACAAGCACTGTCAAAGCAATTCTATACAACACAATTATACAAGAGGAAAATTACCTAATTTGTCGATGTGTGGAATCCATTACTTTTTCGCTTATCAAAAGGTAAATATAACTTCAATTTATAACCAAATCCAATTTATAACAAAAAAAAAGGAAATCCTGTCAGAATCGAACAGATTTGAGCAAAAAACGCCCCTTAAGTTTATAAAAAAAATAGAATTTCAAATCCTTTATTCATCATAACAAATGATAATTGAGGTTATTTGTATCCTTAGACAAGCGAGAAAGTAGTGGATATTCCACATTGGCAATTTACGTTTTATAAACCTGCAGCGTTCATGATTTAGTTTAAATACAATCAATCATGTAGAGTAGTTTCTGAGTTTGCGGTTATAACAAGTCACCAAAATGTGCATTTTGTAGTTCAAAGTCCGTGCTACCTAAACCCGTAAAAATTACAAACATTTCCTTGCAACTTCCATACAAAACTAAAATAAATAATACATATATATACAAATTAATAGTCTTATTCTCAATATACTAATAATGATGACTTGATGAGTATCTAATAATAATTGGACCTGTTTCGGTGCATCCGAGAGTCGAAAAGACAAAGCATGATCAACTAAAAACACATTCGATTCACTCCTCATCGACTCTGATGACGTCATCACAAGTCTCCGTTGACGTCCATCTTCCACCGGCTCCACCTGGAAATACTCTCCGCCGTCAAAACTCTCGGATGAAAGCTTCTCGTACAGCTTCCGGTAAAGTGAAGGAGGGATACCGGCTGCTGTGAGTAGCAGTTCATGAACCTTTACAAAGTCGTTGTATGTTAGGATAGTGGTGGCCATGGGGTGTGTGTGTGTGTGTGTGTGTGTGTGTGTGTGAGGGTTTAACAGTAAGTGAGTAAGGGTTTTTTTAGCAGGAAAAGGTGGTTGAGATTTTAAGTTGTGCTTGGGCTAACTTGTTGATTGTAAAAATGGGCATTTTTTGGGCTTGATGATTGAGCCCAAAAATTTATGTTTGAACTTTATTTGTCATTACAGACTTGAGAGTAGGGGTGAAAATGAGCCGAGCCGCTTGTGAAAAGCTCGGGATTGGATCGGTAAAAAGCTCGAACAAGCCGAGCTTAAACGAGCTCGATCCTAAGTTGTAGCTCGTTTATTAAACGAGCTCGAGCCCGAGCATTACATACAAAGCTCGTTTGGGCTCGCGAGCCTAATCGAGCCCTAAATGGCATTATGATATTTTTAGTATTAAACATATATACGAGCCGAGCTCGAGCTTATTAACGAGCTCATCAAAGATATATTATGAGCCGAGCTCGAGCTCGAGCTCGAGCTCGAGCCAAGCTTTAACTTTTCATTACCAAATCGTATAAACGAGCAGAGCCCGAGCCTATATAACATACCACGAGCCGAGCTCGAGCTCGAGTTTTTTAAAACTTAAACGAGCCGAACTCGAGCTCTGACAAGCTCGGGCTCGGTTCGACTCGTTTTCAACCCCACTTGATAGCATGTTTGGGGTTGTGTTTTGTTTAAAACAAAATGATTACAGAACAAACTTTACACGGGATAAAATAATTCTCCCTGCTTTTCTTAGTAACGAAATGCATTTTTTTAAATGAAAAAGTGGGTTTAATTTTCCAAGGGTTTACTAGAAATTGTTGAATTAACTGTTCTTGCAGGAGCCATAAACAATAATTGTTAGCCGTAGTTTGATTCATAAAAACATAAAAGTGTTCTGCTAATATGTGCCTAGTGGCTAGTAGTACATGTTTAGCTCTCTATATATAAAAGGTTTAAGTTAATTAATATCAAATTTCTATTTAATCAATGTGATTTTAGAATTTAATTAATGTTTATTTAATGCATTTTTTGATTTAAAAAAAATTATGTTTATTAATTATAGGGCAAATGATTGAAAAAAGTATCATATTTGCCACTATTTTTTTTTTTGGTAGCGAACAAATTTTTTTGCTTTTGTGGGTAATTTTCTTTCAAATTTATCATTTTTAGGGTATTTTGCGAAAAAATTTGACATTTTTACCCCTCTTAGCTGATAGAATTTTTTTTTCCCCGAAGTGCAAAAATGTCACATATTACCCTAAAAATTATGAATTTGAAAGAAGAGTACCCACAAAAGCAAAAAATATGTTTGCTACCCACAATAGAAAATAATGACAAATATGATACTTTTTTCAATCATTTGCCCTTAATTACATCATGATGTGTCAACATACGTGCCCAATAGGCACATATTAGCCAACATAAAAACATTTGAGTTGCATATTATTTTCTTCAACCACAAATTTATCATGATAAAATAGCTTTATTCCAGATTGTTATTATCACACAGATTATTAGAGGATATGTTTTAGAGGCATATTTTAGCATGATAATTTTCGTTATACTTTTCAACTATTAGAGGGACGGTTTATCTTTTTTTGGTAACCATGCTTTCTAACCTTTTGTCTAACTCAACGGGGTTTAAATCCACTATCACACAAACTCAAACAATGTAAAGCCTCCCTTTTCAAGAAGTTAGTATGACAACTTTAAGTTATTTGCACCTAACAAATAAAACATGAGACCCCTCACATCTTATAGTGATAATCACAACCATATTTGGCACATATAACTTGTTTAATACAAATTCGAATAGCAGCCTTACTTACATTGTCACGGTTTCACTTATCCATACACATATGCTGGTTTAAAACAAAGTCCATTACCTTTTCTAACACGTTTGAAATAGAAGAAAATGGTGTACATGAATCGTGTTTATCACATGTATTCTTGTCTAAAAATAGACTCACCGACTCGACAGTGCATGCATATGGAACAAGTTCATTGAAGATGAAACTATTTCCGGATTTAAAGACTATATGAACGTGAACGTAACGATTTTCATTTTTAGCATGTAGGACCAAGGCATACTAAAAGGCACATGATATGCACAATTTCAACGTTATTCACTATTGTATAGAAGCATAGATATGTTCGCATTGTATAACCTTTATCACATAAGCTCCCTTAAAGAAAAAGAGTGTAATTAAGCCATTAATTAGCTATGTAAAGTACGTTCATTTTCCTCACCTTCATCACATAAACTCCGTTAAAGAAAAAGGGTGTAATTAAGCCATTTATTAGCTATGTAAAACACGTTCATTTTCCTCTTGAGCATGTGAACTAAAAAATGTCTTGTTTAATGTTACGAACTTTTAAATTTTGTTAGCGTATATATTACTTAATTATATTTTTGCCTAACTAAAGTTATATAGTTTAGGATTTTGCTAATGACATGTTAAAGATACATTTTCTATTACATGAAGTTGGGTGTATGGTCACCTCCAAATCACATCCACTTCAACGTCACGTTAGTTTTTTAACACATTACTTTATCACCACTTTTACAAGCTTAGCGGTCACCACCTAACAAACTAACAAACTCACAAATTTAATAAATACTAAAAATTTAAGTTTCAAAAAAAAAAAAAAAAAAAAATTACATTAATAATAAGAAACATAACAGTATAACACATAAAGAATAACAATTTTATTGTGCTCCACGTGAACCGTATAACACATAAAGTTGGGTGTATTGTTGGACCGAACCGAACCGTCCGGAACCTGGACTGGATATTTAGGTTCGGTCCTCGGTTCGCTGTTTTCAGACAAATCAATTTTTGGTATGGTCCGATTCAGTTTTCGAACCGTGATCAGCCCTGCGAGGTTATCCTCACGATGTATTTCCTCAAAATAAAAGTCGGGAGATATTGCATCTTTTATAAAAGTCCTGATGGTAAAAATAAAATTAAAAAAAAATAATTAAAAAAAAAAAAAAAACCCATTACCCACATTTTTCTTTTCTTTTCGTTTGGTGGTGAACACCACCCAACCAAACAAATAATGCCCCACCACAAGCGATGGAGGCACACCCGTCAGGTGCTCCTTGTGTGGTGAATAACCACTATAACATCCAGTCTAAGCAACATAAATGATTATGATTTGATGAAAATCATGTAAAAAAATAGAGAAGATCTCTAAAAATCTGGATCTACATCTAACACTTGATTGGTATCGGTTAATTTTGTTTATTACAACCAATTGTAATGAAAGTTTACCTCTTAACCACAACCTTTATGACAATCATTAGCAAAACCCAATACTTTATTAATGTAGTGTCCACTAATTTGTAAGTTAACATAATGTGGGAAACTAAAAGTGGTTAATAGCTTTATCGCTTTTATTTCGTTATAAAAATTACTTTTGTAAGGATTCATCATAAGTTTAATTTGTGTCAAAAGGGTTCATCGTTAATCGGTTTTGTTGTAAACGTGAAACCAGTGTGTAAAAAAATTAAAAAAAAAAACGAAAACAAATGATTCGCGATTTGCAAAAACCGAACTCTTGAGTTTGACTTTTTGTTTTAGCATAAAACCACCTCAAACCGTCTCATTCTCACCCGTAAAAAAAAACTTTGCCACATAAATACATGATTCAACCAACCCATTCATCTATAAATAATTGTCAACTCTAAAATAAAGCTTCTTTCTACTATATTTCTTTAAGAGTAAAATACAACGTTGGTCCCTAAACTTGCCAAAAAAACATCACAAGGGGACAAAACTTGAGATTTTCGTCGCCGGAAGTCCAAACCTTGGGATGTTGGTGTCAATGAGGTCCCTTGACCCGTAATGCTCTGGTCAATGTATTATTGGTGCGGGCATAATCGTCTTTTATTGTAGCGTCCTTTTTAAAGTCGTTGTACAATGTTTCCATTTCCATATATTACTTTGTACAACAATTTTATCATCACTTATCATCCCTAAACTTTCCCCAAAACCTTTCTTGTACAAAACCTTAAACTTGTCAACATGGTATGCTACTTGTGTGGTAAGCAAGCAATAATTCGCACTTCGTAGACCTGGCCAACCTAGGGCGTCGATTCTATGGTTGTTCTGATCAAGTAAGCGAGTTTTAAGATTTTTTTTTCGTAATTAGCAAAGTACATAGTAACAATGGTGGTTGTTTAATGACTTGCCATTTTCATGATTAAGGGTCTTTTTGTGGGTTCATAGAATGGTATGATCCGAAAATGCGTGCTCGTTCAAGAATGATCATACCAGGCCTTTTGAGAGGGAGAAATGAGCTTGAGGCAAGATTACAAGCTACTCAAGGCGATGTGTGGAAGTGGAAGATATATTTGATGCTCAGTTGGATATTATTCTTAATTTCTTATGCGCTTGGTTAACTCTTTAACTTTTATGTATGATGGCTGTATATTGTGTTTTATGGAAATGTAAGTACTTGTTAGGTCACCATGTTAAAGTAACAACCTTTATCAAACTATTATGTAGTATGTTCTAACTTTAGATTCTCTTTAATGGAATGTTTCATGTTTCCCTATATTGAAAATGGTAGTAACTGAGTCGCCTATTTGGTTATGAATTTTGTTCTACAACTGAGTTTACCTTATGTTTATACAGATGGTTATGAATTTGGTTAGGTTTGACTTTTAATTATCAACATTTTTGTTAGTTTTTGATTTATTACCTTATGTTTATGCAGATGGTTATGAATTTGGTTAGGTTTGACTTTTAATTGTCAGCATTGTTATAAAGTATCGACTTAGGTTAGTTTAGGCTTTATGGACATGGTTAGTGTAACACCCCCAAAATCATAATGTGACAGCGGAAGACTACTTTGGGTATTACTTAGAGGATCACAGTCATAAGTCATAGAAAACGACTCTAAAGAGACGTTTTTAATAGAAGATTGTTATCATTTCATAAAAACTCAATGTTTTGGATCACAAGAAAAAATACCATAAGTTTTGAAGTTACACAAAAGATAAATCAAAGTTTGAGAAATGATAACTTTATTTAAAACACCACTTCTAGCATTCCATTCCGTACACTCCGCACCTTCAAGATTTTCCTAGTTAGTACCTGAGATAAACATGCTTAAAAAGGTCAACAAAAATGTTGAGTGATATTCATAGGTTTAATAAATGGTTGAACACAAGTAAGAGATGATAATTGCTTCGAAGACAATTACCATAGAAAACAGAGATTATTATTATGCACTAAGCTCATGACACCAAACTAACTGCATACACCTAATTACTGGTGTAACTGTGTAAGTAATAAAATTGCCCCAAGATGAAATTGCCAATTCCATAGAAAACCAAATATAATGCGCCCCGGTTATTTCCGATAACCGAGTCGGGGTCGTTAATTCCCATAGTACTATCCATAATATTTGCGTTCACTCGCAAATGATTAATGGTTCATGATAAGGGGACTTTCGGCAGGCAACTTAGGCTATAATAATAATAATTCAGGCAAGCATACATTTTAAGAAAAGACTTGTGTTCTAGTTTATAGCATGCATCTCCCTCGCGGGGGTTGGAAAACAAGTAAAAGCGAGGCTATGAACTTACCTTAGCAAAAGTATCCGAGTAGTGTAAAGATCAAGTAGTAGATGCACGAAGTACCGTCACGCGACCTATAATTAATATAACAATGCTTTAATTACTATCTTTGTATTTTGACTTGATAATATTCAAATGTATATCAAAAGTTAAGTTGTTGATTGCCATAGACTCCAGGAGATGTGTAAGTGTAGATGAGGATACGTCAAGACGGATAAGTCGTAGATTTATTGATAACTAGAAGGCATTAGGTGAAAGGCTCTTCATGATAACGTATTGGTGTCATAAGTCATCGTTTTAGAATTTGAATATTTACATATGAGTGTATATTGACTAATAGAAGTTATATGTCATCTATAAAAGTATGGTTACGATATACTACAAACATGATAGTGTTATGTTTTGAGAGAATCGGCATGATCTCGTTTATATATTTTGAACATAGTTTTTAAATTAAAGCGTTATTATAAAGAGAATAATAGTTTTGTTTATATAAGACTCATGCAATTTATCGTTTGAAGACTTTGTTTCACTTATAGCGATAATAGTGAATTTAATTTATAAAGTTGTCGTTTGAAACTAAAATGTAAATATAAGTCATTTGTAATACCATCGTTAATAATTACAAAGCGTGGTTTAGTGTATAAAAATCGTCATTTCAACAATAGCTATTATTTATCAAATATAAAATATAAGTTATGGTTTATTATTAATAGAATGTTTTGCCATTATATTCAAGATTATAATTTTTAGTTGTAAAAATATAGTTTAATATTTAAACAAGTTCGGTTGTATCCAAAGACTTGATGTAGACGCGATAGGTGGTAACGAGGAGGGGGAAGTGGATTTGGGCTTGACGCGGGCTGCACGAGTAGCCAAAGAATTGGGCTGTTTTCATAAGGAGTGGGCTTTGGCCCCAATCCTACACGCCAACCGGACCTAGCAATGAGCTAGAATGGGCTGTGGCCCAATTCCTTGTAAGTTCATTCTCAAGTCCAAGATTTCCACAAAAGGGTTGTGTTGGTCGTGTATACCAGGAAAAGAGGAAGCTCAATTTGTTTTATATTTATTACCAAGTTTGTGAGTAGTGAGATTGGCCATGACGAGGTTCAAACTCGAGACCTCTCGGGGTGAAGTGTTGCAAAAAGGGAAGGATTTAGTACTCATTTACTCGCGTCGGGTTTTACAAAAAAAGAAACATGGAACTTGGTACATAAGGCTATTAACAAAATGGAAAAAGAAACACAATAATAAAAGCTCAACGTGGTCATACCAAGGCTCGAACTAGAGACCTCTCGGGGTGGGACGTCGCAAAGAAAGACTCAACCATTTATCTCAATAACCTATTCAACCTCTCAACTTAAGATTATACACCAAGTACTTTGAGTAGCAGTCATATGGCAAAGATTTCATCTACTTTTCTCTTACACTTTAAACCATTATCACCTCTTAACCAATTTGAATAACTTCATTATTTCAATAAATTCGACCACATATTTATTCAAAGCAGTACTTCATCAAAATACTTTCACAATTCAAAAACAAGAATAAAACTTATAAAAACCTTATGATGTCGATTAACCACAACAAAAAGAATTAATCCACTATAACATTTATAATTCGAATAGGGTTCCATTCCTCTTAATTCAATATCAAGTTTAAACCAAAATTAACAATACAACAAGAATCAAAATCAAACTACGATGAGAGGAGACATAGGAACCTTATGATGCCGACGAAGACCTTTCTTTGGGGATTTACACAACCTTCACCTAAAAGCCAAATCGAGCACTCCAACTTTAATATGAAACCCTTTTGATGGTGAGAGTGAGTGGGATATGTGTGAAAACCCAGGTCCTTCGTGGCCCTTATAAAGGTGTAGATGGGGAAGCCTTTGTCTTGACCTTCGAAAGTGGGGATGGGGTAAGAGCCCTCTTTGAGTAATATCACCAGGGTTTGCAGGTCTTCACGTGGCTTTCTTGGTGTTATCTTCAGGTCGTGGTCCAAGGAGGACAAAGGGGGCCTTGGTTTTGTCGACATCCTCAATGGGAAAAGCCAAGAGGGTGGTTTATATTTGGCTATGGTTGACTCTTGAAGGTGGGAAAGTAGTTTGGGAGGTTAGCCATTTTTGGAGAGATGAAGGAGCGTATATGGTGAAGGTAGAGAGAGAGAGGGACGATTTTGGAGGAGAGGGAAGCAGGTTGTGGGGCATGTTATCATAGGAAAGAAAGAAACAGAAAAGAGATATGAGGGGCGTGGGGTTGATAAGGGATAAGGGTAGGTTAGAATTTTATTTTTGGTTTTTATTATTATTTGTTAAATGTATTTAGTTATTAGTTTGTGTGGAAACGTAGAGGGGGGTGAATACGTTACCGTTTAAAAACTTTAGATCTTTAGTATCAAATCGCTTATGAAGCTTGTTATAATATGAAAGTACCAATTATTGTTTGTGACTAATATAAAGTATGGTAAACCAAGTTGTCACACAATCATGAACATCAAACCACATCACAAACAATAGTATAGTGCAAGTATAAAAGTAAAGAGATAAAGAAAGGAAAGTGCAAACCGAACACGAGGATTTATAGTGGTTCGGTCACGGATCTCCTTTCCGCCCTACTCCACTCCTCGAGTACCCAACTCGAGAGTTACTTCACTAAATCAACAAGCTCCCTTCTCGGCGGATAAAACCTTACAATCGTAAACTTACACTTTTTCGGTACAAAGCTAAATAACGGGTTCTAGTTCGAGGTAGAACCAACCTAACGTCGCCTATACAATATTTCCGACACTAAGCTAGATGTCGAGTTCTTTTACAAGGGTACAACCACTCCCAATATGTTTTATGGCCCAACATAATAAACCTTGTGTTTTATGGCACAAACACATAAACCATCTAATCTAGTTTGGTGAAAGTGTTGTTATGATGCAATGATGTTTACACTAATGATCCATGACACAAATGTCTAATGGATATGAATAACTACTTCTAAATGAACTTCCATTGATAGGAAGCCTTCATGATGAAGATCACAAGTTCCCTAAACTTCTTGTGATAGATCTTCAACTTGTGGTAAGTGGGGATGGCTAAATCTCCAAACTTTCCTTGGTTGATCAAAGAGTATGCTTACAACAAAGATGAATGTTAGAAGCATTATGATCATGATCATTAGGGTGTTTAATGTATGTTATTACATTGTTAATGATTGATCTAAATGTATGCAAGAAGGTGGAGAAGATGTGATTTGAAGTGGTGAAGAAATGGGAAAACAATGGGCTTCTATTTATAGGCAAAAGTGCTCAGGAGCGTCCACGGACCAAGGATCCCTTTAAAGGGTTCCGTCCTTTATACAAATTGGTACCGTGGGTGCCTGCCATAAAATCTAAAAAATCTTTCTTCAAATCTTTCCAAGATATTACCAAATCTTACTAAGATCACATTTGATATATTGTGTGTCAATCTAACCAAAATATTCAAGTGATCTTCCAAGGATTTCAAAGATGATGCATGACATGATGTAACATGTATTTCCATTTTTAGATTAAAAGTTTATCAAGGTAAACTTGTAAAATGTATTATGTAACTAGTTAATAAAATGTCTAGTTACCTTTTGTAAAAAAGTGCTTGTCAAAATAAAATATATTTTGTCAAGTGTAAGTAAACTTTAGTATTTGTATGAAATACATGTATACATGTGAATGCAAAATGTAAAATGAGGTTCGAAATAGAATGGTTAACCTATTAAAATACTTAGTGACTCTAAACGTATTTTAAACATTCTAAATGATTTGTTAATGGGTTTGATCATAATGCCACATAACAAACATGTACGAACCTGTGTTGTAACATACGAGGACTTGAGACATCGAGAGGTGTTGAATGTATGTTGAGACAAAGTGTGATTACAAGTAACTTGTACATTTTACGTTATGTATTACAAGTTACATGTTTGTCATCAATCAAAACAAACGAGACTGTATAGATTAAATATCGTAATATTTGCACTAACAATCTCCCCTTTTGATGATGACAAAATATATGTAAACGTAATAGAAAGTAAAATGTTAAAAGTTACTTGTATCCTTACTACCTTTACATTACCTTCTCCGTTTACACTCTTCTCCCCTTTTGTCGAAACAAAAAGGGCGTGTCCTTGGAGTTTAACTTAATTTCTCCCCAAAAGGCGAGCTTGCATCATCCCTAGTGAAGTTAAATCGTCCACTTCAATCCGTCCCTTGTTTGGTAGCGGATCCATGGATCAAATAAAGAGGCTTAACCTACATCAAGGTTAGTTTTATGCAACAAAAATTATGAGAAATATATGAAAAAGAAAAATGCATAGCAATGTTAGCCTATTTTCTCCACTTTTTATCGAAGCACAAATGCTTGTTGAAAAGTGAGAATGATGCTAAATGCGTGCATGCTCCCCCTTGACGGTTGCTCCCCTTGTTTGAGGCGTCAGGGTATGATTAAAACCTACAAAACAAATATTAGTGCAAAACTATATTCGTCATTGGACGAGTAAGTGATATACAACAAAGTGTGTATAAGATGCATTCAATAAATTCTTGACGGAAGCTCCCCTTGCTCTAAGGCGTCAAGATGAACCTTCAAAATAAATATTAGTATAATAGAAGCTTTGTCTTTAGACAAATATGTCATATACAACCAAGTGTATAGGCGATGCAATATGAGTGCTTAAAGGATATTCCTCCTTGTTCTAGGGTGTCAAGAAGCACCTAAAATAAGAAAAATAATTGATGCAAACTTCATCCTTAGATGAGTAAGTTATATACAATCGAGTGTATATGATGATGAACCTACAATGAAAAACATTAGTGCAATATATTTCATCTTTTTCACAAAGAAAAATAAGATGTATATATGTGATAAATGATATAATCAAAGATCTCATGAAGTGTAGTCTCCTAATTACAATCATAAGAAAAGTGAGAATATAATATGATAAAAGCCTACAAAATAGTTCCTAGAAAGAAGATATGAAGTCTTCCACCCGGTGTGCCACTAGTGGTGCTAGTGTTGGTGTCGGTTTACTAGTAGGATTCATGTGGTGATGGTAGATGACTCGAGATTTACAAAAGTAAGTTTTCGCTAATCCATGGTGGTGATGATTAGTGAAAGTGGTGATGGAAGGTGGTGGTGATTAGGTAGGAAGCTATTAAGGAGTTAGAAACTCATATGTATAGCAAATATAAAAAATATGGACTCATGCAATCCTTTTCGTTTGACCAAAGCTAAGAGAAATATGAATGGACATTGCATTTCAATGATGCATAAGGGTTATGATTTGAATGATTTATTGATGCTAACAACCTATTGTTTTGAGCAAGTTCTCATATGCTTCAACCCAAGAGTAATCAATAATGCGTTCTATCTAAGAATATATAAATGAAGATACCAAAAGAGATAAAAGTGATGAAGATAAATTCGTTCATTGATTGACACGAATTATAAAAATGACCTATTCTAGGTGACAATGGGGAAGGTAGTATTAGCATGGTTTTGACCGACATGGATGATTATCACTTTGAAAAGAAGTGAAGACAATATGGAAAATACTAATAATGAGTACCTATATGAGGATGAGAATGACATCATATGAGTGAGAGTTGGATGGACCAACGTGTTGGAGATGCTGTTTTGATTAATATATCGTTTGCACTGACAAGGACATGCATGATTAGCGAGAAAAGGATAAGATCCTATGATGGTGTTCTAGATAGTGAAGTTGTAAGGTGCTAGTTTAAGGAAAATCCTATATGTGGAGATGAAGACGTTTTGTAAAACACATGATGTTTTCACTTGATGAGGTATTGGTGCGAAAAAGGTTGAACTAGTTGTGGTTTCATGAACCGGTTTTAGCTAAGTGGTGTTTACCTATGTGTTGGTATTCTAGAGTCTAAGAGACATAAAATTTGACAAAATACAATTATGTGAATGGATTTATCTCCCCCTTAATTGGTGGACATCCAACATAATGTGTAATGTATCAAATAAGGAATGACAACAAAGTGTTTAGGAGGTTATTCGGGTTAACGAAAGAGATGAGCTTAGTGATGTTTTTCTGGATGATGGTTAGCATACAATGAACTTCATCCTTAAAGTCATGTACCTCTTCTCGATTAATACGAGATGATCGTATGATGAGGTATGTGGTTTCCTAATAGGATGTGAAGAGGATTAGAGTATTGTTATAACTAAATAATGATGGAGGTGATTTTTGGAAAGCGGAAGCAAAATGAGATTTGGAAAGAGGTCGGTTGAAAGACAAAAATGCAAAGCCAACCCTCTAGAACTTAATTCTATATGCTTTTAAACTATATGCAAGTGTAGGGGTCCCATAAAGCATAGTACTAATCTACGTAGCAATAAAGGGGATTATGCAAAATGAGCATACAAAAGTTAAAACCAATTGAGATAACAAATAATTTGTTATCAACCCACAAAACAAATTTGTTAGTGACAAAAGATGTTAACATGATAGAAATCAAATGATAACATGTTATATAAGCAAAAACAACACATTGCACTTAAGTAGACAAGAAATCACCATACAAGATAGCATCAAGACAATCATATTATGCAAGAATACAACTTTATTCAAGACATTTCATTTTGAGATTGTTTTGTCGTTAGACTTAGACATATAAGCATACTTGGCTTATAAATTAACACAACAATCTATGTGATTAATTTGTAAGATAAAAAGGCTTCTAAAAGTTT
Source organism: Chrysanthemum makinoi (assembly GCA_910596185.1). Classification (NCBI taxonomy): domain Eukaryota; kingdom Viridiplantae; phylum Streptophyta; class Magnoliopsida; order Asterales; family Asteraceae; genus Chrysanthemum; species Chrysanthemum makinoi. Next base: position 110,945,735 of record OU343223.1, read on the forward strand.
GTCATACCAAAAGAGCTTTGACATATTATATGTGCACACGTAGCAAACAAATTATGTGACAAGAAGCAAAAGAAACAAGATGAAAGAGTCATGCAAGCCATGTTTAAGACATAACAATTTGGAGCATGTATCATTTAGATCGTACTACACATAGATATAATGAATGCCAACTAATAGCTTTCAAACACAAATATATCATATCAAAATTATCACATATCAAAATGACATATTATGAGTTCATAAGCAACATGTTAATCATGCTAAGGATAATTCAAAAGTAAGTATCATGCAAATAAAGTTTAGGTTTTAAACGTTTAGTAGCATGAAACAAGGATACAAGCATTATAAAAACCGTACTAAGGTTTACACATTTGACTAGTTATCAAACACTAAGATAATGTCAAATCAACTTATCGTATCAAAGAAGAACATGTAATCAACACATGTAAGTGCAATGCAAGTGGTTTTACTAAGGTTTATACATTTGACTAGTTATCAAACACTAAGATAATGTCAAATCAACTTATCGTATCAAAAAAGAACATGTAATCAACACATGTAAGTGCAATGCAAGTGGTTTTAAAAGAAAAGTCATATATACTACTTGTTTGATTAGTATTCCAAAGGCGAGGCAAACTATCAATGTTTTAACACTTACTTTAGGCAAGTATAGGAATACAGATTTTTCAAGTTGGAGAATGAATATGAGACTATTACTAGCGGTGCTCAATTAAGGCTAAACACGACCATTTTTACGGGTGATTCCACATACCCAACTTCTCTCCGGGAAGCAATTCAACCGTTAGGTCAAATTGAGTTTCTAGTGCAATAGGTTCTCCATTAGTCATTCTCATGTTAGAAAGATGGGAACTCCTACTTTTGCATATTAAAGTGCATAAAAGATGATAGTTTACCAATACTTAGCTTAATGTGACTTAACTAATATGCAATATACCTAAAGTGATGAAGACGTCATGTTATACACATGAATTTTAACAATGGTGTGTTTGATAAACAATGTGTTTTAATCTTGTGTTAAGAATCTAAGGTTTGTTCAAATTACAAAGCTAATTGTATGATCTAATGGATGACATCTTTTATGTTGAAGTGTATACTTTAAAAGTGATTTGATTATCTAAGACTAGGGAATGGAATATGTTAAATTAAGAATGTTCTCAAGAAAGTTCTTTGGAACTTTATTTGACAAGAATCTAAATAAGGTTACTAACTTCAATAGATCATGTGTATGTTCTAGAGATGTGTAGTTTCAACCTTGGATGTGCACAAGGTTTGAGCAAGGTTAGGTTATGATGTACGCTTGAAAGGAAATGAATACAAATAGTATCTTTCAACAAATGAGATTATCGCATGGGATAAAGTTATCATGCTTATGAAAATAAGTATGACAAGATGAATTGGATATGTTAGTTCATAGAACTTTTGGATGTTCGTTTCAAGATCATTTAGCCAATGAGGTGTAATGAAATCTCTTGTAACATAACCATATATGTCGCAAGGAGAGAATGATGCATAGGATATACAATATCCTTTTAATAAGATGAATACTTAACGCATGATTTCTTAGGCATAATGTTTTTCAAAACATCATGTTTTCCTAAATGAAGATATGAAGCCAAAGTGTTTGAATTGGATAGTCCTATCTAAATAAACTTGGTCTCAAGATTATATTCACTAGATGATGACAAGAAGAATTCACTCGAGTTTCTTATGTATACTCCTCAAGAGTCATTGTTGCTTGGGGTGTATGATGTTGGCTTTGAGATTGCATTTTAACATATGTTGTTAAAATGTTGATTTGAGGTTTAACAAAATTTATGCAGAAGTTTAATGACAAAGTATTACTAATACTTTGATAATTTGTGAAGGTAGTACTACTTATACCTAGTGGAAATTGACAACAATTACCAAGAGCACCATGCTTATTTGATAGTTGAGGTTCTAGCCATAATGAATTATCTAAGTCCTTATATGTGGGAAAGAATGTTTGAGTTTGTTCAAACGTGCATTTGATTCAGTACAAGTGTTGGACACAAGGGCTTTTTGAGCAATACACTTAACAAATTCAAATGATGGTAAGGATGGTGGATTGGTTGATCTAGGTGGTAGGTTTTCTAGTGTGTCTAAAAAGGATGTGGTGATGTAGGGGTTTGTTGTGCTATGTGAATACTTAGGTTGATTGTCCATAGATGTTGAACATAAAAAGTACGGATACTAATTCTTATGGTTCATTGGTTGCTACAACTAGTGGGTGAAGTGCTTGAAGCTTTGGTTATGTCTATGAAGCTTAGGGGTTGAGGTATAGGTTCACCTTGAAAGGGCACGTTTGATTTAAAGGATGCTCTTGGAAGTTCATGAGCAATACGCTTAATGGTGCCAAAAGATGGAAGAGGGATAGTAGGTGTCAAAGAGGGATAAGTGGCACAGTGTGTTGTTTGTTTTGGATAAGTGTTTCAACATGTGTTGTTAAAATACTTGGGTGTTGATTTTTCGGATATGACTTTTAATGACTACAATCGTAAGTCGCATATACTTGAATATTTCGGATGAAATACTTAAGTTGTCAATCCTAATTTGTTGAGATTATAAAGCTTAGATTGAACTCAAGGATAACAAGACTTGATAGTATGTCTTTAACATACATGTGAGTTATGACTCTATGTAAATACTTATCGTCTTGAAGGATGACACATTATTTTCATGTTTAACCAAGTGAGGCAATACATGTAGATACAAAACAATATCTATAGTCATATGATAGACTTGTGTATGATATCTTTGCAAATAATGAGTCTAGATTTGTTAGTCTTAGTAAGTCATCTAAGTCATCATAACGGGTGAGGAGATGTTGGTGGTGTTTGCACAAAGTACAAGTTTTGGAGACTTTGGTAGTGAAGGTGTTTTGGATGATGGTGGGTGATTTTGGTGGTGGAGTTGGAGTACTTAAGTTTAGAAAGTTCACATCTTGAATGGGTGATGAGATGTTGAGAGGTAACGAGTCGAGGATGAAGAGTTCAAGTTAATGAAGCAACAAGATCGAATGCTAATCCTAGTGGTTTTCTTAAGTGAATTATTTGAGGTTGAGGATTTAGTCATTTTGACTTTGCTTTGAGAAATGCTAAGATTAAGGAAAAGTAACTTGATGAAGGTGTGAAAATGACCATTCTGAATGTGTCGATTTATGGAACTAAGGATTCATGCACTTGATGTTAATTCATACAAAGATAGTAGTTTCTAATGAGATGGAAGTGTCTAAGATCATGTCAAACATCCTAAGTTAATTCATTGAGGATGTGTTGAGTGAGGTATGAAAGATATGCATTAACAACTATCCTAGAAACAAAATTTGGTAAATTAGATTTAGTAAAATTAAACAACTTACCAGTAGAATCCACGGCACCAATTTTTTACGCAGTAGGAACCCTTAATTTGGTGCCTTTGGTCCGCCTGTACAGGAACGGCGGTACCAAAATGCATAATAGACGGTACCAAATTTTTGGTGCCGTCTAATCCGTGGACACCAGAAAACTTCACAGACCCATTTTTTAGGTGTCGGGGAGTTTTCCGAAACCTGAATTTTGCTTAAAACATGTGACATTAATCATTTCTAGTTAGAAAAAGTCAATAACACATATACAAACATAGTGGAGCATAGACTTTGACCAAGGGCTAACGATTTTCACATATAAGTGAAAATGGGTAAAATTTGATAACAACCGTGTGTTATCCCCTGCATGAAACGGTTAGCATACATCAATGTTTTAAGTTAGTTTATCATCCTACAAGTGAAAACATATAAATTACATCATACAACATTGTTTTTGTCCTTGTACCAAACACTCTCTTAAAACCTTCATTTTTCAAAGTACTTGACTAATTTACTTAGTACTTATTGCTAAGTGAGTTATGACATTTCATAAGTTATGCGAGATGTTAGTATAACCTATGCAAATGAAGTGATCTAATTCTACAAGCGATGGTAAAACAATTTTCCAACTTAGTGCACAAAATCTATCAAATAACCTATTGTGCATAAACAAGAAATCGTCAAACAAGCGAATAAATAACATGGCAAGATTGACACTTATATTATGCAAACAAACAAGTGTAAACAACAATTTGAAAAGTAAGCAAGCAACATATATGCAAACAACATAAACAAGTGGTCATTTAGCATAGCATAACAAGAAAGACACTTTTCGTCATTTTGCGTTTAAATATGACGATGTATACCAAGCTTGATTAGTTTCCTTTAAACATATTACCAAATTATTTAGTTTCAAAGGAAGTTGTATCAAAGTTCTAAGAATACCAACTTAAATTGCTTGATTCAAAATTTTGAGTTTTTATGTTAAAGCGAAACTCAATATTTTAGACATACTGTAGTATTTGGTATATTTCACTTATTTAAAATTAGACTCAGGCTATGAGAGTATTTTTAAATGAAAGTAGACTCAATTCCCTTTAAAATGATAGGTGGCTCGACTCGTGCGGACTTACGGTTAATTAGTTATGATTTTTTGAAGTTGCCCAAAAAAGCGCATCTTGTACACACGGATTCCACGGAACCAAATAAAGGGATCCGCCCTTTATAAGATTTGGTGCTGTGGTCCTCTGAGACAGATTCACCAAAACTAGTATTTGACATAGAAAACGTGTGTGACTTACTAGATTTCATAGTAAACATATAATACACATATTTAACAACATATCTACTTGTGTAACTTATCTTAAACATTTACGGAGGTGATTTTTCAACTAAATTTATAGTTATCCCAAACACTCCTTTAAAATCATATTTCTTCGTAAATTTTCTATAAGCACACAATACAATACTTACTAGTTCTTTCAACAAACTTTTTATTTTATTTTTCAAGAAAACCTTCAAGCTTGTATACAAAGTTACATTTAACAACAAAATTTCTAAGTATAACAAGCAAAACATTTTCATATTATTTTTAAACTTCAATGGTAATTTGATACATGGATCGTACTCTATTTTAAAACCATTTGTTTTGAAAATAAGAGCTACATGGCTCTGATACCAATTGTGGAAACGTAAAGGGGGGTGAATACGTTACCGTTTAAAAACTTTAGATCTTTAGTATCAAATCGCTTATGAAGCTTGTTATAATATGAAAGTACCAATTATTGTTTGTGACTAATATAAAGTATGGTAAACCAAGTTGTCACACAATCATGAACATCAAACCACATCACAAACAATAGTATAGTGCAAGTATAAAAGTAAAGAGATAAAGAAAGGAAAGTGCAAACCGAACACGAGGATTTATAGTGGTTCGGTCACGGATCTCCTTTCCGCCCTACTCCACTCCTCGAGTACCCAATTCGAGAGTTACTTCACTAAATCAACAAGCTCCCTTCTCGGCGGAGAAAAACCTTACAATCGTTAAACACACTTTTTCCGGTACAAAGCTAAATACCGGGTTCTAGTTCGAGGTAGAACCAACCTAACGTCGCCTATACAATATTTCCGACACTAAGCTAGATGTCGAGTTCTTTTACAAGGGTACAACCACTCCCAATATGTTTTATGGCCCAACATAATAAACCTTGTGTTTTATGGCACAAACACATAAACCATCTAATCTAGTTTGGTGAAAGTGTTGTTATGATGCAATGATGTTTACACTAATGATCCATGACACAAATGTCTAATGGATATGAATAACTACTTCTAAATGAACTTCCATTGATAGGAAGCCTTCATGATGAAGATCACAAGTTCCCTAAACTTCTTGTGATAGATCTTCAACTTGTGGTAAGTGGGGATGGCTAAATCTCCAAACTTTCCTTGGTTGATCAAAGAGTATGCTTACAACAAAGATGAATGTTAGAAGCATTATGATCATGATCATTAGGGTGTTTAATGTATGTTATTACATTGTTAATGATTGATCTAAATGTATGCAAGAAGGTGGAGAAGATGTGATTTGAAGTGGTGAAGAAATGGGAAAACAATGGGCTTCTATTTATAGGCAAAAGTGCTCAGGAGCGTCCACGGACCAAGGATCCCTTTAAAGGGTTCCGTCCTTTATACAAATTGGTACCGTGGGTGCTTGCCATAAAATCTAAAAAATCTTTCTTCAAATCTTTCCAAGATATTACCAAATCTTACTAAGATCACATTTGATATATTGTGTGTCAATCTAACCAAAATATTCAAGTGATCTTCCAAGGATTTCAAAGATGATGCATGACATGATGTAACATGTATTTCCATTTTAGATTAAAAAGTTTATCAAGGTAAACTTGTAAAATGTATTATGTAACTAGTTAATAAAATGTCTAGTTACCTTTTGTAAAAGAGTGCTTGTCAAAATAAAATATATTTTGTCAAGTGTAAGTAAACTTTAGTATTTGTATGAAATACTTGTGAATGCAAAATGTAAAATGAGGTTCGAGATAGAATGGTTAACCTATTAAAATACTTAGTGACTCTAAACGTATTTTAAACATTCTAAATGATTTGTTAATGGGTTTGATCATAATGCCACATAACAAACATATACGAACCTGTGTTGTAACATACGAGGACTTGAGACATCGAGAGGTGTTGAATGTATGTTGAGACAAAGTGTGATTACAAGCAACTTGTACATTTTACGTTATGTATTACAAGTTACATGTTTGTCATCAATCAAAACAAACGAGACTGTATAGATTAAATATCGTAATATTTGCACTAACAGTTTGTGTATTTATTTGACACCCAAAGTATTTCGTGTCCCGCTGTTTAGCTTGTAAAAGTGTAATTCTTAACGTGAACAATATAATGCTTATATTTCCGGACACGTTTTAAATAAACTGATATGGTGATGTAATTTCCGATTTAATAATTCGTTTTTATTTTTCGTGTTTTCTTCTATTATACTGGTACGCGTGTGGACTCGTAAGGCAAGAAAATTTCTTGTGAGACTGATTTAGCTATCAGTAAATATCAGGCATGAGTAAGTAAGACTACTCGGAGATGCATAAAGTTTTGTGCAAGAAAAGAAACGTAAATGCTAAAATACTTAACTTAGCTCTAATAAGTTTTGATAAACAATCTAGTTCATTAATATGAAGATTAAAATAGTGAAATTTTTACAGGTGGCTACAGTTAGTAAAGAAGCCACGACTTCTTCTACATCATCTCAGTCAAAGTTTGTAGTTAAAGGTGATGCAGTCATAGAAAATGCAATAAGAGACAATCCACACAAGATACAAATTATGCACGAAAGAAGCTTGGTCAATCTATGAAAATACATAAACATAACATGGTTCCATAGATAATGCAAATGAATATAATTCTAAATGCATAAAATTTCATACTTTTCAAAGCATGATATTAGAGTTAAACACACACATATGTTTTAGAGTACATAACTTGTCCATAGCAAACATAAAAAAATATTGTCTAGTTCATTAGAATTACAGAATTGACCTATGGCGAGGCCATCATTCTTTTCAGTGCAACCTGTTGCCTAGTCATTCTTCATGCAGTAGGCTGGAATGAATCAGAAACTGCTTGCACACCACTTGAATGGACCTGAGATTAAGACTGTGATTGATCAGGTTGCTGGGATTGAGACTGGGATTGATAATGTATGTTGAGATCTTCAGTAGCTTGATCTTGAATTTCATATTGAACACAACTTCCTTAAACTACATGATCTTGACTTTCAGCTTGTTTATCTGTTGCAACTTTTTTACCTTTAGGATGTGTCTTCTTTGTTGCAACATTTTTTTGACACTTGTTTACCTTTTCCCTAAGCACTTGAACATTTTTGCTTAGGGTCGGGTTGACTACTTTGAGTTTCACCCTGCCCAAGACATGTTTTTCAGTTGTGTCCAGCAATGCCACAAATACTACACTTTACACTCTTCCAAGCCTTATACAACTTACCATTCTTCACAATTTCTTCAGTTTCAGGAGCTATCTTTACCCTTTTTATTTGTTGAGCTAGCTGCAGTTGTTTGAGGTTTTGATGGAACAAATCTTGTGGGCACAGATGATTTTTCCCAATGCTCATTGCTATTTATAGGTTGGACAATCTGTTTGTAGGTTTCTTTCCAAGTTTTAAGATAGTAACAAGGATGAGCCCATGTTTCCACAGGTCCTACTTGTTATCCATTTAAAGCCATATTCCAATTTGTGGCAACAACATGTTTACATGGTAAACCTATTATCTCCCATCTTCTGCAAGTACAAGACTTGTCTACAACATTAACTACACATTGGTCTCCCCATGATCCACTAACCTGAAACTTATTTCCCATATTCCATAAAACATTATACTTAACATCCTCTTTCTTAATAGCGTCTAACATGTATTGTGTAGTTGGTGTTAGTGGCCCATTACTCTTCCCAATCACCATCATAACATGCATTATTCTCTTCATACAGTATTCCCTGATATAGTTTAAGGCTGTAATAATTGGTTTGTTTATACCCCCAATTATTTTCTCATGAAACACTTGACATATGTTATTAAGTAACACATCAAAATGATCTCTCCCTAAACAATACAAATAAAGATGTATTACTTATAAATTTCATAGTGCATTAACATATACAACTTAAGTTACACAGATAGATGACAGATAGATGACTTACCTGAAAATTTTGACATTAACCAATGGATTGGTGATATCTTACTTAACCAAGCATGGGCAGGTTGACTAAATCTCTTGAAATCAACCATAGCTTTCTCAAACTGTATAACAGTTGAGGTTGTTGCATATCTCCACAAATGTTCTTTGAAGGCCCTACCTTTCCATTGAAGTTTCATATTCTCATGAATGCTTCTAAGACAGAATCTGTGCTCTACATTTGGAAAAACTTCTCCTAAAACTGCAATGATATCATGCACAAAATCACATATATTTAGTGTTTGTTTAAAAACAGGGGAAAGACTTGAAATCAAAACCAGTTCAAGGGAGTACCTTTTGTATATCACTAATAAAACTAAAGTCTGAGTTTGGCTCTAGTGCAAGATCATCATATAAACAATGAAGAAACTAAGTCTATGATCATATGTTTTCTGATTCAGCAAAAGCATAAGCAAATGGGTTTATACCATTGTTGCTATCAATTCCCACAGCTATAAGTAGTTGACCCTTCAAAGGATCATCAATAGGAAAAGCATCTAACCCCAACAACTCTCTCTGGCAGGCTTTAAATCCTAACTTCAATGCACCTAAACAAACATAATTTCTCTTGAATTCTCTTGTTGGAAGAGTATCATTTGCAGAACACTTCACATTCATCAGAACTGTTGTATTAGGGTTTTTCTTTTGCAACTCTAGAACATAATCTTTCAACATGGTAAATTTTAGCTTGAATTCACCCCTAATGCCTCTTACTGCTATTCTTTTGGCCCATAAAACCTTCTGCATTGACACTTGAAGCTCAAATTGGTTGGTAAGTTGATTATGAACAGAATTGACTGGAATTCGTGGATTGGTTTAAATCTGTTCTGTTATTTGCTTTGAGATAACGTTAAGGTCAAAAGATCTGAGCTCCCTTGATTGCAAACATGTGTGTTGATCATTATATTTTTTGACTGTCAAAGGACGAGTTGCACCATTTCTGCCGACATACAACAGCCATGGGCATATTATTTGCGAAGAGTCATTTTTACCTGCCATTAATACATATAATCCATTTCTGCCTGTTGGACCTTTAGTTGCATTGTTTGGGCCTATACCCAGTCCGGCACTTTCACTTGGGCCTGAAAGTGGAACACAACCCACACATCTGACCCTTATTCTTGTTTTGTCATTCTTTAGAAAAATCAACTCCCTTCTAGTTTCTATTGAATGCCCTCTTACCCTCTCTTTGACTTGTTTTGCAGTAGTAAAGTCTTGACCATAGAAGAAGAATGTCGTATAAATACCAGAATCATACTCTGTCCTAACCCTTGGCACCCCAGAGTTACCTACGTCTGAGTCAGAACCACAAGCAGTGTAAAAGTCATTGCCATCTATCACAGCTAACTCATTTTCCAAATTCATGTCATCACTTATATTACTAGATGTTCATGCATTGCCTAACTCAGTACTCTGACTCCCTTGGAACAAAGAAACTTGTACATCATTCTCCTGACCACTATTCTATTCATTTGGAAAAATTGAGTCATCACCTACATTGTACAAGTCACTAGTCTGAGTCACTTGGAACAGAGTAACATCAACATCAGGCTCCTCAGACCTGTTATTCACATAAACAAGTAATCTTCCTACTTTCTTTAACTGCTTATCTTGAGCCACTTGGAACAGATTAACCTCAAAATTATCAGGCTCCTGAAAAGTATTGTCCTCATCAATAAGTACTAATGCAGGATCACTGTTATCAGTAACATGACTATCAAAACCAACATTCAAGTCTATTGCATTTTCAACAGCTTGGCTGGCAAAGGACATGTCAACGGTTGAAAATACAGGCTCAATCTCTGGCAACTGGCTACATTCCCCAATACAATTGACGTCATAACTACTTGTGTTAGTTGCATAAAAGGCTCTAGTTCAGGCTCATTATCAAGGTCATCTAAAACCAATCGTCTACAACACGATTGGATAGCATCCCTAGCTACTTTTATACTTTTTTCATTCATCTCCCTAAATACAATCTTAATTGATTGGGGGGAGATTTCAGACAACTCTAATCTTGTCTTATATATTTCAACATAAATATCTATCAACTTATGGTCCTCGACAATGTCTTTCAGTAACTCAATATTCATAGGCTCGCAAAAGCTAAACAAACCATCATCTAGTGTACTACCAAGCTTAACAAAGTAGTAATAATTGGTTTGTTCTTCATCATAACCAAGTTGGCTCATTAGAGCATCCATTTTATCAACATATACCTCTTTCATATCAATATAATCAACAAGACATTCCTTACCTCTTTCGTATATTCTACCTAGCCCATTCTGAAAATACCATTGTGATGAACCCTCATGGTAAACTGAGTCGCTCGACCATCTGTAAAAACACATAACAAATCACTATTACAATTATCTTACCTAAAAGGAAAATACCTTAAACAATCGTACCAACATATCATTGAAAAACGATTATAAGCCAAAAAAAATATAACATATCTCATGTCTGCAGAGTTTTGTTCTTTCTCATGGTCATCGAAAAGAGGATGTAATCTAACATTCCATAGAGTAAAACAAAGGTTGGGACTTGTTAATTTGTCACTTATATTATTAGATTTCATGCCTGACATTGCATTGGGGTTTTTTGGTAAGCTTCCAAGACAAGTTTGGGGATGAGCAATGAGTACAGGGCTTAGTTATATTAGAGATCATGACGGGAAAATGGATTAAACGTCTTCTACATAGTACAATGAGAGAGAAATTTTCATCTCGCTAAAAGACGAGTATATCCTCAAAACAAAACAGATAACAAAATTTGAGAACATATAACGCGACATTAACTTGAGCATTACTGGTCAACTGATCAAAGGATCTCATTGATACTAAAATCCTAAAGTTTAGATTCTTGATGACAAAAATCTCAAGTTTTATCCCTTAATAATGTGTTTTGGTAAGTTTAAGAACCTATTTTACTCTTTCTTTAAGTTTGGATACATCTAGGGCAGAATCATGTGAGTGTGTGGCATTAACAAAAGTGTCAAATTTAGCATTAACCAGAAACGGCTTCCATGATTTAATACGATGATGAGCTAAACCATGTGGCCCCACCACCTCCTGTTTCGAGTTTTAATTTTTTCTTTCTTTCTAAATTTTCCTTCGTAGAACACGTTTTGCTTTTGCAGTTTTGCCACCTTGCTACTCATTTCGTCACCCTATTAAATCCTCAAACACTGAACAATTTCATCTCTGTTTATTGTATTTTTAAAAGTAAATGAGACATTAATATGATAAATGGTAGATTTGGTGTAATTGAATAACTAACTACGACATTATTTATTTGCACAACCATCATAAATGGATCTACTCATCTGCATCTTGTTGGTTGTTTGAAGTTGAAGTATTATTATTGTATCATTTAATCTATATCTATACTACTTTATAATGCATTTAGACCTTCTAAAATTAGAAGGCTTAAAAATTCAAACGTTTTTACTTGCTTATTATGGAAAGAGTTTTTCTAACAAAAAATTAAGATAAGGAGCTCCAATCATGAGATGACATGTGTCACTTCTTAACAAACTCCAAGCCTAACTTTTAACAAACTCCAAACCTAACTCCTAACCACTAAAAATTAAGATAAAGAGAACAATTATAAAATGGCGTGTGTCGTTTCAACCAGTAAAAATTCATCTTTATTTTTAAATTAAAATATCTTTTTATCTACTTATTTTTTATAATCTAATTTCATCATATTTTTAAAATTTTATGCTCTTTAATTCAACATCCATTTTGATATATTTTTATGAGTTTTTAGTTTTAATATTTTTAATGGGTTTTATTTATTTTAATTCAAATTTTTACAACTTTAACCTTATTTCATTTATTTCAATCAATATAATCTTGATTCGTCAAAATCATATACTTTTGGGGTAGTATTTGACGTGTAAGAGATTCTTGAGGGTATTTCTATATGCGGGAATAATGATGTCGCCGAAAAGTTACGGAAAGTTCACGGGTAAAAACAAACACTTACAACTAACACATATACATTCGAAGTGTTGTGAAACGAATTCACTAAGCGGGTAAGCAAACACATATAACTATCTTATGCCATACATTTGTCTTGGTAGTACGGCTAGTCTTAATCAATTAGTTTAAGATAGGCATATATTTGTTTTACATTAATAATAAAGGTAAATCGCATGAAAATGTACTACTCCCTCCGTCACAAATTATGTTCATTTTCTATTTTTCAAAGTCTTTTCTTTCGCACTTTAACCTTAATTATTTTTTTTCATGTTATATAATATATGATTCAAAATATATAAATGGACTTGTGTTTTAAATGCATTTTCATTGGTATACTTTTGTCAAGTATTGTATAACACGCAAAAAAATAATTAAGGTCAAAGTGCGAAAGAAAAGACTTTGAAAAATAGAAAATTGACTTATAATTTGAGACGGAGAGAGTATATTTTAGGTCGATTTAAATTTAAAGTACTCAGCTATTTTTTTCTCAATTTAAGGTATTGAACTCAATTTTACGTGCAATGTTAGGTTTTTTTTTTTTTATTCAAAATAGATTATCAGTCATAATTTTAGCCGAAATGACTTTTAAATGCTCAATAATAACGATACATCACATTGATTAACCATTTCAGCGAAAGCAATGACGGAAAACCTCTTTCGAAAAGTAAAAAAAACCTCAAAAACCTTACATTTCACATAAAATTAACTTCGATACCTTAAATTAAGGGAAAAAAAGTTGGATACCTTAAATTTAAATCGACTAAAGTAGAGTACCTTTTTATGCAATTTGCTCTGATAATAAGGGGAGGTGATACTCACACCACATATTTTGATGCATGCACCACAATTTGTGCATTACAGTATTGTACACTACAAATTGTAATGCACAAATTATAATGCATGCATCAAAAAATATAGTGTAGGTCTTAATTCTCTAATAATAATTACACGTCTTTTCTATATAACCCTCCTCAATTAACTAATCTAATGTACAATTACTTATTCATGTTTTAAGTTTCTTAAACATGCCTTTAGAATTATATCTAGCAAAATAAGAGTAATGATCAAATGAAAAGTAAAATTAAAATGAGAAGGGTGAGAAGAAACTACAATTACATATTTCAGATGCACCTACAAAAATTAAATGTATCTTCTCTTAAATTTCTCCTTCTTATTTGAAATGTGTGACTCAAATTTTTTCTTCTCATTTTTCTTATTTTAATTTTTCTTCTCACTAGATATCTTCTCAGCAAAACAATATATTTATGAACTTAATAGTGTGATTTTAACAAATGTGAGAAAATAAAATCAAGATGCATATTATCCAAATTGAAGTTGATGAGTAACACAATTATAGGCCAACGACTATAATACTTAGCAAAAAGTTCTAACGATGTAATTTTATGATTACAAAAATCATTGATTTCTTCAATATCGGTAGTTGTCAAATCTAATGAGTTAACATGCAGCCCACTAATCTCTGACTTGTAGAATCTATATGAAATGTGATTAGTTATGTTGTCAAATTTAATGAGTAACATGCATGCTATATTTCTAACTTGTAGAATCTATGAAATGTGATTAGTTTTTAAAAAGTAGGTGATTTTCACATTTTATAAAATGATCAGGACATTTTAATTAATTTTATTTGAACATTTATACTTTCACATAAGTGACAGTGTAAAGATAACTGTGAGGATATAAATGTTCAAACATAATAATTTAAAATGTCCTAATCATTTATTAAAATATATAAATCATCTCCCAAATTACTATATCCTTCTACTTAACTTTCCCACTTATCTTCTTATTTGTAGAATTAGAACATGAGCAAAGGACTAATTCTCTCTCATAATTTATAGAGTAAATTACACCGTTCGTCCCTATGGTTTACCCAAAATAACACTCCAAGTCCCTTTGTTTTTTTTTGCTTGGTGAGTCCTTATTATCAAGTTTTGTTTCACTGTGAGTCCCTATTGATAACTGTCGTTATCTTTCTTGGTTAAGTCATCCCCACGTGGTGGTATATTTGTAATTTGCTTTATGAGGTATTTGTACATGTTATATACCTGCACTTTGCGTCTTCTACTTTTCCCTCCATCACATCCCATATATTTTTCAACTTTTCCCTCCCCATCCATCTACCCCCAACTTTGCGTCTTCTAAATTCCAAAAGCCTAAGATCACTAATGCAATGGTGATATCAGCTCCAAAGTGGAAGTTTCGCACTATAGAGAAGGATGTTGACCCTTGGAAACGTTACGGTATGTTGTATTTTGTGCCTTTCTATATTTTTTTTTCAAAGTATGAATGATTTCTTAATGTGTTAACCTTTAATTAGAATTTGGGTAGTAAAGTACATGGTTTTGTGTTTTGATCAAAACCCTAATTTTGAATGCATTTTTTGTTAATCTCTTCTCAGGTAACAATGAGGCTCTGTTTTCCATCAAGTTTCATTATGGAGGAATGTTCACCTCTCAACCAGGTAGGAGATATGTAAATGGTGAGTACAGTTTCTTCGATGATGTTGACATTGATGAGTTTTCAATGCTAGAGGTAATTGATATGGTAGCAATGGTAGGCTATTCTGAGAATATGAAAAATTATTTCCATTTCAAAATTCGGATGGTGATTTAGATCTTTGGGTTGCATGCTTTAGTAAATGACCATGATGTTATAAAAATGGATTTGAATATGTTAAGCTTGGCAACAAATTGATTGAGGTGTATATGGAACAGAAGAAAACTAGGAAAGTAGTCAAAGGATCATGTGCTAAGAAGTTGTTGTTAGGAGGTCAAGATGAGGTAGTAGTAGGACAGAGCAGTCAACCTAATAAATTTGATAGTCAATTTGCTAATGACTTTTACGCTGCTTCTGATCCTTTGTTGGGTGTTGATGACTTTGACCCTTTCTATGGTTTAGACAACATAGATATTCTAGATAAGGGTAAACCAATAGAACCATGTATTGGTAAGGGTAAAAGTACAGTTATTGATGTAGATGTACCACCTGTGGAAGAGGGACAGGGTGTAAGTGATGATGAATTTGGGCAAGATGATGGGAATGACAGTGATGTCTTAGTTGATGATGAGAATGAAGTTGAGGAGGTAGTTGTGAATATGGATAACTTTGACAGAACAAATGCCAATATAATGGGCGAACCTGATGAATTTGGGCAAGATGATGGGAATGCCAATGATGGTCTTGAATTGGCCCTTCATGTTGTAGACAATGATGAATTTGAGAGTGCATCGGAGGAAGATGAAATGGATAAGCTTAGGCAGAGATAATTAAAACATCTTAGAAAACAAAAAAAGGAAAAAGATAGTGTGCATAAGCATTACTTTTATGTTGGTCAACAATTTGGTAGTGCTGATGAGGTTAAACAGAGGGTGCATTTACATTCTATTGAAACAAGGAGGGAGTTATACTTTAAGAAAAATGATAAATTAAGGGTGGGAGCTCAATGCAGGGGAACCATTCCTCAATTTCATGATGAAGATGTTGGACCTCAACGGCAGTTGAGCCTAATACACCAGTTGGGCCTTCTCAAGCAACTGAGCCCAATAAAAAACAGGCATGGACTAAGACCCCAAAATCTCAGTCAAAGGGTGGGAAACCTAAACTTAGGAAATTGGCAGACAATGAATGCCCATGGGCTCTTCAGGTTTCCAAGTTACACGATTCTCAAACACAGCAAGTAAAAGCTATGATCAAACTCCGCTGTGTCGCAATTAAGAAAAATAAAATATTGCACTTTGCCAATTTCTTAGCGAGAGAGGAATTATGGACCGATAGAAAATAATCCAAAAATACCAATCAAGGCCATTCAAGACCAATTGCAAAAGAAGTATCAATTAGAGGTGTCTCAAATGAAAGCATTTAGGGCAAAGTCAAAAGCTCAAGATCAAGTTAGGGGTGATTTCAATATGCAATACAACCCGGTTGAGGATAGGCTGTTGAATCGTCTGATCATACTTGTCCTACTAGAAGATTTAAGAGGATATATGTGTGTTTGGGGGCAGCAAAAGAAGGGTTCAAAGCACAGTATGAGACAGTTCTTGGGTTTTGATGGGGCTTTCATGAAAGGACCCTACCCTGGTCAATTGTTAACAGCAGTTGGAGTGGATCCTAACAATGGCATTTATCCATTGGCATATGCAGTTGTTGAGGTTGAAACTAAGGACTCTTGGAGTTGGTTTCTTGAAATCTTGAAAGAAGATTTGGATTTACAAGACAACTCCAACTTTACTTTCATAAGTGACAGACAAAAGGTAACTTTTTTATACTTACCATTTAATGTTAACTGTTTAGTACTTATCATTTAATGCTAACTGTTTGACACTATCTTGAAACAAGGTATAATCGGCAATTGCACAATTGTTCCCATTTCTTGAGCATAGGTCTTGCTTAAGACACATACATGAGAACATGAAGTGAGGTTGGTACAGCATTTAAAGATTTACTTTGGAAGTGTGCTACAACTTTAAGCATACCACAATTTGATGCAGCTATGGAACAGTTGAAGACATTCAACAAAGACTGTCATGAGTGGTTGTGTAAGATTCCACCCAAACATTGGGCAAGAGCTCACTTTTCATTAAATAATACACCTTTTAAATTACAGTTGTGAAATTTTAAGTAATTGTTATGTTAGATGGAAATGTAATTTAGACTTGTTTATAACTTGAGGAAGAGCAAAGACCGATATGTTGTTGAATAATATTTGTGAGGTATTCAATGGCCAATTGTTAGATGGTAGGTATAGGCCAATTATCAGTACACTAGAGTATGTTAGGGATTACATGTTGAAGAGAATTGTACTTGTCAAACAAGTGATTGAAAAAAGTCACGGGCCTTTGACACCAACTGCTACCAAACTATTTAGGTCTATTAAAGATGAGGCTAATGACTACATAGCACAATGGAATGGGGGCAATTTGTATGGGGTTTCTGGGCCTTGGGGTGATCAACAAGTAGTTGATGTTGTTCATAGAACATGTAGTTGTAGAAAGTGGGAGTTGACAGGAATTCCCTGCAAACATGATGTGGCAACTATATGGAATATGGCTGCAAATAGAGTGGAGGTAGGTTTGCCTGAAACATGGGTTCATCCATGTTATAGGTTGGATATATGGAGGACAATATATACTCATCTCGTTAATCCCATCCATGCCAAGTACTTGTGGCCAAAGTCTGATATTCCAACAACTATAATCCCACCAAACCATCATCCACAAATTAGGCGGACCCGAGAAAAGAGAAAGAAGTCTTTAGGTGAGTCTATTCCAATGGTCAGTGATGGAAAGCTTTCAAGGAGAGCAAAGACAGTGACATGTGTTTTGTGCAAGGGTAAAGGGCACAATAAAAGAAGCTGTACAGGAGCTAGAAATGTTTCAAGTGGTTCTACCAATGTTGGTAACAAGAAAAGGAAGTGTTGGAATCACTCCTAAACAGTATTTCAAGTATTTATATTTCATATGTAATAGGTAGCTTTATTATGGCCTTTATGTTTGTTTAAGGTCAAGCTTATGTAGAAGGCCCATAAGCTTAGGCCCAAGCCCAATAAGGAATAGGGAAGGAGAGGGAGTGTTGCCCTAGCTCCTTGCCTATATAAACCATGTAATAACCCTCACTTGAGGGTTGGTTGTTCAATTTACTCTTTCACACATACTCTTGCGCCTAACCGTCCTTATTGCTTAACGTGTGTGTGTGTTTATGTAGCTTGTTCATCCGCCTCTCCTCTCTATCTCTTCTCTTGATGCTTGTGTTGTAAAACTAGTGACCTAACAGTGGTATCAATCGCCAAATAGTTGGGTGTACTCGTTTGTTTTTGAAGTTTTGGTTTTGGGTCTTACGCGTAAAGATAACGCAATCTTTGGTTATCTTAAAAACTCGTTTTTTACACTTTTTAATCCAAGATTCTTGTACTTTCAATGTTTTGAGGTGTTAAAATACTTGTTTTTGGCAAAAAGTTTCAAACTTTACGCGTGGATTTACGTTTTTAAGCTTGTTTTTGTTCGTGGGTGTCGTTCTACGCGTAACCCGTTTAGCGGTTTTGGTACATCAAAATTCACACTTTTGTGTTCTTTTGGTACTATTGAAGCTATTCCATAACAAAAATCCGGTTTAGAAACACATTTGGGCAAAATCAAAGTTACGAGTAATCCTACGCGTATCAAAACCCTAAAATTACGCGTAAGATTTTTCCTTGGTTTGATCTTCATTTTCCGGTTTATTCCGTGTTTTCTTACTTGGATAAGTCTGAAAATACGTCAACTTTGGATATCTTTTGCCTTTGTGAAGTGTAAAAGATCATTTGGGCAAAAACCCTAAAATTACGCATAAGCATAAACTTACGCGTAGAAATTCTACGCATAAGATTCACTTTACGCGTAAACTAAGGTCTACGCATAAGGTAATCCTACGCCTAACTTTCTTCGCCTAACTTTTGTCTACGCATAACTTTAGTGCTTTTATCCTACTTACGCGTAAGCTAAAACCTACGCGTAACTCCTCATTGTTACGCGTAACTTTTGGTGTTTTTACGCATAAGTGCTACTTAGTTCTTGTCTTTTCTCGCCTAAGGACACTTCATCAACAAAGGTTCATTCGACTACAAAGATCCATTTTACCAACACAAGTTTATCAACATGTCACAACCACCATACTCTAACTATTTCCCTTACACTTATCCTCAACAACAACAACAACTAAGTCCACAACATCAACAATGGAATCAACAACAAGCAATTTATCAACAACAATTTAATCAACAACATACTCCACAACTTGCTGCAAATCCACAACCTCAAATGGTTCAACCACCACCAAGTCTTCAAGTTCAACCGTACACAAATGAATTCAATCAACATCCATCAAGGAACACTATGAAGGAACCCACTTGGTTTGCAAAGATGTGTGAAGCTTTAAGCGGCCAACAATCAATTCATGAGGGTGGATC
Source organism: Chrysanthemum makinoi (assembly GCA_910596185.1). Taxonomy (NCBI): domain Eukaryota; kingdom Viridiplantae; phylum Streptophyta; class Magnoliopsida; order Asterales; family Asteraceae; genus Chrysanthemum; species Chrysanthemum makinoi. The sequence continues at coordinate 110,965,358 of OU343223.1, forward strand.
ACTTGATAGACCTCCAATGCTCACTCCAGGAAACTACGATCAATGGGTGATAAGGTTCTTTAGGTTTTGTGATCTAAAGAAGCCACATGGAAAGTTCTTAAAGAAGGTTATCTTGGAAGGTCCATTTGAGATGCCTACTATCATTGTACCGGAGATCCAAATGCCATTCCACCAAGAGATGAACAAACAAACATTGCTCTTTTGAGACTTGAATCCTCAAGAACTTCTACACTATGAAGCTGATGAGCTTGCAATGGAATACATCCTCTTAGGATTACCAAACCCAATTCTTCGTATTGTTGATGCTCAAAAAGCGCACGAAAATGTGGGATCATATTAGATCTTCTTATGGAAGGATCGTACTCAATCAAGAAGATATGGAATCCAAAATTTACTTGGCTTATGAACACTTCATGATTGAACACGGAGAGACACTAGAGTCTTATCATCACCGATTTTCAGACATCATCAATGATTTGGATAAACACAACATCATCATGCCAAGAATTGCGGTGAATACTAAGTTCCTAAGTAGTCTTGGTTCTGAATGGGAGAAGTATGTCATTTTTCTCCGTCAAGCGAAGAACATGCATCATTCTACCTACGGATTGTTGTGCGATTACTTGAAACCTCATGAAAAGGAAGTTGATCCGGAAAGGATTCTCCGTGCTCAAATTGCTCCACCAACACATCCGGAAAATCAACAACAACTTGCCTTATATGCTCAAAACCGTTATTCTCCTCAACCAGCAACTCAACCAAATGCTTCAAACACACAGCAACAACCTCAACAAAATCAATTGGTTCCATACAACAACAATGCTCAAGCATATGTCGATTGAAGCGCGAGGAAACCGATCCGTTGAAGCATTGCAACAAGGATTTGTTATGATTGCTAATGCTTTTAGCCGTTATACCAACAAATCCAACAATCGTATTAGTTCCTCATCTAACACACGGACTCAAGCTGTTGTGAACAATGGACGTGTTGAAGTACAGAATCGTGATTATGGTGCGTCGGATGGGCGGTGGTCAAGGGTTTAATGTTGTGGGTAGGAATAACAATCGAGCTCAAGTGGTGGAACAGGGAAATGCTCAAAATGGGTTGAATGGTCTTCGATGCTACAACCGCAATGAGAAGGGACACCTGGCTAATGCATGCCCAAAGCCAAGGACTAAGAGGCGTGCTTATTTCAAAGAGGCTCTTCTTTTGCCTCTTAAGGATGAAGCTGGTGGAACTCTCACGGACAAAAACGAGCTTTATGGCAAATCATTTCGGATGATGATATGGAGGACTTGCGGGCCAATGCACATTATGTTGATGGCTAATATGCAGGCGTTACACATGAGTGACCACAGGCCGGTGTATGACAGCGATGGCTTGTCTCGGTACCGAACAAACCATATTTATCTCGATCTCATATCTCCGCCAACATCCGAATCGGCAAGGCTCGGAATGTTCAAAATGAGTCGTCCACATCTCATTCCGACGATTTTCAACTAGACCCGTAGTTATATTTGACGATCAAGATGACCAAGCGGTTTCCCTTGATAATCAAATTGACTCCGTGGTTATACTTGAGGATCTAAATAATGATCATGTTGTGACTCACGTTGAACATGCCGAACTTTTGCCTCATCCCGATTTTGCTCGTTTAATACAAGACCAACAAACCATAGTGGAAGAATGTCATGCATTAATCGGGACTTGAAAAGTAAAAATGCATTGTTAACAAAGGATTTTGAATGTTTACAAAAGCAACTCAACTTTTTCAAAACTCAAGAAAAACGTGAAAGCGGTTTTGAAGCGACCTTTGCCAAATCTTATCAAAGCGAAAAATATTTAGAAGCGACAGATCGTGATCTAGCAGCGAAGAATGCTTTGTTATGCGAAATAGAACAAGCTGAAACATGAACATAAAAAGCAAATTAAGCGCTCTCACCTTGGAAAATCAAAAAGCTAAAATGAGTTGTTAAATTGTCAAAAACAGTTCTCTGCATACAAAAAGCATTCAACGAAGCGAATAGATGATCATCTTGAAGAAATCATCGGCTTGCAAAACAAACTTAAAGAGTTTAAAGCTGTTGTTTACAAACATGGCGAGTCGGTCACAACCATTGAAAAGTTTACTTTAAAACCAAATCCAAATGGATATGGACCGAATCTTGCTGATTACAAACCTAAGCTTTCAATAAAATCATTCAAACCAAATCACGAAGTTTCCGGTCACGAGAATATAAAATTGATAATTACATTTATGAATGTTGTTGAATATCATCGTCAAGAGGAATTAGATGCAGAAGACGAGAGTCGATCAAAATTAAACACTGTTGTTTACAACAAACCTTTTAATTATTCAAAACCGGTCACTTTCGTCACACCAGCGGATTCTTCTAACACACCAAGAGTTATCATCGAACACACGAGTCTTCTATTGTTAATCCCAAAGCAGACTTTGCACAAACTTATGGTCCTTTACCTTCCATTAGTGAAGTAAACTCACAACATGAAAATCGAAAAATTCTTCGATATTTTGACATTTTCATGGTTGACCTCAAAATTTTACAACATGAGATAGAATATCGATCTGAAATCAAAGTTGAACATTTTCAATCGCCTCTGGGCGAGAACAAAGAGACATTTTTTAGAAAAATCTTTTACCTAATGTTAAAAACTTGAAAAGTTGTGCAATTGCCTGGGAAAAGGATTTTCATAAGGAACTTGGGGTCATGAAAAGCGTTTTCGAGAAAACAGAAACATCTATTTCAAACACTAAGCGTAAAAAGAAAATGTTGAGAAAAGATGTTGATCGACTCTTGGAAGATGTCATCTGTCTTTGATGTTCAAAATCTTGTGTTATTGAATTCTTTGTCATATGCATTTGATAATATCTCTGTGATCTTTATTTATACGTGGTAAATGTTGAGAACACGATAATGTGCTTGGTCGAGTCCTTAAAAGTTGAAAACAAGCGATTGTCAAAGCGAACTTTCAAATGCAAAATGTCGTCTTAATTGGTGTCAAAAAGATATTCACGATCAACAACTTGTTTTGCAACACAAAATCAACCGATTCGTGCAAAACCTTACGATTCTAAAATTGAGCAAGCTGGATGATCAAAGCGTGTCTTTTAAGTGTCAAATCTCAAAATATGAACAAGAACTTGTAAAAGTTAAAAGGAATATGGTGTCATATTTGATTTACTCAAAAGACTCGTGATGAAGCATCAAATGAACTTGATCATTATCTTGCACACACTAAGGAAGTTATGCATTTTCTTTGGAAATGTTGGTCGAAAATCAAGATCGATTCACACTATCATCAAGTTAAGAGGAATGTTAGGAAAGTATGAACAACTTCCGCCAACAATCATTAAGAGATTAGCCCCGTAACACTTAGTACTCATGCACCTAGAATCTCTACTGCCAAATCACAAGTAGCTAAGCGTGCTTCCTTCTCTTGAAGCAGGAATAGTTGAGCCTTTTCCAAGCGTCCGCACTTCACGCCTAAGAGCACTCAATCGAAGAATAGGAAGTTGCGACCTAAGAAAAGATCAATCAAGAATGCTAAAGTAGAAGAACACCCTAGGACTATGAATAAGACTCACGTTGCCTCCACTATAGATATTGCGTTCGGCAAATGTAATAGAAATAGTGATGTAACGAATGCTAAACCGTTAAGTACTTTTGATATTCAGTCTAATGCACCTTGTGTTATTTGTCGTAAAAGTATGAATTCCGATTGTCATGATAAATGTGTTGCTAAAGCTATCATCTCTCGTTTAAGGAATCCTAAGAACCGAATACCTCTAGGCCCACTAATCTTTCTAAGTGCATTGCTTGGTAGACCGCCATCTTTAGATTCTAAGAACGCATTCTTGTCCCTGTAGCTCGGTTTCACCTCCTAGGAATGTAGTACCACCTAGTGAATTCACTAAGACTAAAGCAAAGAGTAGTTATAGATGGGAGAAATGGATATATAACACACTAGGATTTAAGTGGATACCTAAAGCTATTGATGTGTGCATATCTACTATAAGCGCTATGGAACCCTCTAACATTTGGGTTCCACATCTACTTCTATTCCATCCGTATGTGTAATGCGGTGTCTGAGATCATTCTCTGGATTGTTGATAGCGGATGTTCCCGACACATGAGAGGCAATCTTAAACTGTTATCAAACTTTATTGCAAAGTTCATTGGCACTGTCGGGTTCGGGAATGATCACTTCGCAGCTATCATGGGACTCTGGAGATTATGTCAATGGGAACATCGAAATTAGCGGGGTTTACTATGTGGAAGGCCTCGGTCACAATCTGTTTTGAGTAGGTCAATTTTGTGATGGAGATTTGGAGGTTGCTTTCAGGGAGAAAACTTGTTTCATTAAGTGATCTACAAGGAAATGACCTTATGTCCGGCTCGCGTAATTCTAGTCTCTACACTATCTCTATGCAAGACATGGTTGCTTCCTCTCCCATTTGCTTACTTTCTAAGGTAACATCAACAAAATCCGGCTATGGCACGTCGTCTCTCACATCTAAACTTTCAAACCATCACCAACCTTGCTCGACACAAACTAGTTGAAGGACTCCCACGATTCCGGTATTCAAAAGATCACCTTTGCTCGGCTTGTGAACAAGGGAAAAGCACTCGTGCTCATTTTCCTTCAAAGGTGGAACACAACTCTCGGCATGTGCTTCATCTTCTTCACATGGATTTGTGTGGCCCGATGCGTGTGCATACGATCAATGGCAAAGCGCTACATCTTAGTAATTGTTGATGACTACTCACGATGGACTTGGGTCTACTTTCTTCGTAGCAAAGACCAAGCTCCACAAATGATCATCACTTTTCTCACAAAAATACGAGTTGACTCCGCAACACCGTCGAATCATCGACAGACAAAGGAACTGAATTTGTTAACAAAACCCTTCGTGAATTCTATGAGAAAGTGGGAAATCAAACATCTATTGCGCGTACACACGAACAAAGCGGAGTTGTTGAAAGAGCGAAACCGAGCGTTAGTGGAAGCTGCAGAACAATGTTAATCAATGCTAAACTTCAGATTACTTATGGAAGGCTGTATCTCTTGCATGCTATACTCAAAACCGTTCTATGATCACAAAGCGTCACAACAAAACACCTTTCGAGCTTGTCCACAACTATAAACCGAATCTCAAACACTTTCATGTATTTGGATCTCTTTGCTATCCGAATAATGATCGTGATGATTTTGGAAAGCTCAAAGCCAAAGCCGACATTGGAGTCTTTATTGGATATTGTGATAATTCTAAAGGTTTCGAATCTGGAATCGTCGAACTAAGGAGGTAATGGAAACGATTCATGCTCATTTCGATGAACTTACGGAAATGGCTTACGAGTATAACGACTTAGAACCGGTCACAACCGTTTAAACTTCCCTCAACCCCATCATCGGTGAAGAAAGCCCCGACTTACTCGTCAACAAATGGAAAGGTTATTTGCTCCTGTTCGTGGCGATATTGATGAGCGTGCTCGGTGTATCCATTTGTTTCCTGCACAACGATAATATTCCTATACGATACACTGCTACAACAACTCTGTTGAAGATGCACCTACACCAGTTGACTCCAACACAACAGTTGAACACACTGCTTCCAACAATGATGAACCGGTGATGATATTACGAATGAAATACCCCCACTGCAGATTTTGATCCAAATCGTTCTTCAACCCGTTTGCTAATGAGGCTGCACGGATGTCGCGGAATCTTCAACAAACCATTTGAATCCTCAGAATCGCACAATGTATACCAACATCAACCCTCCACACATAGATGGACAAAAGACCATCCTCTGGAAAATATTATTGGCAACCTAAATCAACCGGTCGTTCGAGACAAGCGTCTTCACACAGGCGGTGAACATTGCATTTATGCACTCACTGTCTGCCAATCTGAACCTAAAAACATCAAAGGCGCAATGACAAAAGACAACTGGATTGAATCCATGCAAGAAGAACTCAACCAGTTCATACGTCTTGAAGTATGAGGCTGGTTGAAAGACCAACAAGGGTCTATGTCATTGGTCTCAAATGTATTTGGAAAAACAAATTGGATCTTTGAAGGAACGTCATCGAAACAAGTCACGTCTAGTTGCTAAGGGTTATCGTCGGGAAGAGGGAATAGACTTTGAAGAATCTTTTGCTTCGGTTGCTCGTCTTGAGGTTGTTCGGATATTTCTAGCGTTCGCGGCTCATATGAATATGACGGTCTATCGGATGGATGTCAAAACTGCGTTTCTCAATGGACAACTTAAAGAAACGGTTTATGTCGACCAACCGGATGGATTCGTTGATCACGAGTTTCGAATCATGTCTACAAAGCGAACAAAGCTCTTTATGGTCTCAAACAAGCTCCTCGGGCATGGTGCGATAAGCTATCATCTTTCCTCATTGCCAATAATTTCACCAAAGGCTCGGTTGACCCAACTCTTTTTATACAATATCACGGGGAACACATCTTAATTGTTCAAATTTACGTGGATGACATCATTTTGGGTCTACACATAAAAAGTTTTCAATCGCTTTTGCAAAACTAATGAAGAAAAATTTTGAAATGTCCATGATGGGTGAACTTACGTTCTTTCTAGGACTACAAGTTCATCAATCACCCGTGGTATTTTCTTGAGTCAATCCAAATATGCCCTTGAATTGTTAAACAAATTTGGAATGAAAACATGTGACACCTATGCCACACCAATGGCTCATACCAAGAAGCTAGACGCCGATTTACATGGGAAATTGGTGGACCCTACAAAATACCGTAGTATTATTGGATCTCTCATGTATCTAACGACTAGCGGACGATATTGTCTTTGCCGTTTATCTATGCTCCGTTATCGGTCGCGACCAAGCTGAAACCCACCTCTCGAGGCTAAAAGAATCCTCCGATACATAAAGGGAACCATTAACTTGGGGATCCGGTATCCAGAAGGATTACGGTTTTGAACTAATCGCTTTTGGGCCGACCACGCGGGATGCTTAGACTCACGGAAAAGCACTTGGAGCTTTACAATTTCTTGGTGATAAACCGGTGTCATGGCAATCGAAGAAGCAGGATTGTACATCGCTGTCATCAACCGAAGCCGAATATGTAGCCATGTCCGCATGTTGTGCTCAAGTCATATGGATGAGAACACAACTCAAAGACAATGGTTACGTATTTGAGAATCCGATGTATTGCGACAATCAGTGCCATTGCAATCTCGTGCAACTTCGATTCGGCACTTTCGAAATCAAAGCACATCGATCTTCGATATCATTTCATCAAGGATCACGTGGAGCAGTCTTGTTGAATTATATTTTGTGGGTACAGAATACCAATTGGCGGATCTTCTCACCAAAGCCTTGCCTCCCGCTAGGTTTAATGAGTTGGTCCAACGGATTGGTATGAGGTGTTTGACTCAAGAGGAATTGGATGATCTCCTAAAAGCATCTTAAAACACTGTCAAACACCAAATTCTCTTTTGTAAATAATTTTTCAAAAACAAAATACAAAATTATAAAACATGATAAAAACAACAAAAATATTCTTCTAATCTACTTTTCTTTCAACATTGCAAGTACATTTTCTTCCGTCAACACTTTAATCTTTCAAAATTCAGTATTTTTCCGATCAAGTGTTGAGGGAGAGAAAATAAACTTTCTTGTTCAAAACATCGTGTACTTGCATGTTATCATATCTCGGTTGACTCTTTTACAAATGGTGGTACATTTTCTGGTTCAAAGACACTCCTCGGACTTAAATTAATAACCTTTCATTATTTTCTCAAGTCGAGGGGGAGTGTCGTCATGTTTCTTTCCTAAAAATCTTTGTTTGGTAACCAAAATGGAAGTTAAATGGCTTTGTTTGAAAAAAAGGAAAAGGTGGAGGGACCAAAACTGTCAAAAGGTTAAACTCACTTTTAATAAAACACCCTCCCACCTACTTTCACTTCTCATTTATTACAAAACCTAAAACCATCCTACGCACAAAATTCACTCAAGAAATCCGTGTTTCTGATCTTCATTTTGTAAGTGGATTAATGTTTCTAACATGTTTTTGAACATTGGTTTTGATTTTCAAATGAATTCAACGGTCAAATCTATTGTTATGAGTGATTTTGTGTTCTTAACTGCGTAAGAACACATGATCATGTGTTATGTGTTTATGGTTAAAAGGAATTTGTCAAAATGTTTTAACAACATCTATGATATAGTTTCTAAGCTCAAAACAAACCCGGTTACGAATTAATGATTTTTGAATATTAGGGTTTATGAGTCGAATTGGGTATTTCTAAATGTGAAGTGTTTTGGTGAAAAAGATTGTTGGGTTATGCTCTTGTGTTATTGAATTGATGATTTCCAAGGTCTATAACCACCCAGAAACACGAATTGGTTAACAATTTGAAATTAGGGTTTAAGGTTCTTGAGATTGGGTATTTTTGATTCTCAACAAATTAAGTGTTACAACTTGGCTTACATACTCACAACATGTCTTTAACATACCAGAAAAAGTTTAGTGCATAATCTATGGCTAAAACTCATACGCGTAGATTTAGGGTTTTAGGCCACGCGTATGTAGTTCTACATAAGCTGTGTAACATCTGTTCTTGCCATGATCATTTGTTAAAATGAATCTATGTGTTAATAATGATGATATGATGCTTTTATTTCGGGCTTGTTACTTGTAAAATCAGAATCAAGGTCATTTGCACTCTACGCATAAGGATTACCCTACGGCGTAGTCATGTTATCGCGTAAGAATAATCCTACGCATAACAACTACGCGTAAGGTTCTACAATGGACTACGCGTATCCTGTGAAGGATATGCGTAAACAATGACCTCTACGCATAAGGTCAACTCTTACGAGTAGCCTTACGCGTAAGGTTAATATATGCCTACGCATAAGCTCTACGCATAAGGTCTCCTTTTCCTACGCGTAACACTTCTTACGCGTAAGTTAGGATTCTACGCGTAAGTCTACGCCTAAGCATATATCATTACTGTCTACGCATAACTTTGCCAAAACTACGCTTAACCCTGGATTGACCTTCATGATGAATTGTTACTTGTTCAAACTTGTAAATAAACTAATCATATCATCACGAATCCTAAAATGTCACTAATAAACTTAAATCATTTGATATGTTGTGAACAATAAGTGATAAAATTAACTTTAAAACTTAAAGTTAACGAACTCACGAAACATTTCACGACATCATTGGACTATTGAACATACAAGTGACTTAGGACTCGTAACAATCATTGACCCTGTACATTCAATAACTAGACAATAAGACCTTCCGTTGACTAACATTATGTCTTTCGATATGTTGGTTCTTTTGGCTAATGTTATTTCGAGATCACGACATGGTGAACAAATGAATGTGGATGCACGAAGTTCTCTCCATTCTTGATATCTATCCTCATGGCTATCCAATGAAGATAGGAAAGAATAATCTCCGTGTTGACTTTGACACCCTCACTTGCTCTGAATCTTCGTGTTTAATTGCTATTGACATTACGAGGACTCATCCTTATCGAACATGCTTTCACACTCTGCAAGCTGTTCACGAGATCTACATCCAACAGTTACGGAACACTATGGAAAGGGTCAAAGGACAAACTGCTGTGGCGGTGACTCTGAATCACAAACAAGTCACCATTACACCTGCAGACTTAAGGGTTGTTCTCCTAATTCCCGATGTCGATCCAACCAAACTATATGCCACACCTGTTGAAGAGCTCACTCTCCAATTCTTAATCAATATCGGTTATGACGAGGCTACGGGAATAATCACCAAGCATTCTCACGTAGAGCTTAAGAGTATTCCTCAACCACGGAGAACTCTCTACATGATCATCACCAAGTCATTTACGGTAGTGGCGGCTATGAGCACCCTAAGCTCATGGAACTGCAAATATTCTGGGCATTGGTCAACAAGAAACACATCGCTATCGAAGCTCCGATTTGGGATGACATGATGTCATTTCTCAACAAACTTGGCTCAAAGATTCCCTACATCGGATATACTAAATTGTTGATCCAGAGAGCACTTGGACTTCATCCCGACATTCCCAAGAGGCTCAATGACCCCGACAATCACGACATGTTGACGGAACCCATTCTATCTGTCGGAATCAAGGAAACGTCTACAAAGAAACAAGGTGCTTGTGCTGATTTCCTTCTAGCGAAGATGTCGAAAGCTCGAATGCGTACAAAAGGTATGCAGGAAGCGGTCAGACAAGGCAAAGTTGGTCATCTCGACGAAAAATCTTACGGAACCCTGTAAGGAGAACCAAAAAAGAAGTCTTTGGAAGTGTCACAAGTTGATAGTCGGAGGAATGTTCCAAAGAAGAAACCTATTCAAAGAGGAAGTTCCACTAAGAAAAAGTTCCTTCCCACTCCAATCCTTTCACGAACCGCAAAAGAAAGCTTGTGGGCGAGGACTCGATGCTACGACACGGATGAAGAGATCACATACTCACGAAGCGCAAAGGATGAAAATCCCTCAGCACCAAAACCTCCAAGTCCTCAAACTAATAAAGGAAAAGGGAAGACTCCTGCACTTGTGCCACATGATGAAAGCTCTGAAGAAGATGAAGAGCAACTGGATCAATCATACAGGAAGAAGTTTCAATTAGTTAGACAAATCTTCAAAAGGCGAAGAATTTGCAAAAGATCAAATGGGTGGCCCGGAGGATCAAGTGGTCTTGCTCACTCCTCTCCGGATCTGATGCGGTTAATCAACCCGATAAGGGATCTGGTGCCACCACTCTTGTGCAACAACAAAAGCCTATTGAGGACACTAGTGAGTATGATTTTGAGCTAGGCGAGAAGAAAAGTATAGAGATGGCGAGGATGACTATACAAAGTTTCTTCTAGCAGTCCAACACACTCAAAGGAAAACCTCGAAACTCCAAAGGACCCGAAGTCTCCTCATGACTCCTCATCATCAGACTCTTCATCTCACTCATCACCACCACCATCACAAAGTCAACAAATCATCATCCAAATCCGTGAAGAAACAACCTAAATCTTGGATTTCTCAAGCTCATAAAAAGATTGTAAAAAGCGTCCAACAAATCGAGAAAGAAGGACATACTTTACAAAAGCTAAATTTCTTTCTTTGACATTCATACTTAAATGATGAGAAAGACAAGATGGAGAAAGAAAGGGAATTTGTTCAGAAGTTCATTAAGAAACATCGTAAAAGGCTGAAGCGAAATGATCGAAGGTTACACTAACAAGTACCTTCAGGATATCGTTCCTAAAGTCCAAAAGGAACTGGAAAAGACAGTAAGAGATCATACTCACAAGTTTCTTCTCGACACTGTCCCGGTGTGACTAGAGAAATATTTTCCGGACAACTCACCCCTAACATCGTAGCATTGGTTAAAAATACAATGGCCAAAGAAGCGATCTCTCTGAATCTGAGTTAATCGCTAAACTTGTGATACAAATGTCAAAGCGATCTGGAGCGTTTACTTCGGATGAAGCTAAATTTTTTGAAAATCTACTTGATTTTCAACTTAGATCATCATGCAAGGAGTCACCGATCAACCCAACGACCAAGAGATGGCGATGATAAGGATAAGGATTACGCACCTAAAGCGTCGAAGCGATGCGGTAAATCTACCTCTATGCCACCTCCTCCACCACGAACTTCTTCTCAACAAAAGTCTCCTCCACCTCGGTCTTCTATTGATAAACCTCGGGACGATTCCGAGTTACCACCCCGACTCATAAAACGGTGATTACTTTGAGTATACGGGTGGTGGCGATGAAGAAGTCCTTGAGCCCGACAACAACCCACCTCACCCAAACAAGTGCGATATCATCATCAAGGCCTTCCAAAAGAAGAAGAAGAACTCAGCTGGAGTCGTCTCATGGCTAGATGACGATAAAACCGAAGAGTTTGAATGGTTCTCCACATTTGTCAATCAAACTCCTACCCGATGAAGGTCAAGAATTGGTAGACGGTTCTACATTGGAGCACGCAAAACTTTTGCAAGAAAAGTTCCATGTGAAGAAAATGACGAAATCTGAGTTGAAGCGAATCAAGAATGAAGCATTCCAACTTTTTAAAGACAACTCTGAAAGCGCCCTCGAGGTCGAATATCATCTTGAGAACATCGCTCGAGCTATGTCTAACGACATGGATTGGCTCAATCCGGAAGCAAACATTGACTTCACACAAAGGGACAACCCTCCATACTACACCGATTGGACCAAACCCCTACCGACCATTGGCCAAACAGAGGAACCACGGATTCCCTTCCGACACTTCTTTAACAGAGACACGGATTTTCTCTTACGCGGTAGCGATGGTTCGCGAAAATACGCTACATCATTGACTCTTCCATTCCCAGTGGCTATTTACTCAAACTGCATAGCTATCGAGGAACGTGCAAATCACTTGTTTTCTGACAGCGTGCAAGCATACGACCAAGATGCATTTTATGGGATTCATCATTGGCGAGCCGAAGAATCTACTGAACTGGTTGAAGTCTCAACATGCGTGTATAGTTCTAAGGACATCGTGGCCATCAAACACATTGATCTCAAGTCTAAGTGGGACTACACATTCTTAAAGAATATCATAGTCAAGCGACAAGATGAACAGGACTATGGATTCTCCGAGGCTGACTTTGAGAACTTGTCCCTCAGCGACATCGAAGACATGTACCTTGCCAAAGTACAAGGTCGTATGAGACAATTCTCGACTGAAGTTCAACGTGAATTTATCAAGTCAGTTCTCATCTTCATTAGGCGCATCGTGATCAAAGAACGTGTTGAAGATATCCAGATGGCTGTTGAATCTTATCCGACGCGTGTCAACCTCACTCCTCCAACGCTTACTCTTCCCGATCTCAATCGGCTACCTCAATATACGCTCATCGGCAAACCTTTCGGAGTTGTTTACCGCAGTGAACTTCAAAGAAACTGCTTAATGGCGTGTAGTGATCTTCGGAAATTCGGGGATCATACTTTGAAGCTGGTTAGGGCGGATTAGCGTCTGAGGTTGAAGGATATACGCTGAAAGTTGGGTCTCGTAAGCTGGAATTCTCGGGAAAGGAGGGATGTGAGAAGGATCATCACCATGATTGATGAGCGGTTGTTGAAGGGATCGATTCAGGGCGATTGGAGAGCTATGTTGGTGGTGGACCAGGAGAAACATCACCGGCTTTCAGCGTCCTGCGCGCACTCACGGGAACATCATCGCACTTCACGGTACCCCTTGAATTGTTTCCTTCATAATTTTGGATGTATGATTATATATGTCTATGGCTTGTGCACACATAACAGTGTACAACCCGTAACTGTCAATAAAGGACCACGTGGTGCGGCCGATTGCCACAATCCTTATAAAAGGAGCGAAAGCTTCTTACTTTTGAGTAAAACCTATCAAACCTTTCACTTTTCAAGGTTTTGCTCAAAAGAACAAGTACTTTCCCTTATGATTTTCAAAACCTCAACCGTTTATATCACTTGTTGAGGGGAGTATGATTCAAAACTTTGTTCAAAATTGTTCTCGAGTGGTCATCTTCCCAACACTCGAAATGGTCATATTTATTCTCAAGCGTTTCAAAAATAACACTTTAATATGCCATTTTTGAGGGGAGAAAATTGTGTGATAAGAAATATGTTGTACAAAATGCAAATGAATCTGTGTACCTCGGACTTAACCAACGAATTGACGGTACTAAACTGTTAGTAACTTCGAAAAGACTTGTCTGGGCGGGTAATAATTTCAAGCTAGTTCGCTAGTGATGTAAAGCGTGTCTCGTAAAGGACTTGTGCGAGTAGAATGTACCATTCGAGAAACTTTTGATAGACATGAACTCTGACGGGTTTGACAACCTTCCCAGGTTTGTCTACACCTTCAAGGTAGTTATTAGAGCTAGTTGTCACCTAAAAGTTGACAATGTAACTCTTTAACTATGCAACGTAACCGTGTCTCGCGGGGATTGTCTATCTTGATGGATCAATTCAAAAGTGCGCGCTCTTTCCTCACTGTGCATTTAACCATTAAAACTATTAAGCACATGTGGAGGGGAGTATTTATGCAAAACATCATCTCTCACAATGGTTCAAACATGTTTTTCATTAACAAACCCTTTGATAGATATTTTATCATACTGATGGTTTTAATGGCAAACATAGGTTAGTCATGGAGTTATAAGGTGACTAAGGTTAGGAATAACCGTCCTATGATCCGCCAGAGCCGGATGGATCTACCCAAGGACACTACAAATAGTTAGTATTTAGAAGTTCTTAGGTATGATTGTAAAAAGGAGAAAGTGAGAATCGGAGAAAGAAGGAGTTGAAGAATTAAAAGAAATGCAAAGAAAAAGGTGAAAAGAAATAGCCCTCAGTTATTCAACTTAGGGCACAGGGTTCAATTCATATGCTCTTGGTTGTCACTTAGTGACGCCGGTATTGAAGATTAAAAGTCGTCATGGACCCGGTGACGCATGCACTAAACCTTCTTATCCACTCAAGTTTCTCTCAAACGAAGCTTGTTTCATTCTCACAGGGAACCCTACGTAAACTATCGGCTTTCTCCTAGAGATTCTTTGGTATTGAAGAAGGAGACCCTCTCCCTAGTCTCCGCTCGGGAAAACCAAAACGCACTATTGAGTCTAGAGCCACGAGATTCATCAAAAGATCTCTTAGGAACACTTGACATTTAATCACTTGATGATCAACTAATAAGATCATCGGTGGTTCATATCGAGTCCTTCACAGATCTTAGCAATCTGTCGAGAACATTTATGAGAGGTTCACATTTGTGATCCTCAGTGATTGAATGGAAACTCCAGCCAGGGTCAACATCAAACCGCCACGGCGGTAGTCCGGCAACTCCCGTGGATTAGCGCTTAGTGGTCTCAAGCGGTCTGATCGTGAGGTGATGCTTTGGTGTACCTCGGCGACTCATCTGAATCGTAGGTGTACTTCGGTACATCGTGTTATCTCACATGTGGGACTCCGATTCGAGAGCGGCCTTTGTAAGAATTAGAGTTGTGTTTTCACACTATGTTGTTAACACTCTCGAAGTTCAAACTTGTAAGTGCCGGAAACGCTTATTACTAACCGTTTGAAATGTTTTCTTCTTATGGAAGCTCTGGAGCGGGATGATCGTCTTGATTCTTCTCATGCTCACGCCAACATCATCACTAATGGAAGTTCTATCTCAATGCAACACAACGGTCAGAATGATTCTTCATCAATCAAAGAATCTACAAAGTCAAAGACTTAAAAACTTCATCGATATTGATTTCCAACGTCAAAGAGCGTGTGAGCATGTTGAAGAATGGCGTGGAACCTTTGGAGCAGAAGCGGACACTGAGGCGGCATCGATGGAACAACAACATACTATCACTCTCACCACAAAGAACAATGATCAAAGAACAAAGTTAAAGATGACGTCAAAGCATAAGTGTTCAAAGATAACTATCTCTCTACACTTGGGGAGATTGTTCGAATCAAGGCAATTCTTCTCACAAGAAAGAAGAATGTCGAGAAGGCGTCAACTGCTACTATTACATCAACGCCTTCACCGTTTTCATTCATATATACTTGAGGGGAGATTGTTGGAATCACTCCTAAACAGTATTTCAAGTATTTATATTTCATATGTAATAGGTAGCTTTATTATGGCCTTTATGTTTGTTTAAGGTCAAGCTTATGTAGAAGGCCCATAAGCTTAGGCCCAAGCCCAATAAGGAATAGGGAAGGAGAGGGAGTGTTGCCCTAGCTCCTTGCCTATATAAACCATGTAATAACCCTCACTTGAGGGTTGGTTGTTCAATTTACTCTTTCACACATACTCTTGCGCCTAACCGTCCTTATTGCTTAACGTGTGTGTGTGTTCGTGTAGCTTGTTCATCCGCCTCTCTTCTCTATCTCTTCTCTTGATGCTTGTGTTGTAAAACTAGTGACCTAACAGGAAGTCTGCAAATGTTCCAAGTGGGTCTAAAGGAGCTGCCAACAAGAATCAAAAGTGCACCAAGTTCTTGGCTGCAAGTGGTTCGCAACCAAGAAGAAAGCTGCAAGTGGTTCTGCAAGCTGCGACAAATGCACCTAATTAGTGATATGTTTAAGTTGTATTAGGCTATGTTTAAGACTTGCTCCATATCTTTTGTCTTTGAATCGCATATGTTTAAGTTGAATCTGCTATGTTTAAAATTTGAATCTGCTATGTTTAAGTTGTATGGCATTTTGTGAACTTATGGCATTATGTTTTGTGTTAAGTTGCAATATGTTTGTGGCACTTTGCATTATCCTTTTTTACACTTGCTGCTCACAATATAATCACACATGAGTACACTCATCCCACAAACAAACACTTGTAAAAAACTTATCACAAGTCAACATATCCAATATACACCAAAAGTCAACATTTCCATTCAACTTAAAATCTTGTACAAAACACACTGGATACATTGCATTGTAGTGAACTTAAATACCTTGTACATCATCATTCATTAAACAGAACCTAACATCATCTATAATTACTTATCTTAAAACTAAAAACCAAACAAACAACACAAATGCAATCCAAGATATGTACAAATTTCTTATGCTCCTTGCTAGATCGCTACATGCAATTCTCGATATTGGCTTCAAGGTTATTTCTTCCTCTCAACAATCCGGATATTATCGCATATGCGTGGGCACATTGGGGATCTACCGATCAATGAATGGACAGTCTGATCCCTATTTACATCATGAACAAAGGAAATCACTAGCATGAACCCTAATTATTGAAAAAGTTAAATTAAGAGAAATTACCGCCGGGACAACCCCAGCGGCGGCCGGGGTTGTAGTTGGTCAGAAGTACGAACTCTGCTACTCTACCACAAGAAAAATTCACCATTTTGGAATTTAATCAAGTATGAGAAGATGGTTTTTTGATTTAGGGTTTAGGTAAGTATGAATAAACAGGATTGAGAGATTAAATAGGGGAGAGTGGGGATGACTTACCTCATAAAGCAAATTACAAATATACCCCCACGTGGGGATGACTTAACCAAGAAAGATAACGGCAGTTATCAATAGGGACTCACAGTGAAACAAAACTTGATAATAAGGACTCACCAAGCAAAAAAAAACAAAGGGACTTGGAGTGTTATTTTGGGTAAACCATAGGGACGAACGGTGTAATTTACTCTAATTTATATGATTGATTTCTCCACTTTTTACAATCATGTAACTAGGAGGATTAATAGAAGCAAGTACTAGAAATAAATATGGTTTTCCATATTTTAAATGGGAGTTGATACTCACACTATTTTTTCTTATACATACACCATATTGTACAACATTGTAATACACATCGTATAAGACAGTAATGCACAATTGTAGTGTATGTATAAAAAAATGGTGTGAGCATCAACACCAATTTTAAAAAGGCAAGTTTATAATAAGCTTTACTAAATGGCTAGACTCAATAAAAGAACTTATATAATCTTATTATGAGATGATTTTGGATCAAATACTCACTTTGTATAAAAAAAATTATGAATTTAAAATCTCTATGAAAAATCTTAGAGCGGTGAGAAAGTATTTACTTCATCAACTAACCTGTCATTTCTCAGCATTTTTTTGTCGAAGCAAATCCTGTTTTTTATAGTGCCAAATCATTCAATTTGTTCGTACCTCAGCATTAAACCAAACTTTAATCGATGTTGTGAGCGAGGTTAGATTGGCCATGAGGGTAAATCACCGATATTTTTGGATAGTCGTTTAGTATCTACCTTTTTATTTACCAAAAACCTTAGATCACGAGCAATTACATATTCCAAAAAGGATGTTTTCCCATTTGGTAATAACATGTAAGGAATCTCGTCTATTAACCTCGAAAACTTAAAAATTAAAGGGCTAACATGTCATTATGTGGTTAGAAGATCATGAGATCATCAGCTAATTGGTAACCAACATCGTCGACGTTCTACGTCCTCTTATGAATCGACGTTTTCCATCTTAGGGATCGACACCTAGATATCAATCGGCGTCCTACCTTGTTTTGTTGTTCTTTTCCATAGGCATCTATGATATATCCCAATGGAAATTTTGTTGGGGTCACGGTGAAACCATACGGGAATAAGGAAACGACGGAAAGGATAAGTAATGTGACGTTGGTGCCCACGTCGTTCCTGATGCTTTTAGAATCATGCCTTAACTGGAAGGGTGCACCAAGGAATACACCCACGCGTTACGCGTTAAACCATAAAAATTCCCATTTCGATTATGTGACAACCCGTACTTTCAGGTCATTTCTCGACACGATTCATGTCTCATTATTTCAACATTTATAGTAAACTTGGTTTACTTGTTTCAAATTCGCGTAACCTTGGAGGTTTAGCGGCGAATTCATGATCATGACATCGCGTACATTTCATATGGACTATGATTAGTCTACATTTCATTGACATCATGAGCATCTCATTAGTACATTCAAGACATTTCATTTCACTTTATCAGCGTAATTTTTATATTTAATAATCTTTATCGCGTGAGTTATTATTTTGAATATTTAACTTAGTTACTTTCAAAAATGATCCCGAGGTATTTTTAAACTTACATTTAGTTCATAAAAACTATATTTTTAGTTTTCCTAGTGTTTCAAATTTATTTGGTATTTTAATTGTTAAAGTTTAATTATTACGTTGTTTTCTTAAAAATTTGACGATAATTATTTTATCACCCGATTTTCACAAGGAAAGCATTTTTTTACAATTTTTATCATCTCACTACATTCTATTTTGACCTAATAAAAACTTACTTGCATCAAGTATTACCAATTACTCTACAAGTTAATAATATGTATACTTTACTTATACTTTTGTCAAAAATTACAACAATTACTTACTCAATACATTTATACATTATATTTAAAAAAAAAAAAATATAAGTGGGAACCAAGTCCCCTAAAAACCGGCCATGTGATAGCATTTATGGAAGTTGGTAATTTTTGGTCTTTGATAGTATATATCTATACTCAAACTCTAGCTACTTCATTCATTCACTCAATTTCAAAGTTAGTAAAAATCATTTTTCTCTTTGTTCTCTCCTTATGACCGGTTCTTCATCAAGAATACAAGGGATCAAATTTTTTTTGCAAGATCAAGTGTTTATCAACCTAGATTATATCCTTTTTATGGTTTTGAAATAAAAACCAAGGATATTTAAGTTAATCCTTGTTACTTTCACCTCATCACTATCACTAGTAAGCATGTTTTCATCATTTTTATGTTTCCTCTTTCATTTCATATGTTTCTTATCATTTTTGGAGCTTATATGCAAGTATTGTGATTTATACCATTTTCTTATGATTTTTAAGTTATTTATATACATATTGGTCATCCTATAATTATTCCCATGGTATTCTTTGATCTTGATGGTGATTAGGAACCCATGACACCCTAAGAAGGTGTATGGTAGGATTAGATTAGTTTTGGAGTTGATTTGAAGGGATTAGAATAGGTTTTGTCCGAGAAAAACTATTTTCGATAACTATATATTTATGTTCTGTCCTTAATTCGAATTTCTGGAAAAACCTACTGTTGGTACGAAACTTTGGCCTTGATTTTTAGAAAATATACTTTAAAACGAATCCGTGGCAGCTTGAGCGGATAAAAACGGACTTATAACGAAGAAGTTATGGATTTTTGAAGTTTGACGACGAAACGTATTATTTTCTGGATTTTCAGTAAACTGTTTTTATTTTGTCAGTCAAAACGAGCCTTAAGCTTCACAAATTATTTCGACTTATCAAAAATATATTAGTTTACTTCAATCTGAAGCTAAGGACATATTAAAGCGTAGAAAGCGGTTTGAAGCGACAAAGATATGCACTTTTTCTTAAACTTGCCGTAACTAATTTTCTGCACACTATTAGCCAAAACCACCATCTTTAACCCTTATTATCTTTATGTTGAGACCTTTTGAGCGAAAACTCCTGAACTGAAACTTTTAGATATCGATACAAACTTTCCAAAACAGTCGAGTTAGTTCTCTAACGATCGACGTACACCATTTTACGACTAGTTTTCCAAAGCCATTTTTGGGAATTTCATGATTTTTCGAGCGACATTGTTTTGCGACGAAAAGTGGTAATTTCTCTAAAAATCATTATAAAACCATTGTAGGATGACATTTTGGCGTAAAAACATGTAAAGTCATTTTTGATTGGTGAGGCGTCAAGCGAGTATTTTTCGACGACGAGTAATATTTTCAAAAACCCGTAAATGGTATAAATTACATACGTAGTGCATGCATAACATTACATTGAAACTCATATCATATCATATCATTGGTACTAGGTACGGATAGCATCACATTATACCTCGGTGTACTCACTCTTGTCATCTCGTCAGTTTACCAAGTGAGTTCTATAGCCCCATTTTTCTTGTTTTAATCTTTGTTATTAAACTCTTTGGGAGAGATACATGCTCAATTATTTTTCACAAGTACTTTAGATTTTTAAGGTTAAAATCTATCATGATTACCATTGTTTCTAAATCAAAGGTTATACTATATAAATTGTTCTTGTTTGCGTGCTATGGTATCACGTCATTATACGTTCTAAATCAGTTGACTACTGATAAATTGAGTTAAGTGCTATGGATTATGTGCTATTGTTCTACGTCGAGTTAAGTGCTATGGATTATGTGCTATCGTTCTACGTCAAGTTAGGTACTTTGGTGCATTCATTTGACATCATATGTTTGGAACATAAACTACACACATTAAGTGGGTTGTGAACACACACGGGTTGCAAGTTTTGTATGGTAGGGACTTGGGCTGAGTGGATTTACAATGCCTTTCTTTGCATAAGCGATTCGATACATTGAGTCATGTACTATTTTGTGAATTCATTTGAAATCATATGTTTGGAACATAAACTACACACATTCCGGCAGTGGGTTGTGAACACACAGGTTGCAAGTTTTTGTATGGGCGGGACTTGGGACTGAGTGGATTTACAATGCCTTTGCTACATAGTCGATTTTGAAAGTCTTTACATTTCAACGATTTACAATGCCTTTCTTTGCATAAGCGATTTAGAAAGGCTTTACATTTCAACTCAAACTCTATGAACTCACTCAACCTTTGTGTTGACACTTTTAGCATGTTTTATCTCGGGTATCTAAGGCATTCACTTCATGGCATGCATTTGGACACATCATGGAGTCGTGGTGACGGCGCGTCTCACTTGGGTTTTACGCACTTTAAAACATCGTTTGACTGTACTAAACTTATTTTCCGCACAAGTTGATTTCATTTGGGACCTGGACTTTGTAAACTCTGATTATTTTATTAAATCAAACGATGTATTTTCCAAACGACACTTTAGGTCGTTCAATATAACTGTGATTGTGATGCTATGACAGTCAATCCCCAGGAATTCCATTCGCTGCAACAGGTAATTTGGGGGTGTGACAGATTGGCATCAGAGCTTCGGTTATAGAGAACTAGGTTGCATCATTGACCTTAGACTATAACTACATCATCATAGCATCTCATCATTTCATCATAAGTGCGGGTTCACTTTACATGCGGTTCATACGTACATTTTTTCGAGGTATTCACTTTCATTTCACATCGACTGTCACATGGATGCCTTTAATTGCCCATTCCATTATTCTTTCTTCATACTTTAACGTGGAGAATGCCCTGTCATTCCCTATCACAATTTTAACATCAGTTGACTCAACACCAAACAATATATGAGTCGATTAGTCCAAGCATTGCATAGTTACTCCTAAATTATACATAGCCTGATCACCTATGTCTAATTCAGGAAGAATCATGCAATGAAGGGAGTAGTAGGCTTATATGTGTAAGCAATTCCATAATCGAGCCAAATTTTCAAAAGAATTTTCTTCAAACCACTTGTTTCGGTTTGATCCGCGTGGCAGTTCTTGTTTGATGAGTTGCAAAGATCGAGCTAGAAACAAGTTGTTACCTAAACCGATTTAGCCTAATCTCATGACAGTTCTTGTTTGATGAGTTGTGAGATTAAGTGAAAATCGGTTACCAAAAAGTCTTTTGAGGATTTTGCTCGAGAATGGGAAAGTTTGCCACATCAAACCCTAACCCGTTAGACCTATCAACGATTGAATTCAGGGACTGAATTCCTTTTTGGATGGGCGAATGTGACAACCCGTACTTTCAGGTCATTTCTCGACACGATTCATGTCTCATTATTTCAACATTTATAGTAAACTTGGTTTACTTGTTTCAAATTCGCGTAACCTTGGAGGTTTAGCGGCGAATTCATGATCATGACATCGCGTACATTTCATATGGACTATGATTAGTCTACATTTCATTGACATCATGAGCATCTCATTAGTACATTCATGACATTTCATTTCACTTTATAAGCGTAATTTTATATTTAATAATCTTTATCGGCGTGAGTTATTATTTTGAATATTTAACCGTTACTTTCAAAAATGATCCAGAGGTATTTTTAAACTTACATTTAGTTCATAAAAACTATATTTTTAGTTTCCTAGTGTTTCAAATTTATTTGGTATTTTAATTGTTAAAGTTTAATTATTACGTTGTTTTCTTAAAAATTTGACGATAATTATTTTATCACCCGATTTTCACAAGGAAAGCATTTTTTACAATTTTATCATCTCACTACATTCTATTTTGACCTAATAAAAACTTACTTGCACCAAGTATTACCAATTACTCTACAAGTTAATAATATGTATACTTTACTTATACTTTGTCAAAATTACAACAATTACTTACTCAATACATTTATACATTATATTTAAAAAAAAAAAAATATAAGTGGGAACCAAGTCCCCTAAAAACCGGCCATGTGATAGCATTTATGGAAGTTGGTAATTTTTGGTCTTTGATAGTATATATCTATACTCAAACTCTAGCTACTTCATTCATTCACTCAATTTCAAAGTTAGTAAAAATCATTTTTCTCTTTGTTCTCTCCTTATGACCGGTTCTTCATCAAGAATACAAGGGATCAAATTTTTTTTGCAAGATCAAGTGTTTATCAACCTAGATTATATCCTTTTTATGGTTTTGAAATAAAAACCAAGGATATTTAAGTTAATCCTTGTTACTTTCACCTCATCACTATCACTAGTAAGCATGTTTTCATCATTTTTATGTTTCCTCTTTCATTTCATATGTTTCTTATCATTTTTGGAGCTTATATGCAAGTATTGTGATTTATACCATTTTCTTATGATTTTTAAGTTATTTATATACTTATGGTCATCCTATAATTATTCCCATGGTATTCTTTGGTCTTGATGGTGATTAGGAACCCATGACACCCTAAGAAGGTGTATGGTAGGATTAGACTAGTTTTGGAGTTGATTTGAAGGGATTAGAATAGGTTTTGTCCGAGAAAAACTATTTTCGATAACTATATATTTATGTTCTGTCCTTAATTCGAATTTCTGGAAAAACCTACTGTTGGTACGAAACTTTGGCCTTGATTTTTAGAAAATATACTTTAAAATGAATCCGTGGCCGCTTGAACGGATAAAAACGGACTTATAACGAAGAAGTTATGGATTTTTGAAGTTTGACGACGAAGCGTATTATTTTCTGGATTTTCAGCAAATTTGTTTTTATTTTGTCGAGTCAAAAACGAGCCTTAAGCTTCACAAATTATTCCGACTTCTCAAAAATATATTAGTTTACTTCAATACGAAGCTAAGGACATATTAAGCGTAAGCGGTTTGAAGCGACAAAGATATGCACTTTTCTTAAACTTGCCGTAACTAATTTTACGCACACTATTAGCCAAAACCACCATCTTTAACCCTTATTATCTTTATGTTCGAGACCTTTTTGACGAAAACTCCTGAACTGAAACTTTTAGATATCGATACAAACTTTCCAAAACAGTCGAGTTAGTTCTCTAACGATCGACGTACACCATTTTACGACTAGTTTTCCAAAGCCATTTTTGTTAATTTCATGATTTTTCCGGCGACATTGTTTTGCGACGAAAAGTGGTAATTTCTCTAAAAATCATTATAAAACCATTGTAGGATGACATTTTGGCGTAAAAACATGTAAAGTCATTTTTGATTGGTCGAGGCGTCAAGCGAGTATTTTTCGACGACGAGTAATATTTTCAAAACCAGTAAATGGTATAAATTACATACGTAGTGCATGCATAACATTACATTGAAACTCATATCATATCATATCATTGGTACTAGGTACTGGATAACGCATCACATTATACCTCAGTGTACTCACTCTTGTCATCTCGTCGGTTTACCAAGTGAGTTCTATAGCCCACTTTTCTTGTTTTTATCACTTGTTATTAAACTCTTTGGGGGAGATACATGCTCAATTATTTTCACAAGTACTTTAGATTTTTAAGGTTAAAATCTATCATGATTACCATTGTTTCTAAATCAAAGGTTATACTATATAAATTGTTCTTGTTTGCGTGCTATGGTATCACGTCGTATAACGTTCTAAATCAGTTGACTACTGATAAATTGAGTTAAGTGCTATGGATTATGTGCTATTGTTCTACGTCGAGTTAAGTGCTATGGATTATGTGCTATCGTTCTACGTCAAGTTAGGTACTTTGGTGCATTCATTTGACATCATATGTTTGGAACATAAACTACACACATTCGTAAGTGGGTTGTGAACACAGGTTGCAAGTTTTGTATGGGCGGGACTTGGGCGGAGTGGATTTACAATGCCTTTCTTTGCATAAGCGATTTCGATACATTGAGTCATGTACTATTTTGTGAATTCATTTGAAATCATATGTTTGGAACATAAACTACACACATTCAAGGCGGTGGGTTGTGAACCACAGGTTGCAAGTTTTGTATGGCGGGACTTGGGCGGAGTGGATTTACAATGCCTTTGCTACATAAGCGATTTTGAAAGTCTTTACATTTCAACGATTTACAATGCCTTTGCTTTGCATAAGCGATTTAGAAAGGCTTTACATTTCAACTCAAACTCTATGAACTCACTCAACCTTTGTGTTGACACTTTTAGCATGTTTTATCTCAGGTATCTAAGGCATTCACTTCATGGCATGCATGTGGACATATCATGGAGTCGTGGTGACGGCTGCGTCTCACTGGGTTTTCGCACTTTAAAACATCGTTTGGACTGTACTAAACTTATTTTCCCACAAGTTGATTTCATTTGGGACTGGACTTTGTAAACTCGATTATTTTATTAAATCAAGCGATGTATTTTCCAAACGACACTTTAGGTCGTTCAATATAACTGTGATTGTGATGCTATGACAGTCAATCCCCAGGAATTCCATTCCGCTGCAAAACAGGTAATTTGGGGGTGTGACAGATTATGCTGGCCTGACCATCTTGCCCCTTCTTGAAGCTCACGAGCCTACCACGGAGACATAAACAAACAGGGTTCTTGCCAAGAACTACTTTTTCACCTTAAAAGTTTCATGAATTCACTTCCGACAATTTAAAAACAAGAACGATGTAAAAGTGTTAAATGGGTCACTTTGAGACAAACATTCTCTGGCTCACTTAAAGCATCTAAAGTTGAGATTTAAAGTGGAAGTTTATAGTGGCTTCGAAGTTTTGTTGGAGTCCATTGAACATATTTATCGTCGGAGATGTAGGTTTATAGAAGTAAAAGGTAATAACACACTTTATAGAAGTTGTGAACTATAAAAGATGATGTATCAATGTCACAAATCGTGGTATGTTTTTAGCATCGCACGTGTGCTTAGGATTGGATGAAATGGTGTGCACCACGCATGAAGCACCTTCACCATGTGTGATTATGACAGGGGTGGAGTTTCACGCGTAAAGAGAAGAAGAAAAAAAGAGTAGGTAGTGATGGAGTAGTATGTGTGAACGTGTTATGGGGTATAAGTAAAAGGTAAAAAAGTTGGAAATCAATACAGCGTAAAGATGAAAGGAACGTGAAAATTAAGAATAATAATGTGACATTAAGGTGACGTTAATAAAGCTACTCATCACTACATCACCAAGTCTAACAAATTTTCCACCGTCCAATATTAACTGTTCACTAATGACTTTGTTAATACAAATAAGCCGTAAAAACGTTTATTTATATTTTACGATCTTCTAATGTTTTGTCGATAACAAAAGTAAAATCATTTTAACGAAACAAATAAAATACGTAAATGGTTTGGACTAATAGTTTTCTAACACACTTACGCTTTCACAAAAAACACTAAAACAAGTATAAGTGATTTTATGATTTAGATACATATGTACAACAACTAATGTTTACATATTGGGTTAAACATATACTTAAACTAAGTATACTAAAATAGGTAAAAACTAAGTATATGCTAAAATGGGTAAATACAAGTATATACTAAATGGGTAAATACTAGCAAATGGTTTTGACCCACAACCCATGGTTTTATATATACCACTTAACCAAGTTCATTGTATCCTTAAGATACATTGTATCTAGAAAGAAAACCATGGATCAACCCATAACCCATGACCCATGACCCATAACTAAAATACCCATGGGCAAGAGGCGGACCACGGATCCCTAGCTTTTTGCTAGCCGGATCCCTTGTGGTAGGGATCCGTGGGATCCGAGAAGCAGTAGAGTTTTTCCTCTATAAATAGTGAGCCATTTCTTCATTGTTTCTCACCCCTTTCAAATATACTTTCTCCACTGAGTTTAATCTCACTAACTTTAGATCCAAGAGATCTATGTTTGTAGTTTTAGGTTCCTCTTAAAGGCAAGATCACCACCTTTGAAGTCGAGCAAGCTCAAGTCCATGAGTTGCCATGCTTCCTCATCATCAAGACTCTTGAAGTCTTCTTGTTGATGATTCCTTTCTTTCTTCAAAGAAGTGTAGTGTTGAAGACATTAGTGAAAGATGTCTTAAGAGTCAAGGCGAAGATATTAGTGAAGGGTATCTATCGTCTATAGGATAAAGCACTTGTGGTAGGTGCTTGGAAGTCAAGACTAAAAAGCATTAGTGAAAGGTGCTTAGAAGTCAAGACAAAGAAGCATTAGTGAAAGGTGCTTAGAAGTGAAGACACAAGACATTAGTGAAAGGTGTCTTGTAGATCTAGTCAAAGGCATTAGTGATAGGGCCTTAGATGTACATTCGATGTGGTGTGTTTTAGATGTACAAGATAGACTAGTATTAGATCCAAGGATATTGATATCCTTGATGATGTTGTAAAGGAGTAGATCTCCTTTGGGATTAGTCGTTGGTGTAGTGTGGTAGTAGTTCCTCCATTGCAATGGAACTAGGTGCTTAGCCTAGTACCTAATAAAGGGTAGGCGGCGTTGTGAAGGTGTAGTTCACCTAAGGTGTGAAAAGAACTAGGTACTTAGCCTAGTACCTTATAAAGGGTAGGCGACGTTGTGTAGGTGTGGTTCATCTTGGAGTGAAAGAACGTAGGTTAGCCTAGTACCGGAAAAAGAGTAGGCGACGTTGTGAAGGCTTCTCCGCCATAAGGAGATTGGTGTAGTGATTACGAACTCTCGAGTAGGTGACTCGGGGAGTGGAGTAGGGCAAGGAAGGTGACCTTGTATCCGAACCACTATAAATACTTGCGTTGTGGTTTTGTGCTTCTTACTCTTATCTTTTCATTACTTACCTTTATATGTTTGTTTATCAACATCTAACACACACATCCAAATAGATTGACATAATTCGATCTAAATAGATTAAAATGAAGTTTTAATTGGTAAAACTATTCACCCCCCCCCCCCCCTTCTAGTTTTCCACAATTGGCATCAGAGCTTCGTTACCAAGGTTCTTGAAGTATATTGTACTTTAAAACCTTGATACGATCCATGGTAAATTGAAAACTACAAAGAAGGTTTTTCATAAAAGCAAACACCATGTTTTTCAAAACTATATGTTTGGATGTTGAAGTTGATAACAATTTTTTTTTTGTTTTTTTTTATTTAATTGCACTAATTTTTTTTTGTCATGTTGATTAGTTAAAGCTCATACCCACCAAGCTTTAGGAGTAGCTTGGTAACAAGAATACCTTCCTTAAGAAGGTATCTTAATCGCAAAGGAGCGGGAATCGTCTAAGTGACATTTGTTGTGTCATTTGCAAAGACATTCCTAAGTGCGCTAGAGGTATGATTCTCCTTTTATTGTGCTTGATAATTAAATATGCCTATTTAGGTATTTATATGATTATCCTTTTTGTGCTCATACATGTTTTACGTGAAGCTTCATTAGGAAGCCTTTTTCTTATCGTGTTATATTTCTCATTTATAGTTATAGTATATAAAACTTATGTTTTATTTCTTTTCAAACCAATAATAAAACAAAACACGAATTTCAAAAATTCTCCTTTTCCTATTTATCCCACCGTCGGCCACTCACTCTTTCAAAATCTTCCAAATTCAAAAAATTTCATCTTCCTCCTCACTCCATCTCAATCGAAACCAAGAAAGATTCGTCATCAACATGGTTTACATCGCACTCGTGCTCATCGCCCTAACACTCATCACACTTTTGTTCCCTATGATGAAGTTCACATACGGAGACATTTACTTTGTGTTGTTAATCTATATTGGGATCATATACCCAATCCTTTGTATCATTCTTAGTATTGAAATGCAATATTATTAATAATCTAGTTTATCTAGGTTACTTTTATCATAATGTGTTTGTCACTTATTTTGATTTATATGTTTTATATTCTTTCGTGATACATTAGAAGTCATGTATGCATGCTAAAAGAAAACGTAGGATAAAACATATATCATGGTATAAAAACTGTAAAACCTATGTTTTTATCAAATCTGTTTATGCTACTACTGAGATCCATGGTTCGGAAGATATACTAGCGGATCCCTTTTGAAAAGGAAGTGGGATCCGTCCTCTTGGAAAACACTTTTTCATACAAAACAAAACCTCTTTTCTAAGAGTAATACTCCACTTGTATGTCAAAATCATAAGTGAGTTAAGTATATTTCTTGTTAAAACCATTGTTAATAAAAATCTAGTAAAAACATTAGATTATCATAAGTTGACCACAAACATCTCCTCTTATTAACTTGTTATCTTTATAGGTTCAACTATGGGCATGAATATGAGTTTGACTTTTCACTCACTAGCGTCTACACTCCTAACATCTCTCTCGAACCCAACACACCTGGCAATCATGTCAGTGGGTTCAATAATCTCAAAAACCGTCACTTCCACGAAGGACGTATTGTAGACACCTCTCTACAATTTGAAGAAGGTATCAATACCTCCTTTCGAGCCATAGGACTAGAATGTCTTCTTGAAATCAATGAGAAGATATGTCCAAGGTTCATAATGGAATTCTTCCGTCAAGTCGAACTTGTTCGTAACGAGGATCGCTCGTTATCTCTTTGGTTTTATATCAAAAACCAAAAGTTCGCTCTAACCCTTGGACATTTTGCTCACATCCTCCGGATTCCAAATCATGGACAATGTGCCTTCACCGAAGATTGGTCTCTTGATTCTCTTTTCAACTTTCGTGAAGAAAATAGTCCATATTGTTCACACATACCCTCTCCGGAAGATTTAAATCGCATAATATGCAAACCTCGGCCATATTACTCCGATCCAAACATTATCTTTACAAGGGATATCCGAGAAGAGTACAAGCCTCTTGCACTCATCCTATGTGAAAATGTTTGGAGTCTTAGGGTAAATCGAGAAATCCTTCATGCTTGTTGTGCTCACATGTTGTACTGTTTGCTGACACAACAACCATACAATCTCGCCTACTTCTTCGCAAGGCGAATTTCAAATCTTCAAGGCTCCAAGAATAAACTCATCCCTTATGGAATGTTCTTGACACGCCTCTATCATAATGTTATGCACTTCCATCCTCAATTTCAAAGTCCGTTATACGTACTTGTGAACAAGATGATGGAACAGCTAAACATATCTCTCATGAAGACTTTCTTCATTCTTGACTCCACCAACACTCATCAATCACATAATGATCCTCCTAGCGAAAACACTCAAGGAAACTAATAGTATTCCAAAATAGGATCAAATCTCTTGTACTCGTGCTTTATCAATGTAATCCAATTTCCTTCATGAAATAAAACATTTTACATTTGATATCTTGGTATTAGAAATCTCTTTAGACTATCCTTGAGATATAATGCATTGTCAAGATCATTGCATACCTTTAGTAAAGGTCATCTTTGAGCAGATGGGCGGATCCCAAAGATTACACTAGGCGGATCCCTACTCTTAGGGAACAGGTGGGATCGATGACAGAAATTGCAATTACAAGCATTGTATTTCAAACACATTCTTAGAACACCTCACACTAAGCTAAACATAGTGTCATAAGGCAAATTAAGTCCTTATCAAGATAGGTTAATCTTTCCCATTCATATATAACTCACCGAGGTACACTCTAAAAGCTTGTAGATCTACCATTTATTTTTAATCCATTACTCTTCCGCTCTTAGACTCACACCTCATTTTCTACTTGATCCCTCACATCTAGTCTTAGAAATCTTTCAATTATGGCAAAA
The DNA here is from genome assembly GCA_910596185.1 of Chrysanthemum makinoi. Taxonomy (NCBI): domain Eukaryota; kingdom Viridiplantae; phylum Streptophyta; class Magnoliopsida; order Asterales; family Asteraceae; genus Chrysanthemum; species Chrysanthemum makinoi. The sequence continues at coordinate 110,995,901 of OU343223.1, forward strand.
TTGATCATAAATCATCCTCACCTCCAAGTTGATCAAAGTTGATCAAAATCTAGTCTTCTCATCTCAAAAGCTTCTAGGATACTTTCCAAAACACTATCCTAAGACATAACCTGATCTCTAGGATCATTTAGCTTCAATTGACATTCTATCTTTAGTGTCATCCTTGCTCATCCATTGGTACTCTTGAAAGTTCCAAATCCTTCCATAAATGACAATCATTAGCTACATCACTCATTACCTTCAAGTACTCAAGCATCCCTTCATTTAAAACACTTAGGAGGACTGAAACACTCAAAGATGATATAGATCTTAGATCTTAGAAACATCATTTCCACTCTTTCATAGGCTGGCGAGGCGGATCCTAGGATTAGCCTAGACGGATCCCTCGATGAGGCAGAAGTGGGATCCGGATGACAGTTTATGTCAAATCTTGCAAAACAATCATTTCAACTTATCTTCCTAACTCAAACACTCCATCTCATCTTAAATGAGTTCCTAGATCAGTGCATCCTCTGAAGTTGACTCTTGTGCATGTCAATCATCACATTTCAATGAATTCTAGTGGCTTAAGGCTTAAATGCACTTGCCAAATCCCTTAGTTTATAAACCACCTTATTAGGACCTCCATAGTCATCACTCTCATCCTAACTTTCAGCTCTTGCAAACTCTTGAAATCATCTCATCATGAGGAAAACCCTAAGTAGTAACTTATCCACCAAAGAACCACCCATGAAAAGAGCTCGTGTTATACTCGAAATTTCCTCAACGAATCATCTCGGTCAAGCCAACAAATGATAGAATCCTTCATCATCCAATCAAACCAATTCCTAAAAGGACAGTACCCACAAAACTACCTTTGCCAAACACCACCATACCTCCTAGGCCAAACAATATCATCTCCACCAAACCATCACCATTGGTTCCTAGAGCTATTTCATTTACATCCCACTATCATCACCACACCTCTACAATTTAGAGGACTTGCCTCCTAGAACGTCTCATCCACTTCCACGACAACATTCTCCTCATTAGGAGGAATAATGGTTCAAAATCAAGGTGTTGAGTCAACACTTGCTCCGGCTTCCTTTTCGGCGTTTTCATCATATAATCCCATTTGGATTATGACGAATCATCAAAGTCAAACACCGACCATATGGAAGTTGACACTTCTCTACCACCACCATCATTCTTGGTTGAGTCATTCTTAAATGCACCTCCACCAATCCCTCCTTCGTTTGAAGCTCCAAGCCGGCTTCACTTGATCCTTCGAATCAAGCCATTTCATTTCATCCACCACCACTACCTAGCCATGACAAAGATTGCTATCATTGTTAACATGTTGAAAGTTTGATACATGAAGTACGAGAAGATCAACGTTTCATGTTCTATCATCTCCTCGAACGTTTCGACGAGATTAAACCTAAACAAAACTTGAGCTAGAAGATTATAGTTGTGTCTTAGCTTCAAGCGTTAGGTGATCTAGAAATTCCTAGTCATGTATTGTCTATTTTCTTGTTTTTCGAGTCATGCATATTATAACTCTTGTTTATTAAATGGAATTACATGCTACTAGCTATATCTCACGGTATGTGAGTATACTATATAATCCATATCTCTTTATAGTATTAACATTTCTTGTTATACCAATCTTTCTTGACTTTATTCATCGGCCAGACGGATCCCTCAGATTTGCCTAGGCGGATCCCTACTAGGAGGGAACCGTGGGATCCGTGAGACAGAAAGCTTTCTTTATACTAACTTGGACAACATTTGCAGGAAATTGTGAAATATACTTGCTTTCTAACCTTTGTTTTGTAGTTATTCAATTTACATATGAAGACTTTGACATCCTAAAGCTAGGGAGCTTTATGTCAAAGCAATACATTGCAAATTACTTGTAATACTAGGTTTACATTTCGTGACATCCCTTTACAATAATCAAGGGGAGCACATTAGTCTCGTAGGCGATATCTTTTGCAAACTTAGTTGCAAACAAACTAGATTAGTATCATTTACTTGACGCCCTTACATAGGGATGGACTCGTCAAGGGGAGTAAAAGACGAGATCCTTTCCCGTTATTTGCTCTCTATTTCTTTTTACTTTTTCTTTCACATGTTTTTTAAAAACAATGTGTTGCCTTCCTTCAAACACTTTTTGTTTCGACAAAAAAGGGGAGAAGAAAGTAAAAACTACAAATTCAAACTTTTAGGAATTTTAGCTTTTCCTTAAAATAATTTTATGTTTTGTCATCAACAAAAATGGGGAGATTGTTAATACAAATAAGCCGTAAAAACGTTTTTTTTATATTTTACGATCTTCTAATGTGTTGTCGATAACAAAAGTAAAATCATTTTAACGAAACAAATAAAATACGTAAATGGTTTGGACTAATAGTTTTCTAACACACTTACGCTTTCACATAAAACACTAAAACAAGTATAAGTGATTTTATGATTTAGATACATATGTACAACAACTAATGTTTACATATTGGGTTAAACATATACTTAAACTAAGTATACTAAAATGGGTAAAAACTAAGTATATGCTAAAATGGGTAAATACAAGTATATACTAAATGGGTAAATACTAGCAAATGATTTTGACCCACAACCCATGGTTTTATATATACCACTTAACCAAGTTCATTGTATCCTTAAGATACATTGTATCTAGAAAGAAAATCATGGATCAACCCATAACCCATGACCCATGACCCATAACCAAAAATACCCATGGGCAAAGAGGAGCGGACCACGGATCCCTAGCTTTGTGCTAGCGGATCCCTTGTGGTAGGGATCCGTGGGATCCGAGGAACAGATAGAGGTTTTCCTCTATAAATAGTGAGCCATTTCTTCATTGTTTCTCACCCCTTTCTAATATACTTTCTCCCTGAGTTTAATCTCACTAACCTTAGATCCAAGAGATCTATGTTTGTAGTTTTGTTTTGTGTGATCTTTTAGGTTCCTCTTAAAGGCAAGATCACCACCTTTGAAGTCGAGCAAGCTCAAGTCCATGATTTGCCATGCTTCCTCATCATTAAGGCTACTGAAGTCTTCTTGTTGATGATTCCTTTCTTTCTTCAAAGAAGTGTAGTGTTGAAGACATTAGTGAAAGATGTCTTAAGAGTCAAGACGAAGATATTAGTGAAGGGTATCTATCGTCTATAGGATAAAGCACTTGTGGTAGGTGCTTGGAAGTCAAGACAAAGAAGCATTAGTGAAATGTGCTTAGAAGTCAAGACAAAGAAGCATTAGTAAAAGGTGCTTAGAAGTGAAGACACAAGACATTAGTGAAAGGTGTCTTGTAGATCTAGTCAAAGGCATTAGTGAAAGGTGCCTTAGATGTACATTCGATATGGTGTGTTTCGATGTACAAGATAGACTAGTATTAGATCCAAGGATATTGATATCTTTGATGATGTTGTAAAGGAGTAGATCTCCTTTGGGATTAGTCGTTGGTGTAGTGTGGTAGTAGTTCCTCCATTGCAATGGAACTAGGTGCTTAGCCTAGTACCTAATAAAGGGTAGGCGACGTTGTGAAGATGTAGTTCACCTAAGGTGTGAAAGAACTAGGTACTTAGCCTAGTACCTTATAAAGGGTAGGCGACGTTGTGTAGGTGTGGTTCACCTTGGAGTGAAAGTACCTGGTGGTTAGCCTAGTGCAGGAAAAGAGTAGGCTGACGTTGTGAAGGCTTCTCCGCCATAAGGAGATTGGTGTAGTGATTACGAACTCTCGAGTAGGTGACTCGGGGAGTGGAGTAGGGCAAGGAAGGTGACCTTGTGGTCGAACCACTATAAATACTGCGTTGTGGTTTTGTGCTTCTTACTCTTATCTTTTCATTACTTACCTTTATATGTTTGTTTATCAACATCCAACACACACATCCAAATAGATTGATATAAGTCGATCTAAATAGATTAAAATGAAGTTTTAATTGGTAAAACTATTCAACCCCCACTTCTAGTTTTCCACGCACTTGACACAAAGTTTTAAGAATTGAGTTGATTTGCATAGGGGGTGAGCATGGTTCGGTTTGGCTCGGTTTTGTATGGCGAAACCAAACCGAAAAAATTCGGTTTTGATTTTTAGAAACCATTGGTTTCGGTTTTGTGTCGGTTTTGGTTTTCCGTTGTCGGTTTTGGTTTTGGTTTTTAGGTTTTTAGGTTTCTATACGATTTATCGAGCTTTGCTAAGTAGATTTGACATATATCATAAAATAGAACCATATCTTAAAAGCGATAGGTACAACGGTACTTAAAGCGGGTAAAGAACGTCTTAAATCAAGTGCCAACATTCTCAAAGTTGCCTCCAAGTTCCAAGGATTTGTTAAAGCTTGAAAGGTACACTGAAACAATTGAAGGGTGTGCGAAACGAAAAAAGAATGATGTTGGAACAAGTTCTTCAATCTTTTGATGTAATTGCACCATCTTCAACAGGAACAACCATTAACATTCAAACTTAATGTGTTCTTGTGACATTTGTCTACCCATTTTTTTTTACCTTAAAGCACATTTGTGTTATGTATATCGTTATGAAATAAAATATTAGCAGAGTTATCACACATTTGAAATACATCATTGTCAACGGTAATGTAAAAGGAATATATCAAGATAAAATCTTATATTATTTATGAACAACAATGCAAGATATATTATTTTGACTTTAAATTTGGTTCGGTTTCTATTGGTGGGTTTTAAAGCTAAAACCAAACCAGAACCAAAAACTTTTTTTCAAATACAAAAACCGAGACCGTCGGTTTTCAATCGGTTCGGTTTTTGTTTTGGTTCTTCGGTTTTGGTTTAGGTTCGGTTTTCGGTTTAACTGCAGCCTTAGATTTACTACTCCTCTTTTTATTTCTTACACTCGGTGTACAAGTAATCAAAGAAGGTTGTAAATATGGTATAATTGTTTGATCGCGGATTGGAGTGTCCAAATCAAAAGTGAAAATGTGCAAATCAATCCCCTTTTAAGAAAATTGAATTATTCTACTTTCATTCAATAAGGTCCACATGCACATTTTAGAGGTGTTAAGTGTTTTAACCACTCGTTGGTGTCCTAGCGTCAAAATGCTTGTCACTGTCGCATTAAAATCGTGAGATCTCAAATCATTTCTTAAATATAAACAATCTTAAAATTTTCAACAAACCTCTTTAAAGAGGAGAGTTTTACCGATATGAGTTTGTATGCCAATGTGTTCAATCTAGTAAACTAATCAACCAAAAATTAAAAATTAGCGAAAGATCGATACTTGGTTATCAAACAAAACAAAATACATTAGTAGTGTGTACAAGTACAATAACTTGAAAAAGATAATGTTGTTTAACTACAAGTTAGATTAATTATGTAATTAATTAATCATCTACTAATTAATCTTATCTCCCTACACATGTAACAAACTTAATGAAACAAAAGGATAACTCACTTCTCTCTCTTTCTCACACATGACCTCACCATGCACCTTTCTTTCTCTCACTAAAACTATATCCAGTTTTTCAGTGCAATGCAACAACAACAACAACAATCTCTATCAACACCTCCATATATTTATGTATAAATAAAACCCATTTTCAATCACAAACATTCCATCCAATGTCTGCAATCACTTTCCAAACCAACACTCAGTCACCTCACCGCATGTGGACCTGTAACATGCCTGAGTCTGGTAGCAGCAGGTTCAGTACTGGAGGTGGTAGTAACCATTGGATCAGCAAGCTTCCAGTTGTTAAAGAAGAAGAAGATGATGATGGTCGTTCTACAGACTCTTCTTCATCTATTGGTGTAAACAGTGACGGTGATGATGACGTGGCAGACGGTGAGGTTACAAGCAAGGATAACAATGAACCGTTTGGTGGCTTAGAAACTGCATTACCAATCAGGTATGATCATTACTACTACTTTCAATTATTAATTATTGTTTTTATAGAAAAATGACAATGATAGTCCGATAGATTAGATTCTTGTACATTAATTGATAAACCTATGATAAGTCAACTATATACAATTATGATAAAACTATTTTTTATAGACCAACGTTAGGCTACCCCCAATGATGCTAATCCCCTGTCGATCGTGGTTTGATTCGATCGAGTTGTTTCGATCGTCCTTGCTGTGGACAAATCGATCGAGGGGCATGAAGGTCGTGTTGCCGATCGAATTCAAACCATATTTCAAATGAAAACGTTTGTTTGCAACTGTTATTAAAAAAAAAAAAAAAAAATCCTACCTTATAAATACACAATACAAACACACTTCAATCCACAAATCTATTTCACAAAATTCAAACTCAAAATACTTCTCAACACAAGATATTCAAATTCAAAATGGCTTGCCGTCTCCCCCATTCCATTGAAGATATGACTCTACATGCGGGGAGCATTCTGATTAGATTTATGATTCATGTATTTCATATCGTTTTTATTTATGTAACGTTTTAATATGATTAATGAAATTTTATTTTGTGTTAAAAAGGTTTTTTTAAATATATGAACTTGATCGCACTACTTGGAAGTACCCCACTGGCCATACTTGAAGGTCATTTGGAGAGAAAAGGCGGCGTGTGAGGGAAAAATGAAGGAGATTGGGGTATATCATTGGGGCTAGCCTTAAATGCTGTCATTGGATTTTTGTAACTTGTGCACATTGGAATATGGCCACAAGTTAAACACACCAAAAATATTATGAGGCAAAAAAAAAAAAAAATGACTTTGGAATCCACACAAAAGTACATTTTTCTATACTTTTGTGTGAGTCATTGAACATTTTTATGTACTTTTTGGTGTGCTTAACTTTTGCCCCTGGGCACAAGTTACAAAAATCTGTAATGAAGCCTTTGTTTTTAAATGTTAATGAATATCTTTGTATAAAATCCGGGAAATGATCTACATGACTAATTTTACACAATTAAGTGTCAGTATTTTGTAGGTTGGGCCAAAGGGACAATTCTTTTAAACAAGTTAATAAACTATTGACACAAGTTTTAAGCATGCAATTAGACATGTTGTAGTCATTTCAGTCATTTCTCATAAAATTAGTGTATTAGTTGGTTTTTATTCGGACACGCGTTATATACCTGTGAATTTGATAGGATCATCTAATCAAACATTATGTATGACTATTGCTGTATAAAACTACTTTTAATTGTATTGACATCCTTGCTATTATTAACAAAACCCTCGTTTATATAGAAATGTTAATGAATATGTTGGTTATGCATTATATTGTTGATGATATGATGTTATTATGTCTTCAATGTTGAAGATGTTAATATGTCTAAAGTTGTTTTTTTATTTATTTTTAGGAGGGGGATATCGAAGTTTTATGCTGGAAAATCAAAGTCGTATGGAAGCTTAGCTGATGTGGTATCTGTGAATTCTATTCAAGACATTGTTAAGAAAGAAGATGTTTATAGCCGAAAGCGGAAAAACATGATTGCTCATACTGTGTTGTTGGAGAAGCTTCGTAATTCTAGTAGTGAGAATGTGGTGTCGAAGAGGCTTGCTCGTTGTGCAGAAAGTGGGGAAACTGCGAACACGAGTAGTTTGATGGTGGTGGTGGTCTTCCACCTTTGCATAGGAATGGTAGGAGGGTGTTGAGTGATGGATCATTGGATTCATCTCGTGGAGTGTACAGATCGCCATGGAGGTCATTGTCTCTCTCTGATTTGCAGCATGCGTCGGGGGTCACTGGCTTGGTGAGTAGCAAAAGAGACGAGGAGGTCTAGCTCGTGTTATATGTATAGAATCACAACAACAACAAAAAAGTTTATGGTGTTACAGTTTTTTGTAAAGCGTTTTATGGTTTCTCTGTTTTCTACTTATGCCTATTGTAGTCGTTTATTAGTTATGGCATAAGGGCATGTTTAGAAACTATAGGATATCAAGCGGGTTGTAGTTTTGCCTTGTATCCAGTTGTCGATAAGTATGAAAAGAAAACGCTCGCTTTCTTATTTTACTTTTTAATCCCAAAGGTTCACTGTATTGTTTTCATGTACCCATAATTTTTCAGATCTTTGTTATTGTGCAACAATGTTAACTGACGGATCAACAAATGATGAGACAAGATTGAGACGTATTAAACACGAATATCTCAAGAGTGTAAATTCTTATCCTAGAGGTTGAAGTGAGAATGAGGGTTAGTAATGTCTCTATATCCCGTTCCACAAATAGTTACTGCAAGGATCTCAGTTCAGCAGAAAACTATGTCTACAAATGGAGCAAATTGCTATTTCCCTTGATATGTAGAAAGTAGAGGTGGCAAAACGGTAGACGCGGCACGGGCTAGAGCGAAGACGGGCCGGGCAACGGCACATGTTATACAAATCGCAATAAAAGCACCAAAACGACAAATAAATTCCTTAAACGTAATATCTTATTTATATTAAAAAACTTAAATATATTATATATAAAAAAAATCTTTAAAACGATTGTAATGTTCTACAATTGAGAAAAAAAATGTGCCCGTTAGTGCCCATTTAAGTTTTCAATGGGCTATATGTACCATTTATAAAAAGGAGGGCTAAATGTGCCAAAATCTTTTAAAAATATGCCCATTTAGCCCATCTTTTTGCTTTTGGGCATATTTTGCCACCTCTAGTAGAAAGGTACCGCAATCAAAATTACCCAAGTTCTTTGCATAGGCAAGCTATCTTTCTTAAGGAAATTATGTGTCACAATGAATACATGCATTTCACTTTGATTCATTGTATCTGCAGCTTTCTGTTATTATACATGGTATATGGTGAAAGTCCCATGTGGGTGACATGTCAATTCAGTGCATATGCAGGACGTTGTTATGGAACTGCAGACCGTTTGCTTGACTATTTTTCTTTACAGCGTGACGTAATTTTGTTTGGCAGTGGTACTTATTGGTAATTTTTCAGTTGTAAGAATTACCAAAAGTCAACTGATTTTTTAAACAAAAAGAAACTAAGAAATCCTGACAGTCTGATCCTCATTGATGTAGCTTTGGGTCTTTAGGGCTTTTCTATACTCTGCAACAAACATTGATATATTCCTTTCCGTTTTCTGTTTTTTTACATTATAGCATGGTTAATGAGGCAAGCTGTGTTAGGGATTAATGACGTGTTAAGGAATTAAAATTGCTAACCTGAGTGTATTATGTTTATGGAATTGATTGCATAGAGAATGACACTAATTATCAAATTCTTGTCGAGTCTAAGGGATCTATATTAGCTCATAATCAGTACTTCTGACCTTCAGGTCAGCTGAAACCCTTTAAGAACAACCAGAAGATGCAGGTTGGTCTAATTTGGCTATGAAGCAGTGGTTCAGTTAAAATTATTGTTCAAATACGGCAAGGGCTGTCCGATTTGAGGACCTAACTATCCAGAACAGCGCAATATACTTTCGCAGCACATTCTTTAGACTAAAAAGGTACAAAGCTCATCTTTTGTATTGATTATGTTTACTTACATTCGCATTATGTCACTTTAGTGGCCGCGTTAATTCACCGAAACTCAGATGTCACTTTTCTGGACATTACTAATTCACTATTTATGATCAACAAAGTAACTCCACTTTGTCTATAGTTGGCAACGTCTTGTTCAGTATCCAATTTTGCATTATTGATATGTAGTTACTATATTCGAGTAAATTACTTTTTTGAGCTTCTTTTTTTGGCTATAGTGTGCTTGATATAGGCTTTGTAGGTATTTCTACACCTATGGAAACTTCAATTATAGAAGCCACTAAAAACCAGTGCACATTTTGAAGGCCTTTTGTTGTTTACTACTGTAGTATTATTTGGTAACGTACCTGATATTATTTCCTTACAATTTACAAATAGATTTGTAATAAGAGTTATCATGTTTAACAATGAAATCGCTTTTGCTTACTACTTCACTAAAGAACTGTAAACTGAGTGATCATGTTTAACAACAAAATCAAAATGAGCCTAAGAATATATTTCCATACCGATTTAGGATTAACCTCATGAAAGTTAACTATCAATTACTTAACTAAGGTTAGAATATATATTTTCCATTTACAAAATTTTAAACTTGTTTCTTGAACTTTTTTTAAAAGACGCAGACTTTAGCCAGACAGCATGTCAACTGGAAATGGCATCAGTTGGTTACGGTAAAACTGATTGGCAGGATCAATAAGAGTTCAAGGGCTACGACTGCTTAGGGAAATACCACCTACACATGTATTTTATCTAAGTATTGAGTTTGCATTTTAATATATAAAAACAGATCAAACCAAGGATTCCAATTGCAGAGTAAAGATAAATGAATAGTCA
>OU343223.1:111006264-111299614 GCA_910596185.1 Chrysanthemum makinoi
ACTTGAGATCCAAAAACTGCGTATTCAAATCGAGCTTAAGCAAACATCACCAAAGGTTCCTTTTGCATTCTAATACGCAAGTTTTTTACCACTGTTGTTTGATGAGGTTGTTGATCCGGGGTTTAAGAACCATGTATCCGAATCAAAACTTGGGCCAAACATCTCTGGAAGTTTCCACATAGTGCGAATGAAACTCGGCCAGCATGATGTTCAACTGAGGTAGGACGAGGGTTTTGTTCGGGTCCCACGGATGGCGCCACTTGTTGAAGCATAAATCCGTCGGGCTAGTCTTGACGATAGATTGAGTCGTTCCACGTCATCCCGAGCATGGAAATCTGCTACAGTACAAGAAAGAAACCGGTTAGAAGGGGTCCGAGGCCGAAGCCCCGGAACCACCCTCCGACGGTCAAGTCAGATTATGTAGAGAAGTATGTGTGTGTTTAGTGAGAGAGAATATCATACCGTAGAGTGGTAAAATGCACTCTATTTATAGGTGGGTTTCCTTGTCTTTATCCGGTGATAGCAACATATTTAGGTGGGAAACGTTTAGGTAGGCCAACCGTTAGGCGGGAAACTGTGATGTCCGGCCCGGATAGATCCAGCCTGGAAGGGTCTTGCCCCAGCCCCGGAAGGGATTTGCTTCAGCCTCGGGAGGGGTCTTGCTCCAGCCCCGGATGGGACTTGCTCCAGCCCCGGAAGAGACTTGCTCCAGCCCCAAAAGGGACTTGCTCCATCCCAGACTCCTTCCCGGACCATAAGTCATCATACAATAAATATAATTCTTTTTCTGTCATAATGAGACTACATGCAAACGGATTAATGTACATTGTTTAACCGAGACACTCTAGAATTATTTATGACATTCTTTCGTCATTTTTAACTATATAACTGGTTATGTTTGAGGGTATCGGGAGGAGTTTACCCTTATTCGGGCCGGGTTAACTGGGATTTGGGAAAGAAAAACCTTACCGGTACCTGAACTTAGTAAGTGCGGGTTATTCGGGCACTGGTTGTTCGTGTTCGAGTTAATCGGGTACATGTTTAACTCGAGAAAGCTAAATTATAACATATTAAAATATAAAGGGTGGGTAGATTACAATAATAGCCAAAGAAATGTATGCAAGTAAAATATTTTATATAATAAAATAATTATATCATTTCGGAGTGTTTTTGAAAAACCCTTCTCTTTGAAGAAAAAAAATTGAGCCAATAGGAGAGCTCAATTTCGTCACGTAAGCAAAATCATGTGATGTGATTGGTTAATAAAAGTCAAAATTAAATTGATTTTGGTCAAACTTTGAGAAATTTGGTTGATAAAAAAACACATAAAAATATAGGTGTCAAATTTGTGAAAAAAAAAAAACTTAAAAAAAGAGGAGGTAATTAATAAAACTTTAGTGGTTGATTTTTTAAAAATTATATAGAGTTAAGTGTAATATTATAAACCTGCATGTTTTTTAATAACTTTGGATTATAAACAAATAACCCCTTATACTTTATACCCTTTAAACTTTATATCTTAAAAAATACAATGTATATGTTGTTTTAAAATAATAACATATAAATTTACATAAGATTATAAGTATCAATTTTTTTACTATATACGTTTAATAAAGACTCATTTATTTCATTTTTAAAATAACCTACGTGGACACGAATTTACATTTTAAATACATTTAAACTAAATTAATGAAAACTTTAATATAACTATCAAATTGTAAGACGGTTTATTTTAATATAAAAAATAAATAATCTGTGATTGTACTTATAATAATGATTCATGTAATCTTATTTATTTATATAAGGCTATCTTAAGAAAAACATTTTATAAAACATCAACATAATATCAACGTTTATTATAAAATATGTATACTTTAACTTTATCAACACTCATTATGTGTTATTAAACTTGCTGATCTGTGTACAACATAATATCAAGAATTGTGAAATTTAAATAAAATATTAACATCTTGTACTAAATAAAATTAAATCTTGAGTTACCTAACAGAAATTTTTATGTGTAAACTTCGTGCAATTAATTATTTGCAATTACCTTTAAAGACACAATATTCAATATTAATACAGAATAATTTTTTTGTAAAAAATCACAAGACTGCTATAGTAATAGTTATTATAACTAGTTAGGTTAACACGAAAAAGGTAAAAACTCTAATCCCAAACCCGACCCGACCCGACCTGAATAACAGTACTCGAGAAGTTTAGTTTTAACAGCAAGCAAGCAAGCAGTAAAAGTAAGTGAATTTGGGGGTAACTAATAATCCTCTAGAGAATTTGCTTCATCGTTCCCCCAACCAAAATCAATTTATTAAATTTTGTTGCTATCAATCATTTGAAATCGAAGCCCTAATTTAAGTGATGTCTTCCCCTGCATCCAATCTTGCATCTCCTCCTACTGACGACAATTATCTGTATGCTCTTTTTTTATTTCTATTTTACTATTATAATCATTAGTTTTGTTTATAGTTGTAGTATTATTGTATCTGAATAAATTGAGCTGATCAGGAAAACATTCACTTATGTTGTTGGATTAGACATTCAGATTATGCTGAATTACTACCGAAATATTTAGTTAGCGTTTGGAGTATCTCATTGTGTTATAACTAGTTTTATTTTAAGGTTGGATTAGGTTCTGTTAATCGGCGTTACTGGATTATGTTTGTACGTTTGGTTATCATCTGGAAGTATAGAATTTAGGATACACAAAAGGCGGCCAACTACAAATGGGGATGGCCTTCGTTACCAATATATATTTATAAGTTAATGGGAGGCGAAATTTGGACTCAAAGGTTTCTTTAAGTAGGAAGTAGGAACGTCTTATGCTCCGGAATTAGTTGCAGGAAAAAAAGGAAGTAGTCTTGAGGGAATTTTATATAATATAGAGTACGGGTTGGGATGCTAGGAAAAAGTATGAAGAACTAATATTAGGAGGGTTATTAACTGACAATAGCTTATCTCGTTCCACTGATTTAGTTTGAATTACAAGTATGCAGAACCATCTCTGCAAGATCACCTTCTGATGTCTTTTTAACCACCTTCAGAGGTCTTAAACTGTCATGTTTAAGTTTTCTTACACGTAATTTTGTCATCCTCAGTAACCATTGAAAGCTATGCTTTACCTGCTAAAAAAAACTAAACCCGGTGTTTTAAACTATTGAGCTCACCTGATTCAGAACTCCCTCATGGTTAATGCGTCAACTTGCTGAATAATCTTCATCACTTGATTTGGGCTATGCCATTTCGAAAACACATGTATTGCGACACCATCCTTGTCTATCTTAGAAATAATGGCTTGCTTGAATCTCAAATTTAGCTAAAAACTAGTATAAGGTTTAGATACAGGAAGCTAATAAATTTTGTATCCATTAGTATTTGTATATGTAATGTGCATATCAGGAAGTTCTGCTTTTATGAGCACATTGATCCATATTAGCCAGTGATGTGGATGACTTATCTCCTTTTTTTCACTATAGGTTCCTTGATATAGCAAATGAAGCTCCTTTATGTGGGCATCGGAAACGTGCAAGCATCTTTGGTAGCATTTTGTATTGTCTACTATTGGCAAGTGTCATTACTTGTTTTTTCAATTCAATGCACTTTCATAATTTTGGAGATTGGCATAATTCTGTTTGATTCTAGTCAGGTTACGCTGCATTGGCTATTGGGGCTCCATGGGTGTTCAAAGCCCAGAAATACTTGACATTACAGATACTCTGCACATGTGACGTTGTTCTATTGATTATCACTGGTATTCTATACTGTTTAATGTTTTTCTTCTTTTTATCAGAGTCTGAATATCTTAAGAGTTATAGCCAACTTTCTTTGGGTCTAGCTTTGATTGATTTTTATAGCATGTCTTCATTGGTAATAAAGTTTCCAGTTGGTATATTGCTTATTACTAGTTGCTGGTGATTCACGACGATTAGCGTTCTTGCAGGTATTTTCCAGCAATACATGGTTTACCAAGTCCAGAAAATAAGATTACAGGTAGTGTTCTACAATCTTTACTATGCACTGAGTAGCCACAATGATAACTCACATCTCTTTCTTATTAGCCATAAACTCAATTCATCATGCTACGTATTGCATACGAATTTGTTTCCTTTTAGGTTTAATCACTTAGGGAATTTATCATGGCAAAATATAGGCCAAAGTTACACAAGTTAATGAAATTACCAGTCGCGTGGAAATCATATTTATAAATCATTTTGATATCATATTGATGGATATTTCAAGATTATAAACTATTTTAGCTGTGAGTGCAAAATTCTGTTCTTATTATAATTGAATCTCTTTGAAAATTATTCCCGTTTATATATTTTACTGGTGTGATTCATAGATGATGTTTTTCCATGATGGAAGCCTAACATTGAATTCCATTATGTAGGGTTACTATATTTTTAGTCAAAAGTTGAAGCATATTGTTCGCCTGCCCTTCGCCAGCACGTCATATGGTATGCATATCACTATTACAGTGTCCCACTGTTCCTTTTTCTTAATTTGTTGTAGTTCTGATGTTTACTTCAAATATATGATAGAATAAAACTATAAGAAAGACTGAATATTTAACATCTAGAAAACAGCTCAGGAGACTTAGAAGGCTAATTTCTGTTATTTGAACTGTTAAAGGGCTTTTAGTGAACACTTTGTGGTATCGACTTTGCTTCTTAAAAAAGCTAGGCAAACTGTATTTCTATTTGTTCATGTGATGAAAAGTTATAAGAAAACATGGCTTCGTTCTAATATCACCAAAATGTGATATACTTTCATCAATCTACCACTAACCCAAATGGATTTTGTCCCACATGTCTATGTATGAACTACACTTGTTATCATCTTTTAAAGGTGGTTAGAAAAAGAGTGTATGAATGTGTGAGGAGAGAAAAGTACTGTCTGTTGTAGAGTTAGATTAGTATGAACCACGTCAATAGCCTGTGTAGACCATTTGGAAAGAAAGCTAGCAAAAGGAAATGTGGAATTGTATGTTTGCTTTCATATTTATTGCAGCTATTTTGTTCCCAATCTAGGTACCGCTGCAATGCTACTTATCATGGCCTGGGAACCACATCTAAAAAATCTTCCTATTCCTATGATACTCAGGTAACTCCCATTCCATTGTAAGAAACTGCAACTAATAATTATACAAATCCAACTTGCTTCAATCTTAAACATTGTATGGCTCTTCATTCTCTAAGGATATATCTTCATAAACTTCATGTCCTGGTATCTTCAATTGAGCTTTACACGAGTTCTAAAATTTCTATATTATTAATCTGTCAAGGTTGTATCCTTGTCATTCCTACGCTACATTAAACAATTTGAATAAATGTCTATCTGCATGTCGTAGGCTTATACAACTGATGACATTATCTAATCTCCTTCAAATTGTCAGGATTATCATGTTGGCTGAAGCTATTCTTGCTGGCTCTTTTATGAGTGTCTATATTGGTAAGTTCTATACTTGTATTGCGTGTATGTAAATTATGTGGAGATGGTGTTTAATAATTTACTGAGTTGTTTACTACTTTGATATCATGCATATTCAAATTTCTAATTATCTGCAAATGAAATCCACTTGAAGCATTCTCATGTATGGACACAAACTTGTTACAATTCAGTGCTAATGAAAGGACAGTTTTTTTTCCCTAGGCCATTATATAGTTTGATGTTACCTGTTCTGTACTACTGTAAACACATTTGATTTTGTTATGTTGTATCAATATTTATACAGATGTATTTGTGTTTGACAACGGCAGGTAATGTACACCAGTACAATATGTTGGATTCCCAACCAGATGTTTTGAAGTCTTTGTATTCACCCCTTCAGCCATCAAACTCTCTAGAAGGCATCAGGTAGAATCTATCACATTTTCCTTAATCTTCAATTGACATGTTTCAAGTTATCATATCTGATGTTGCTTAATGACAAAAAACTAAAGAAAATCAAAATGGAGGTTTCAGAATGTTTAATCTGTTAAGAGTGTACTGTTTACTGAAAAGTGTTATGATGTATTACAGGTATCATGATAGTAGTCGATTATCAGATCAGCAAATGGCTTTGCTGCAGTATCAGAGGGAGAATCTTAACTTTCTGAGTGAGGAGGTAAATGATCATATGTCGTATTCAGAGGATTATTCAGTAGGATTTGTGACATTTCTTATTGTTCTCTCTTTGAAATAATAACTCTACAATCATCTATATCGCTGTAGATACTTCGATTGCAAGAATGCTTAAGCAAGTATGAGAAATCTAGTGATGGGATGACACCTCAGGTAGTATATCCAGTTTTCAAATTTGCATTTATGGATGCACTGGCTGATTGTCCTTTTCGTTTACTATAGTTATCTACTACTCGTATTATGTAATTGCTAATATGCTTGAAAATCTTAGCTGGTCTAATCATTCTTCTGCAAATCAAGATGGCATGAATTATCTTATATATTTATAAAGTTGCCTTCCTCTGCAGGTCGATCTGGCTCATCTATTAGCAGCTCGTGATCAGGAGCTACGAACCCTTTCAGCTGAGGTAATACTTATATTGGCTTTTTTAAAATACACATTTTAATTTTCTGTAAAAGGATTGCCTTAGCCTACAGAGACATTTGGAAAGTGTCTTTGAATCAGATTTTTTGGGAAATAAACAATTGTATCTGAACGGTCTCTGGTTGCAGATGAATCAACTGCAGTCTGAATTAAGAGTTGCTCGGTCTCTGGTTGCTGAGAAAGAGACTGAAATCCAGGGTGTGCGTAATACCAACAATCAGGTGTGCATGATCTCTATATATGCCATTTAAATATACACAATTACACATAGTAATTGTCTTACATTCTAAACCTTTTTAAATGAATAGTATATGGAGGAAAATGAAAGGCTGCGAGCTATACTAGGAGAATGGAGTACCAGAGCAGCAAAGGTATTGATTTTTTCTGCAAGACATTTTCCTTCATTTAGTAGATCTATAAAGTTTGTACAACTTTAATGGTTTTGCCTTGTATAGCTTGAAAGAGCATTGGAGAGCGAGCGGATGTCAAAACTTGAACACAAGAAGACTTCAACACTGAAAAGGTGAAAAAGCCAAGAGTGCATCTAATCATCCACGCTCCTATCCCAACCTCGACTTTGGGTCATGAGAACTATGTACAAAGATGAACAAAGATGAATATGCATTGCAAAATGCCACCAGAGAAATCCTTGTGTAGTTGTCTTTTGACTTCAAACAAAAATAACAAAAATTGTAGACACTACTGAACATTCGTTCTTACTACAAACATGAATCCTTGTGCAGTTGTCCTTTTTTTCACTGAACATTCGTTCTTACTACAAACATGAATCCTTGTGCAGTTGTCCTTTTTTTCTAAATCAAAATAGCAAAACTTGTAGAGAACATTTGTTCTTACAAAGTACAAACATGAAACATCTACCAGCACTTAATTTCACAACGGGGTTACATGGGTGGTTTCGTTTAAAAACAGGCAAGCAAATATATAGTTATAGAAGTCTTGAGCTTTGATAATTTCTCCTCCCCCCATAACAGCTTCCATGTCATATTTACAAGCTCTGGTGCAGTCGGGGCAATACGTAACCTGCAATTACAAGAGTCACTTAAGTCTCATTTGAAACTAAACTACTCGTAAAAATAACAATTGTTGTAAGTTTGTTTAGAGTCGAAGTACCTCTAATAACTTGGGTTTAAAAGAGCTATCAAGCATCACATCCACACCATACATAGCCCTAGACATCGGACTATGCATCTCTGGATGAACTAATGCTGCTGATTCAAAAACCTTTCGGATCATCTGTTTAACTCTTGAATGGATATCTGACCATTTAACTGGGATTTTCAAAAGAAATTTATCATAAGAACCACATACCAAAAACACGTCAAGATGCCAACGATGTTTGAGCAAAATAATAAAATAAAGTGGATATAAGGTAAACAATCCAACCTTGATGTTCCTGCTCAAACTCTTTAACAAACTCTGGTGTGTTCATATGATTCAGTGTTCCCCTGTAATTCTGAAAAAAATATTGTCATCAGAGTCAATAATTGTTTACGAGAACAAAAATCAGTAAAAGTCGAATCAAGCACCAAGAAGATTACCATAACAGTGAAATGGGTCTCGTACTCGAACAAACTTTTCTTATCTAAAGTGTATGTGTTGTTTGCCAGTCTAACCTGAAAGAGTATTAAAAATATTTTTTAAAAGTGAAAACAGAAAACCGAAATCGGTTTCATTTGTTGGTGAACTATACATACCCAGAAAATGTCAGTGATGAATAACTCCAATGGGTTGATACTGCGAACAAGAACAATGTACCGAAGATCAAACTTCTTCCCTCTGAATAAAGCTGGCTGCTCTATATACTTTTGACATATTTTTGGGCCGGTTTCCATAAGACGTATAATTGCAGACAAATTGCCAGTAACCGTTGTATCTATAGTTCTTGCCATGTTCCAAGGCTTCAAAATCCATAAATTGTCAGTCTTATTGTTCTCGCGTACATAATAGTCACCAATAAATTGTGTTAGTTGTGTTTCAAGGTTATAGGTAGGTTGAAACCATTCACAAGATCCATAAGCCTACAAAAAGAAAAGATCAATGTAAGCAAGATTCAACCAAATACAACAGAACATAAGCATAAAGCATTTGTTGTATAAAATGGGAAACGATCATATGACCTTTTGAACTGTTTCTGCCAAATGGTGTTTCATGACAAGACAGGCCTCAAAAGGAAATTGATTAATGATTTGTTGATCATTTAGCCCTATAGCTTTCCTTGTTTCCTCATCCACTTGCATGCTTGTCCATATTATATCTGCTTCCTTCGGGTCAGTTGCTGTAACCATACAATATCAATATTAACTTTATGAGATATAAAACAATTCCGAACCTTTAGGGCTAAAACAGAAGAAAGATAGCTAAAAAGAGAACGATTCAGATGGGTCAAAAGCTCAAAAGTTGACAAAAGAATATTTATAATCATACTTGAACACACTATTTGTTCAAAGAAAACAATTTCTTTTTGGAAACTACCCATTCGTTACCCTTTACACAACCAATCTGACTCTCCCATTATGCCAACTTTAGTAAAAAGAGTCCCTATTTAAAAAGCCCAATAACAACACATACTGAGTATGAAACTTGGATGCGTCAAATATTCTTCAACTGGTGGCAGATCGGTATAAACACGCAGAGGAAGTCCATCGTTACGTTTCACACTACTGGTACTTGATGCATTGTTGACTGAGGAGGAACTTGTTAACCTCATATTCTGCCAATAATTTTCATACTCCTGTAGGATTTGATGAGATTTGAGCATAAATGGGTACTTTTAATACTAATTTATGATGATTATAAGAACAATCTTAAAATAAAACATGCATACTTTGATAAAGTACTTCTGTGGAGTATTAAACCAAGCAGTGAGCCTAGCAGAACGCTGTTTCTCCTCTCCAATGCCAAATAAATAATCACGAGTGCACTCATCACCAGATTGGATATCTTTGGTTGGCCAAAGAATTGTAAAGCTAAAACACGTAATCCAATCAGCATTAAAAGAAAAGAGAACCGCAAGCAAATAGACATTTGCTTTGGTAATATTGTTTAAAGCTTCTTTATTGGGCTGTCTGGATATGCGACTTGGATTTTAATTATTTTGAGATTTAGGCAAATACAGTAGATTAGTTAAAAAATGAAGAAATTAAACCAATAGAGAGTACTAATAAGAATAGAGGACCTGACAGCTGACTCTAGTTTTCCATCAGGCATGTAAAGGAATGGCGCTACTCTGAAATTTGGCAAATCACTGTGTCGCAGTGCTGAACCCAATTCATCCATCACATACCTACAACACAGAAGGCAAAATAACAAGTCATTTTTCACGGAAATACAGCTTTCAATTTTTAAAAATTGCGATAAAAGGTTGTAATTTATAGAAATGGGCAACATGGTATTTTAGGGGAATTGCAATAAAGTCATTTATTGGAGTATATTAGCATATATAGCTTTCAATAAAATTATTATTTTTAGTAACATCTAGGAGGTACTTATCTTTTAGTTTAGCATGTGCATAACAAAAGAGAGTTACAAATAGAGCCCTAACAAACTGAACTACATACCATATAGATGTCTCGTCGATCTTCTCCTCGTCTGCTAATCTATAAGACATCAAGTATAACCACATGGCATTCAATACACGATCAAGTAACGGTTCACCAGTAGTCCATTCAGGAAGACGCGGAAGAAGCATTGCATCAATCACACTCTTTCCAGATTCTAAAATTTTCGCTGTATTTACACCATTTAGTACAGAAATACTAGGAATAGCAATCTCGACTGCACTATCTCCAAGAGGACCAGGAATATCCACCTGTCACATACCTAGTGTTAGCAACTATCCGCACTAATTAACAATCACAGAATTATAAGGGTGCATTTAGTTGGAGAAAAATTTCTCTTGTTTTTTATCTCTAATTTTGGGAAAATTTATCTCCACAAAACAAAAAATTAAGAAAACGCGTTAGTTGATGTATGTATTTTCTATTTTGAAAAACTGAAGAGGGAGGGTTTGGCGTTAAGAAACAACAAAAATGTGTTTTGCAATTTTCCTTGTTAAGTTGGGGAATAGAGATTTTGTGTTTTGCGGAGAATTCTTTCGAAATAAGGTGATTTGAATGTGATTTATGTTTCCTTGTTTTCTACAAAATATTATGGGGAAAACATAGGTGTTTTCCTCCAACTAAACGCAACCTAAGATTTCCTGATTAAAGATACCTCCAGTGCATGCAAGCTGGTAAAAGCTTCAATAACTTTCTGTAAGTCGGAGATAGAGTGATCCGTAAGTGGATTTCCTCGAAGATTCAAATAGTTTAAAGATGGCATAGCATCAGGTGAAAATCCCTGAAATAAAACATACATAATAGTTCAAAACAACCATGTCACTCAGATGTAGAGTAGTATATTTAAACAAATTTTAAACATACATAACTGATTATACCTTGTTGTGTAGGCAATGAATACGCCTATTTGAAAGGTCAAGAGAAGTCAAGCCACGCAAGGAATGTTTATTGTCATGTCCACAGCCCGGATTCTCTTGGTCATAAATTCCTCCACAGAAACCCAAAGCCCAGCCAGTATAATTACGTGTAAAAGATGAGTTCAAAATTTCCAGACTCGGGCAATTTTGAATAATATTATCTGCAATATAATCATCACTAGAGACAGAGTACTTCAGTGATATTCCTATCACACCAATACGTACGTGTTAAAAATATAAATTTATGGAACAGAGAAACTTACGAGTTTTGTAGTATTGGGTTATTGTTTAGCCATAGAGCTCTAAGGTGTTTGAACTTCACAATTTCACTAATTATTGTGTCGGCGACCTTAAGTTTGTTGTCACACAGACTAAGTGCAATTAAGTCCTACAAAATTTGAGCAACAAGATAACAGCCTCAGTCGTATTTAGCTAAAAAAAAACACCATTTTACATCGATAAATATAGAAAATAAGTTAAGGAGTGTGGGTAATGGTGGCATACTGGAAATTTGCTAGGCAAATCAAGAGACAAAAAGACATCATCATCAATATCAAGATCCTCGAGTTCTAACCACACCACTGCACCAGGTCCCTCCTTTTTCACCTTCTGATATTCTCTCTCCACAATTTCCACAACACTCAATTTACTATCCCCCGATTCGTCACCTGCATTATCTGCCTCCTCAGAATCTAAATTCAAATCAATATCCACACACATCAACGAAGCCATTCTCTCCACCAACCCTGGAACTTCTTGCAGCTGTTAAATCAACACACAGAATCCAAATCAATACGTATAAACTAACATACAAACCACAGTTTTACATTATCGAATAATGAATTAACCATAACCAACAGCATTCATCCTTGTTAGTATACTTAAGCAGAAATACACTTATAACATGCTAATAACAAGTAATTAAAAAAATGGACATGGCAACAATTTCCCTACAAATAGAGGTATAATTGCCGAAAAGAAACGATGTCATTAATTCATTATCTCTAGTTAAAAAAGTAAAATAAGGTTAACTTATAACAAAAAGATAGTATCAAATCCAATTTGTTAACAAAAGAATGTAATAACTTAACTATCTTTAAAAACAAAAAAAAATATCCCGAAACTGTATATTACTGAACTTACACCTCATTTAAATGTAAAAAAATTGAACATTTTTATGTTACTTATTAAGGAGCGAGAAAGGATACATGCTTATTACAGATACGTATGGCAGTCTAAGGCTCTGCTTGGAGCGAGGCTTATAAGGGCTTATAGGGGCTTAAGCTTTAAAAATAAGCTGGCTTATAAAATAAGCTTTGTTTTGCACACAGGCTTATAGAAGCTTTTATAAGCCATAAGCCTAAGGGTATGTTTGGCGCAAGAGGCTGGGGCTGGGGTTGGGGCTAGGGCTTTTATTATAAGCCAAAATTGAAATTTGTTTTTTTGTAGACTTGTTTGGCAAATGAGCTGGGGCTGGGACTTATTATTACAAAATTACAAAAAATGATATAATTAAATGAGTTTTATGGTATATGTTAGATATTTTTGTGGGTAAATATGTAATTTATGATTCATAAGCCATGGGCTAAAGTTTTTAGCCCCTTTTATGGGGCTAAAGTTTTTAGCCCCTTTTAGAGGCTTATGATTTCATAAGCCCGCATGACAAACGAGACTTAATTTATAAGCCGGCTTATTTTAGAAGCCCAAGCCCCATAAGCCCCTCCCCAAACACACCCTAAGCCCATTGAAAGGGGCTTACGGGGGCTTATAGCTAGTCAAATTACTTTAATACCCTTCAAAATATAATGGATTATCACGTAAAAGCTGGAAATATATTTGAATTTAACTTGATGTATTTTTATGCGATTTTACATTAATAAGCTTCCGTTCCAACTAATTCGCCAAACACCTTTATAAAAATATAAGCTCCAACTTTCGGCTTATAATATAAGCTCCAGCTCCAGCACCGGCTAGTAATATTTTAAAACTAACTAAGGTATATAAATTGGTAATACTAATTGAGTTCAAATAATAATGTATATTGAGTACACTTTACAATCAATGCAATTATTCAAATAAACCGCATATATACATTTTAATTATATAAAATTGAACCTGTTTAGGTGCATCTGAGAGTCGAAAAGACAAAGCATGATCAACTAAAAACACATTCGATTCACTCCTCATCGACTCTGATGACGTCATCACAAGTCTTCTTTGACGTCCATCTTCCACCGGCTCCACCTGGAAATACTCCCCGCCGTCAAAAGTCTCGGAGGAAAGCTTCTCGTATAGCTTCTGGTAAAGTGACGGAGGTATACCGGCAGCTGTGAGTAGCAGTTCATGAACCTTTACAAAGTCGTTGTATGTTAGGATAGTGGTGGCCATGGTGTGTGTGTGTGTGTGAGGGTTTAACAGTGAGTAAGGGTGTTTTTAGCAGGAAAAGGTGGTTGAGATTTTAAGTTGTGCTTGGGCTAACTTGTTGATTGTAAAAATGGGCATTTTTTGGGCTTGATGATTGAGCCCAAGAATTTATGTTTGAACTTTATTTGTCATTTTTTTTTTTTAGAACGGCTTTGACTGTGGTTACATGGACCGCAGGAAAAGCA
This sequence comes from Chrysanthemum makinoi, assembly GCA_910596185.1. Taxonomy (NCBI): domain Eukaryota; kingdom Viridiplantae; phylum Streptophyta; class Magnoliopsida; order Asterales; family Asteraceae; genus Chrysanthemum; species Chrysanthemum makinoi. Next base: position 111,019,931 of record OU343223.1, read on the forward strand.
CATGCCGGAATGAACCCAGCCCAGAAGGCAATGGCGTCCAGACCTGTTACACGCACACGCCAGGAAACCTCTTATCATCTCCCCAAAGTGGGTTTGCCAAGGCTCGAACATGAGACCTCTCGGAGAAGAGTAAAACCTGGATACCGCTGGACTAAACATCCGTTGGTGAACTTTATTTGTCATTACAGACTTGAGAGTAGGGGTGAAAATGAGTCGAGCCGCTTGTGAAAAACTAGATATTGGATCGGTAAAAAGCTCGAACGAGCCGAGCTTAAACGAGCTCGATCCTAAGTTGTAGCTCGTTTATTAAACGAGCTCGAGCCCGAGCATTACATACAAAGCTCGTTTGGGCTCGCGAGCCTAAACGAGCCCTAAATGGCATTATGATATTTTTAGTATTAAACATACATACGAGCCGAGCTCGAGCTTATTAACGAGCTCAATAAAGATATATTATGAGCCGAGCTCGAGCTCGAGCTCGAGCCAAGCTTTAACTTTTCTTTATCAAATCGTATAAACGAGCCGAGCCCGAGCCTATATAACACACCACAAGCCGAGCTCGAGCTCGAGCTTTTTAAAACTTAAACGAGCCGAACTCGAGCTCTGACATACTCGGGCTCGGTTCGACTCGTTTTCACCCCCACTTGATAGCATGTTTGGGGTTGTGTTTTGTTTAAAACAGAATGGTTACAGAACAAACTTTACAAGGGATAAAATAATTCTCCCTGCTTTTCTTAGTAATGAAATGCATTTTTTTAAATGAAAAAGTGGGTTTAATTTTCCAAGGGTTTACTAGAAATTGTTGAATTAAATGTTCTTGCAGGAGCCATAAACAATAATTGTTAGCCGTAGTTTGATTCATAAAAACATAAAAGTGTTCTGCTAATATGTGCCTAGTGGCTAGTAGTACATGTTTAGCTCTCTATATATAAAAGGTTTAAGTTAATTAATATCAAATTTCTATTTAATCAATGTGATTTTAGAATTTAATTAATGTTTATTTAATGCATTTTTTGATTTAAAAAAAATTATGTTTATTAATTATAAGGCAAATGATTAAAAAAGTATCATACTTGTCACTATTTCTTTTTGTGGGTAGCGAACAAATTTTTTTGCTTTTGTGGGTAATTTTCTTTCAAATTTATCCTTTTTATGGTATTTTGCGAAAAATTTTGACATTTTTACCCCTCTTAGCTAATAGATTTTTTTTAAGTGCAAAAATGTCACATATTACCTTAAAAATTATGAATTTGAAAGAAGAGTACCCACAAAAGCAAAAAATATGTTTGCTACACACAATAGAAAATAATGACAAGTATGATACTTTTTTCAATCATTTGCCCTTAATTACATTATGATGTGTCAACATACGTGCCCAATAGGCACATATTAGCCAACATAAAAACATTTGAGTTGCATATTATTTTCTTCAACCACAAATTTATCATGATAAAATAGCTTTATTCCAGATTGTTATTATCACACAGATTATTAGAGGATATGTTTTAGAGGCATATTTTAGCATGATAATTTTCGTTATACTTTTCAACTATTAGAGGGACGGTTTATCTTTTTTTTGGTAACCATGCTTTCTAACCTTTTGTCCAACTCTACGGGGTTTAAATCCACTATCACACAAACTCAAACAATGTAAAGCCTCCCTTTTCAAGAAGTTAGTATGACAACTTTAAGTTATTTGCACCTAACAAATAAAACATGAGACCCCTCCTTATAGTGATAATCACAACCATATTTGGCACATATAACTTGTTTAATACAAATTCGAATAGCAGCCTTACTTACATTGTCACGGTTTCACTTATCCATACACATATGCTGGTTTAAAACAAAGTCCATTACCTTTTCTAACACGTTTGAAATAGAAGAAAATGGTGTACATGAATCGTGTTTATCACATGTATTCTTGTCTAAAAATAGACTCACCGACTCGACAGTGCATGCATATGGAACAAGTTCATTGAAGATGAAACTATTTCCGGATTTAAAGACTATATGAACGTGAATGTAACGATTTTCATTTTTAGCATGTAGGACCAAGGCATACTAAAAGGCACATGATATGCACAATTTCAACGTTATTCACTATTGTATAGAAGCATAGATATGTTCGCATTGTATAACCTTTATCACATAAGCTCCCTTAAAGAAAAAGAGTGTAATTAAGCCATTAATTAGCTATGTAAAGTACGTTCATTTTCCTCACCTTCATCACATAAACTCCGTTAAAGAAAAAGGGTGTAATTAAGCCATTTATTAGCTATGTAAAACACGTTCATTTTCCTCTTGAGCATGTGAACTAAAAAATGTCTTGTTTAATGTTACGAACTTTTAAATTTTGTTAGCGTATATATTACTTAATTATTTTTTTGCCTAACTAAAGTTATATAGTTTAGGATTTTGCTAATGACATGTTAAAGATACATTTTCTATTACATGAAGTTGGGTGTATGGTCACCTCCAAATCACATCCACTTCGTCGTCACGTTAGTTTTTTAACACATCACTTTATCACCACTTTTACAAGCTTAGCGGTCACCACCTAACAAACCACCAAACTCACGAATTTAATAAATACTAAAAATTTAAGTTTCAAAAAAAAAAAAAAAAAAAAAAATTACATTAATAATATGAAACATAACAGTATAACACATAAAGAATAACAATTTTATTGTGCTCCACGTGAAATGTGTTCCACCAAATCAGCACGAAGATGTTGATGTGTTTCAGCCAATTTTATTTGTCTTATACATTATAATATTTGTTCGTTAGTACGGGAAGAGGTTATAGGACCAACCGAACTGGGCGGAACATATTTCGGTCCAGTCCTCAGTCCACCATTTTCCTCATGTTCGGTCTTCGGTCTGGTCCGATCCGTTTCGGACTTACGCAAAACCGGCCATTATACTTTGTTGGACCGAACCGGACCAACGAACCGAAGACCAGACCGTCCGGAACCTGGACTGGATATTTAGGTTCAGTACGTCCTCGGTTATTGTTTTCAGCCAAATCAATTTTTGATATGGTCCGATTCAGTTTTCGAACCGTGATCAGCCCTGCGAGGTTATCCTCACGATGTATTTCCTCAAAATAAAAGTCGGAGATATTCCATCTTTTATAAAAGTCCCGATGGTAAATATATATATATATATATATATATATATATATATATATATATATATATATATATATATATATATATATATATATATATATATATATATATATATATATATATATATATATATTTATAAAAGCCCCATTACCACATTTTCCTTTTCTTTTTTCGTTAGGTGGTGAACACCACCCAACCAAACAAATAATGCCCCACCACAAGCGATGGAGACACACCCGTCAGGTGCTCCTTGTGTGGTGAATAACCACCATAACATCCCGTCTAAGCAACATAAATGATTATGATTGGATGAAAATCATGTAAAAAATGGAGAACATCTCTAAAAATCTGGATCTACATCTAACACTTGATTGTTATCGGTTAATTTAATTTATTACAACCAATTGTAATGAAAGTTTACCTCTTAACCACAACCTTTATGACAATCATTAGCAGAACCCAATACTTTATTAATGTAGTGTCCACTAATTTGTAAGTTAACATAATGTGGAAAACTAAAAGTGGTTAATAGTTTTATCGTTTTTATCTCGTTATAAAAATTACTTTTGTAAGGATTCATCATAAGTTTAATTTGTGTCAAAAGGGTTCATCGTTAATCGGTTTTGTTGTAAACATGAAACCAGTGTGTGGAAAACTAGAAGGGGGGTTGAATAGTTTTGCCGATTTTAAGTTAGTTTCTAAAAAATTTAGATTCGATGTTATGTGAAATCGTATGGATGAAGATAAAGTATAGATCTAAGAGTAATGCAAGTAAAGTAAGGGATAGAAATGACACAACCGATTTATAGTGGTTCGGCTACAAGGACACCTTCCTTGCCCTACTCCACTCCCCGAGTCACCTATTCGATGTTACAATTATCTTACTAAAAGAAAAATACCTTAAACAATCGTACCAACATATCATTGAAAAACGATTATAAGCCAAAAACAATATAACATATCTCCTGTCTGCAGAGTTTTGTTCTTTTTCATGGTCATTGAAAAGAGGATGTAATCTGACATTCCATAGAGTAAAACCAATGTTGGGACTTGTTAATTTGTCACTTAGATTATTAGAAATTTTTTGCCTAACATTGCATTTGGGTTTTTTAAGTAAACTTCCAAGACAAGTTTGGGGATGAGCAATGAGTAGAGGGCTTTGTTATATTAGAGATCATGGCGGGAAAATGGATTAAACGTCTGCTACATAGTACAATGAGAAAGAAATTTTCATCTCGCTAAAAGACGAGTATACCCTCAAAACAAAACAGATAACGAAATTTGAGAACATATAACGAGACATTATCTTGAGCATTACTGGTTAACTGATCAAGGGACCTCATTGATACTAAAATCCTAAAGTTTAGATTCTTGATGACAAAAATCTCAAGTTTTGTCCCTTAATAATGTGTTTTGGTAAGTTTAAGAACCTATTTTACTCTTTCTTTAAGTTTGTATACAACTAGGGCAGAATCATGTGAGTGTGTGACATTAACAAAAGTGTCAAATTTAGCATGAACCAAAAACGGCTTCCATGATTTAATACGATGATGAGCTAAACCATGTGGCCCCACCACCTCCTGTTTCGAGTTTTAATTTTTTCTTTCTTTCTAAATTTTCCTTCGTAGAACACGTTTGCTTTTGCAGTTTTGCCACCTTGCTACTCATTTCGTCACCCTATTAAATCCACAAACACTGAACAATTTCATATCTGTTTATTGTATTTTTAAAAGTAAATGAGACATTAATATGATAAATGGTAGATTTGGTGTAATTGAATAACTAACTACGACATTATTTATTTGCACAACCATCATAAATGGATCTACTCATCTGCATCTTGTTGGTTGTTTGAAGTTGAACTATTATTATTGTATCATTTAATCTTAATCAATTAGTTTAAGATAGGCATATATTTGTTGAGATTTTCTACAATGTGTCATGGTTGTACATGTTTAAAACATTTAATGAACCAAAATTACCAAAATTAAATGTAGATTGATATTATTACATTCCAAAAATTCTTTTACTTGCCAAGTTTAACATCATTTTACATGGTAATGAATTTAATTTAAGAAATAGTTATGTTTAATTAATGCTTTTTAACCCATGCCCCTATGGCACAAGTTAGAAAACCCCATATTTGTTTTACATTAATAATAAAGGTAAATCGCATAAAAATGTACTACTCCCTCCGTCACAAATTATGTCCATTTTCTATTTTTCAAAGTCTTTTCTTTCGCACTTTAACCTTAATTATTTTTTTCATGTTATATAATATTTGATGCAAAATATATAAATGGACTTGTGTTTTAAGTGCATTTTCATTGCTATACTTTTGTCAAGTATTGTATAACACGCAAAAAAATAATTAAGGTCAAAGTGAGAAAGAAAAGACTTTGAAAAATAGAAAATGGACTTATAATTTGAGATGGAGAGAGTATATTTTAGGTCGATTTAAATTTAAGGTACTCAACTATTTTTTTTTCTCAATTTAAGGTATTGAACTCAATTTTACGTGCAATGTTAAGGTTTTTTTTTTTTTTCTTTTTTTTTTTAAAATTAGATTATCAGTCATAATTTTAGCCGAAATGACTTTTAAATGCTCAATAATAACGATACATCACATTGATTAACCATTTCAGCGAAAGCAATGACGGAAAACCTCTTTCGAAAAGTAAAAAAAAACCTCAAAAACCTTACATTTCACATAAAATTAACTTCGGTACCTTAAATTAAGGGGAAAAAAGTTGGATACCTTAAATTTAAATCGACTAAAGTAGAGTACCTTTTTATGCAATCTGCTCTGATAATAAGGGGAGGTGATACTCACACCACATCTTTTGATGTATGCACCACAATTTGTGCATTACAGTATTGTACACTACAAACTATAATGCACAAATTATGATGTATGCATCAAAAAATATAGTGTAGGTCTTAATTCCCTAATAATAATTACACGTCTTTTATATATAACCGTCCTCAATTAACTAATCTAATGTACAATTACTTATTCATGTTTTAAGTTTCTTAAACATGCCTTTAGAATTACTAGTTGGATACTCGTGCACAGCGGCGACGATAAGTATAGTTATATGTGTTTGCTTACCCGTTTAGTGAATTCGTTTCACAACACTTCGAATGTATATGTGTTAGTTGTATGTGTTTGTTTGGGTTACCCGTAGCTTTCCCGTGACATCATTATTCTCGCATATAGAACTACCCTCGCAATCTCTTACACGTCAAACACTCCCCCAAAAGTATATGATTTTGACGAATCAAGATTGTATTGATTGAAATAAAGATTAAAGCTGTAAAAATTTGAATTAAAATAAAATAAACCCACTAAAAATATAAAAACTAAAAACTAATAAAAATATATCAAAATGGATGTTGAATTAAAAAGAATAAAATTTTAGAAAATATGGTGAAATTAGATTATAAACAAAATAAGTAGATAAAAAGATATTTCAAATTGAAAATAAAGATAAATTTTTAGTTGAGAAGTGACACATGTAACTTTATAATTGGAGCTTCTTAAGATACATTGTATCTAGAAAGAAAATGGGTAAATACTAGCAAATGGTTTTGACCCACAACCCATGGTTTTATATATACCACTTAACCAAGTTCATTGTATCCTTAAGATACATTGTATCTAGAAAGAAAATCATGGATCAACCCATAACCCATGACCCATGACCCATAACCAAAAATACCCGTGGGCAAAGAGGAGCGGACCACGGATCCCTAGCTTTGTGCTAGCCGGATCCCTTGTGGTAAGGATCCGTGGGATCCGGGGAACATTAGAGGTTTTTCCTCTATAAATAGTGAGTCATTTCTTCATTGTTTCTCACCCCTTTCAAATATACTTTATCCCCTGAGTTTAATCTCACTAACTTTAGATCCAAGAGATCTATGTTTGTAGTTTTGTTTTTGTGTGATCTTTTAGGTTCCTCTTAAAGGCAAGATCACCACCTTTGAAGTCGAGCAAGCTCAAGTCCATGAGTTGCCATGCTTCCTCATCATCAAGGCTACTGAAGTCTTCTTGTTGATGATTCCTTTCTTTCTTCAAAGAAGTGTAGTGTTGAAGACATTAGTGAAAGATGTCTTAAGAGTCAAGACGAAGATATTAGTGAAGGTTATCTATCGTCTATAGGATAAAGCACTTGTGGTAGGTGCTTGGAAGTAAAGACAAAGAAGCATTAGTGAAAGGTGCTTAGAAGTCAAGACAAAGAAGCATTAGTGAAAGGTGCTTAGAAGTGAAGACACAAGACATTAGTGAAAGGTGTCTTGTAGATCTAGTAAAAGGCATTAGTAAAAGGTGCCTTAGATGTACATTCGATATGGTGTGTTTCGATGTACAAGATAGACTAGTATTAGATCCAAGGATATTGATATCCTTGATGATGTTGTAAAGGAGTAGATCTCTTTTGGGATTAGTCGTTGGTGTAGTGTGGTAGTAGTTCCTCCATTGCAATGGAACTAGGTGCTTAGCCTAGTACCTAATAAAGGATAGGCGACGTTGTGAAGGTGTAGTTCACCTAAGGTGTGAAAGAACTAGGTACTTAGCCTAGTACCTTATAAAGGGTAGGCGACGTTGTGTAGGTGTGGTTCACCTTGGAGTGAAAGAACCCGGTGGTTAGCCTAGTACCGAAAAAGAGTAGGCGACGTTGTGAAGGCTTCTCCGCCATAAGGAGATTGGTGTAGTGATTACGAACTCTCGAGTAGGTGACTCGGGGAGTGGAGTAGGGCAAGGAAGGTGACCTTGTAGCCGAACCACTATAAATACTTGCGTTGTAGTTTTGTGCTTCTTACTCTTATCTTTTCATTACTTACCTTTATATGTTTGTTTATCAACATCCAACACACACATCCAAATAGATTGACATAAGTCGATCTAAATAGATTAAAATGAAGTTTTAATTGGTAAAACTATTCAACCCCCCCTTCTAGTTTTCCACAATTGGCATCAGAGCTTCGTTACCAAGGTTCTTGAAGTATATTGTACTTTAAAAACTTGATACGATCCATGGTAAATTGAAAACTACAAAGAAGGTTTTTCATAAAAGCAAACACCATGTTTTTCAAAACTATATGTTTGGATGTTGAAGTTGATAACAACATTTTTTTTTGTTTTTTTTTATTTAATTGCACTAATTTTTTTTGTCATGTTGATTAGTCAAAGCTCATACCCACCAAGCTTTAGGAGTAGCTTGGTAACAAGAATACCTTCCTTAAGAAGGTATCTTAATCGCAAAGGAGCGGGAATCGTCTAAGTGACATTTGTTGTGTCATTTGTAAAGACATTCCTAAGTGCGCTAGAGGAATGATTCTCCTTTTATTGTGCTTGATAATTAAATATGCCTATTTAGGTATTTATATGATTATCCTTTTGTGCTCATACATGTTTTACGTGAAGCTTCGTTAGGAAGCCTTTTTCTTACAATACGTGTTATATTTCTCATTTATAGTTATAGTATATAAAACTTATGTTTTATTTCTTTTCAAACCAATAATAAAACAAAACACGAATTTCAAAAATTCTCCTTTTCCTATTTATCCCACCGTCGGCCACTCACTCTTTCAAAATCTTCCAAATTCAAAAAATTTCATCTTCCTCCTCACTCCATCTCAATCGAAACCAAGAAAGATCCGTCATCAACATGGTTTACATCGCACTCGTGCTCATCGCCCTAACACTCATCACACTTTTGTTCCCTATGATGAAGTTCACATACGGAGATATTTACTTTGTGTTGTTAATCTATATTGGGATCATATACCCAATCCTTTGTATCATCCTTAGTATTGAAATGCAATATTATTAATAATCTAGTTTATCTAGGTTACTTTTATCATAATGTGTTTGTCACTTATTTTGATTTATATGTTTTATATTCTTTCGTGATACATTAGAAGTCATGTATGCATGCTAAAAGAAAACGTAGGATAAAACATATATCGTGGTATAAAAACTATAAAACCTATGTTTTATCAAATCGTTCTGCTACTCTGCATCCATGGATCCGGAAAATATACTAGCGGATCCTTTTTGAAAAGGAATTGTGGGATCCGTCCCTCTTGGAAAACAGCTTTTCATACAAAACAAAACCTCTTTTCTTCTAAGAGTAATACTCCACTTGTATGTCAAAACTATAAGTGAGTTAAGTATATTTCTTGTTAAAACCATTGTTAATAAAAATCTAGTAAAAACATTAGATTATCATAAGTTGACCACAAACATCTCCTCTTATTAACTTGTTATCTCTATAGGTTCAACTATGACGCATGAATATGAGTTTGACTTTTCACTCACTAGCGTCTACACTCCTAACATCTTTCTCGAACCCAACACACTGCAATCATGTCCATGGGTTCAATAATCTCGAAAACCGTCACTTCACGAAGGACGTATTGTAGACACCTCTCTACAATTCGAAGAAGGTATCAATACCTCCTTCCGAGCCATAGGACTAGAATGTCTTCTTGAAATCAACGAGAAGATATGTCCAAGGTTCATAATGGAATTCTTCCGTCAAGTCGAACTTGTTCGTAACGAGGATCGCTCTTTATCTCTTTGGTTTTATATCAAAAACCAAAAGTTCGCTCTAACCCTATTTTGCTCACATCCTCCGGATTCCAAATCATGGACAATGTGCCTTCACCGAAGATTGGTCTCTTGATTCTCTTTTCAACTTTCGTGAAGAAAATAGTCCATATTGTTCACACATACCCTCTCCGGAAGATTTAAATTGCATAATATGCAAACCTCTACCATATTACTCCGATCCAAACATTATCTTTACAAGGGATATCCGAGAAGAGTACAAGCCTCTTGCATTCATCCTACGTGAAAATATTTGGAGTCTTAGGGGAAATCGAGAAATCCTTCCTGCTTGTTGTGCTCACATGTTGTACTGTTTGATAACACAACAACCATACAATCTCGCCTACTTCTTCGCAAGGCTAATTGCAAATCTTCAAGGCTCCAAGAATAAACTCATCCCTTATGGAATGTTCTTGACACGCCTCTATCATAATGTTATGCACTTCCATCCTTAATTTCAAAGTCCGTTTATGCGTACTTGTGAACAAGATGATGGAACCGCTAAACATATCTCTCATGAAGACTTTCTTCATTCTTGACTCCACCAACACTCATCAATCACATAATGATCCTCCTAGCGAAAACACTCAAGGAAACTAATAGTATTCCAAAATAGGATCAAATCTCTTGTACTCGTGCTTTATCAATGTAATCCAATTTCCTTCGTGAAATAAAACATTTTACATTTGATATCTTGGTATTAGTGTGACACACGGTAAATTTTCACCAAAATTTAACTGATAATTAGTAAATTATTATTACTAAGCCTGAGTCATTAAGCATACACAAGCTTTGCCTGATTATTTGAGTAGTTAACTCGCATATGGTAGATAACTGCATCACTTTTTCATTCATATCATTTTATGAATATTCCATTTTGTCTTATGGTTTTGAATATGAAAGACGAGAGGTTATCTCGTTTACCACAGTGACCGACACGGCACGCACGACACCATGATAAGGACTCGCTAAAACAATGACAAATGTCCGTAATATGAGATATTACAAAGCTAAAATATTTCGACTCGTAACAATAAAATACTACGTCATAAGGGTTGTCAAACAGTGATACTTTAGTCACAATTTAATATCGCCAGACACAAAATATTTAACACACTACCACCCAAACAATAACTTTTATAAGATTCAAATACAATTAAATACCTAAGTGAAGGTATACATTTACATCTCTACAAATTATACAACAAGTAAAAATACATATACAATTGTTAAAATAAAAGCCTTTTATAAAACTCAAGGTAGACACTCTTTTGTCTTTCTCTCCCCACTCACGACAAGGACAAACAAAAGCAGGGAAATAAGATTTCACAATCTCATCTTCAACCTTCCACCTACTCTAGACCTGCACCTCCATCTTCACACGCCTCCTAGGCGAATCTCTCCAAAAGAAGGCAACCCGACATATTCTTCCATCCTACCTATCTTCCTTCATACCATATTCATGTAAATCTTACCTCCCAAATCTCCCTTGATGCGCCGCTACTTTCGAAGGAATCCAAGGAAGATCAAAGTAAATCAAGAGTGAAGCAAAATCCATTCACCAATCTAGCTCTTAGGTTCAAGATTCGTTGGGTTTTGGAGGTTAGCTATTTTCGGCTTCAAAACAAATTGCAAGATGAGAGAGTTAGCCAAAAACTACTCTTGTGTTCTCCTTTTTATTCCTAGCCGAGACCACCCATGAGAGTCACACTTCAAATCCCACCACAAAAGGGTAAGAAAGCTCTAAGGTGTGAAGAAACCTTGCTTGTGCTACTTCGGATCATTTGGGTTTGTATGTAGTGTTAGACTCTTGGGTGGCCTTCGACATCATCATCCTCTCCCTCCTTGTAAGATAAATCACTCAACCCTGTAATTTTTAAAGTTTATAAAATTTTGTTGTTGGAATAATATAAAGATGATGATATTTTGTTTGGGTATTCGATTTTGTGAATCAAATGTTTGATGTACATAATCCTTGGTTACAATAAATGGGTTATATCACTTAAACTTTGAAGTTGGTCAATGATATTTGATGAGTAGTTCCTGTCGAAAGTACCAAACAAAGAAACTGGGGAAAGGATGAGTTTTGATAAAACTACTAGTGGTTAAATAATTTGGTCTAGGAACTTGAAGTTATGTTGAGTTTTGTTGCGATTCCTTCTTGTTAAGATGATTGTTGTCGAGAATTTAGATGTCAATTTGGGTTATGTTCGAGTTACTGTCGAGACATATAACCAAGAAAAGAATGTGAGCGGCTAAGTTTTTACATAATATAACATTTGTGAAACAAACTATGTTAACTTAGACTTAAGTGGTCATTTGCGAAAATGGGTCCGTTTAGTTTTATGTCAAGTCAGGAACAGGAACAAGATAGACGAGTCAAGTTTTTTTTTTACAAGTCTACTAGTAACCCATGTCGAGACTCACATTTTCCGTCGACATTCATGTCATTTAAAAATATGTCAAACCTTAATTTTCAACCTTGCTTGAACATGAGAAACGTGCTAGTCTTTCATGGCCTTGTGACTCAAATCTTAGAGGTGAACCATGTGTCTAAGCCTCTATGTTCGCCTAGGGAAAACCCCGAGTCAAGAGTACTCATATGTTAAAATGTATTTCGAGAAGTCTCCACTTGTCTAGTCCGTAAGAGTAAAATGGTTGACAAGTCGAGTAGTACTCTACTAACAAGAGGTACCTTCACCCCTTTTGCTCTCATGTCTTGGTTAACGATGTTAACCAAATCTCGTTCGAGTCAAGTTTCATACTTAGTCATCTCCCCTTGTTTAGCTCATCCTTGATAAGTACTTAGTAGTCATCGAAATAGATATGCTTGAGACTATGTAAACGAGTCGACAACTACATCTTGGTAGTACCATGGTGATGAATCGTATCCACTAGTCGAGATTGACATCATAAGTTAGAGCATGAACAAACTAAGTACACCCCGAGTCATGTAGCTTATGCTAAACTTCTATAACTAAATTGGAAATTCTTTTAGAAAACTCTAGCGTTATATTTTTGAATTGAACTATACCCATTTAGAACTTGCTTAAGGTTCGTTTGATCAACCACTATGACGCCTGGTTACTTCTCATTTCGTCAAATTCCAAGTGTTAGTATCAAAAGTGAAATGAAACATATTAGAGTAACAAAGCAGAAAACTGTACAAAATCTTTTTAAGCCACTCTTGGGCCGCAACCCAACTCAACCTCACATGCCCATTTCTTAAACTAACATTGGACCAACATTTAATACTTACATGCACACCATTTCGGGCCTAAGCCCAACTCATGTACACGCCACATATGGCACCGGGCCACAGCCCACAAGTTTTCTAGCATCCGTTTGAATGATATAAACTAGCTCCCGAGATAAAGATAGAATCGTAAAATAATTGTTTAACAAGGTATGAGCATTATGATACGCGTACATAAAAGGTACTACATAAGTTACATATAATACACGAGTTGACATATAAACAAGAACCATGTTTAAACACTTATATACGAGGCAACAAGGGTTTTAAAAACATGATACACTTAATAATGTCTATACAATGATTTACGACAATATGTAGATATATATATATATATATATATATGTCAAGTAAAAATCCCTAGTTGAGAACTATATGAACAAATTTTGATAAATGAACGAGGATTTCTAAATCATTTTGTAACTAACGAACTTGAGAATGTCCAACCACAACTTAAATATTCTCTAGAGGCAACCGTAAAATAAACCAACTAATGTTAGTTCGACAAAACCATTTTGCGTCAACTTAACTAAGTATATACTCATTTATATACTTACTAGCGGAATGATATAATATCAAACTTCGGAGATTAAAACCATATTAATGTCAACAAAGAAAAGTATATATAAACCTTCATATACTTACTAGAAAAACCTTTCAATTATTTTTACAAACTAAAGTATAGTTTTCAATACAACTATAAAAACAATTAAACTATTTTTAAGTAAGCAATACTTAAAAATGATGAACTAAAACATTGCCCTCCTTATCTAGGTCGCGTGTCGGTGCCGCTTCACAACAATCACTAAATCCCGCTCTCGGATTTGCACACTTGCTAAGGTGAGTTTCATAGCCCCACTTTTACTTGATAAATTGTTTTATACATTTTGGGGTGAGAAATATGCAAAACATTTTGTGGACCAAAACTATCAAATGATTACTATTACGTGGTTTAGCCTAAGCCCTTATGTCCCTAGAGAATGCCCTTTTTCATGAACCGTCAATTCCCCATTGGGAAACGCGAATGTTATAAATAGATCTATTGAGGGTGACTCCTCCGTTCGGTTGGCTATGCTTAGGCCAAGGCGAAACGTATACCATGTCGGAATCAAGTGTTGAGGGACAAAACACTTGCTATGGGCCCCTATATTGTATGTCATCTTTTGGCATACTGAAATCGTAGTATCGGTTGCATGAACTTAGAGCTAACGTAATAGACTTTCATCCATATATCATTACACTCTTGATAATGATTATATGCCTTTGCTTAAGGTCCAAACTTACTATTTTAATCTAAACCTATGAACTCACCGACTTATAGTGACCTTTTAGCATATTTTCTCAGGTGCTTAGTTGTGAACATGGATGCAAGGCAAGAGGCGGATAGATGGTCGTAGAAATTTCTAAAGAAGCGTTTTATACAAAAACGATGTTTTTATATTGGGACCACAAAAATTTTGGGATGTGTCCATTTATCTAAACAATGTTGAAAGACAATGTTTTAAAACTAATTTATGAAAATTAAACGGACTATGTGTTCCGTTACGTATTACTAGTTGTGATTCACCAATTTAAATACGCTCCCGGATAACACGTATGCTTCCGCTAAACAAAATTTAGGGGTGTTACAGATTGGTATCAGAGCCTAAGTTATAGAGAACTAGGTACATATAAAACCCTAAACTATAACTACTTTTTACAAAAACGTCACTCTGACCGCCGATTACCGCTTGCCTTACTTGCCATATTACTTAGAGTCAATTTAGACATGACTACATGACATAATGCCTATTACATGATTGCATGACATATTGCCTATTTATAAATTCACTACTCTATATCTATCATAAGTATATTTTTACATATACTTACACATATGCACCGTCGTGTCACTGCACCATGCCTTCCCCTCACTCTGAAGCTGGATGCGATGGCACAATGAAGGTTTGTCACCTCTGAGCGCATCCCGGCCCTTCTCAACTCACTCTTGACACTGGAAACCCATACAGGGTAGTGTATCAAGTTCACCAGGAGGGTACTACCCACACTCCACCTGCTCACTTCCAAATCATCACTACCGTCAGTACTATACCTACCGGTTCCACTACTCCTACACTCTCACCAAGACACCAAAGAGATCCACTCCCGGTTGGGAGATACACGCTAGCAAGAGAATGCTCTCTGCATCATCACCATCATCTTCTAATGCATCACCTCCTAGTTCATTCGAAGTTGGGGAAATTTCAGAGCGACCACTGCTAGACCACCAACCCTCGACACGTTATGGCGCCTAACACGCCATGAAGAACAAATAGAAGAAATGTCGGATCATCCGGGAATACTTGCCGGAAGAAAGGATTGGAGGAATCGAAGAAGTGGTAGGAGAACTACAAGCACTTGGCGAAACACTCAAGGAATGCTACAACGATGTTGGGACAGCAATAGAAGGAACCCGTGAGAAGTTAAACGAGGTGATTGCACGTCTCGAAGACCACATTGAGAGGTGTGCTCTGCAAACTCCGGAAGACACCTGGAACGTCTCACGAGATTGAAAGTAGGTTAACGCGGTTGGAGACCGTTACTACAATAGCATTAACTGAGACAGGATACCTGGAGGGTGCCGTAGAATTTCAAAGACGTACTATGGAGAGTAGGACAAATGAGGTCAACGACAAATTTGCCCGAATGGAGGCCCAACTCGAGTGGAATTAGAAGAATGGAAGAAAACTCAACAAAGTCAATTCGGGACAACATCGGGAAATGCTTAAAATTCACTTTGCAATCGTGTTAGACGTTGTGATGAGTGGCTCCAATAAAAACGCTTGTAGTAGTTTTGTTGTATGACAAACTAGAGCGAGTCAATAAACGCATGCTATGTATCGGCCCTATGAGCCATGAATCTTCTTAGAATGAAATCAAGTTTATTGTGATGAACAACTATGCATAATAAACAACGACTTGTGTACTATAACCTTCGTTAAACTTCGCTTCAATCAGTCTCCGCTTTCTTAATGCCATCTTGATAGACTAAGACTACGTTATATTCAGTCAATACAACCTGGAAAATACTTGATTGAGAAATAGTATACGTTGTAACCTTATGAATCTCCACCATGGCCCTCACACTCATAGGAAACTCATTGTTGTCATTTCTTGTGGTTGAAGGAAAATGTTTCCAGAAAGCGAACATGAACGCAACCACCACTGAGAAATCTGTTAGCGAACGAGTTGCTGCAAATATTGCTAACTACCAAATCAATCACAACATCAACAACCTTATCCAGGGAAATAGGGAAGAAGAGGTTGGTAAGACGCTCACATCACGAAATCTATCTTACCAAGAATTCAAGTGTAACCCACCGGCAAGATTTGAGGGGCGAAGGAGCTAGAAGTTTGGCAAAATGGCTAGAAAGGATAGAGACAATTTTCCGCGAACAGAGTTGTGCGGACAATTGTAAGGTCAAGTATGCTACTTGCACCTTTCGACACCAAGCCCTCACATGGTGGGACGTTTATGTCCGATTAGTAGGAATAGACGCCTGCTACTCACTTGATGGGACACCACGAAGATAATGATGGTTGCGAGAATCTGTTCAAGAAATGAACTGCGGATGATGGAAAGAGAACTCTGTGGGCTAACTATGATAGGGAATGACCTCGAGGGGTACACAAATCGCTTTCGCGAATTAGCTCAAATATGTCCTAATATGATAGGACCTGAGGAAAAGAGACTCGAGACATACTCTTGGGGATGTCCTCCCGAAACTCGAAAGAACGTTGTTGCATACGCGCCCACCGTCACTCAAGAAGCTACTGGTGCGACCCTTGGATTGACAAGGTCACTGACTCGAGACAAGACAATGGGAATCTGTGGTAGCAAGAGAAACTGGAATTATGATGGTGAGGAAGATCAAATGCAACAATCAAGCAAACGTCAAGGGACAACTGAGGCTAAGGGTACTAAACACAAGCAGGAAGTAAGGTATGCCGGGACAAAACCCAAGTGTAATATATGCCCATATTACCACTATGGAAAATGCCCTATACCTTGTGGGATTTGTAAAAGAGTTGGACATGAGATAGAAGATTGTAAGCAACTCTATAGGGAAACAATGACATGTCATGGATGTGGAAAGAAAGACCACATCAAAAGCATGTGCCCGGATAGGAAGGGTCGACATGCACAATGCCAAAACACTTTCTGAAGAAAATGTGAAGAATGGTTCAGACTCCCAACGGACACCATGGAAGAAACTAATTTAGCTAGAGATGCTAGTTGTAATAAAGCTTAGTTTAACTTCCAAGTTACTGACCTACTCTAAAGTACTTCTCTAGGAAATCTTAATGTCTTGAAACCTTTCCCCTAATAATGTATCTGTTGTTGTTATCGTGTTATCTCGATATATGTCATCTCCATGACCGTTTTCACCATATCATTAAGGACTCTAACTATCTTGTCTCAATGAAAAGATTCCTCCAAAGACAAGAGAACATCATCTTGGATGTTCGATTGGTCTCTGTGCAAATTAGTATCACCCAACGGGTTGTTTTAGAATAATCCACATTCCAAAAATTGCGAAGGTATTATCATTATCAATACCGACCATACCAGCTCAAAATATTACCTCGCCAAAAATCACGAATCCAACATTCCATTTCTAACCAAGTTGTCATTATTTCACACATCTTGGTCAAACGAACTATAGGCCACACTGACAACATTGGTCGGCCTAGCGAATCTTATAAACTATCATACCGAAACTTCACACATGAACCTTTACAACATTTCCACCGACCAAAGAATAAGTACACCAAGGTTTGAGCTATACCGAACAACACGTCACCGGTCCCCAATTATACATAGCCTGATCACCTATGTATAATTCGGGGTAACGTGCACGTGACATGGCTAAATTCCTGAAATTCTTACCCGGTCATGTTAAAGGAAGTGTTTAACTCTCTATCACGAAATAGAAAGATTCGTGTCTATATCTCACGTCGACACCCTACCTTAAAATGCCATACATTTCACGGGAATAGAATAAACCGTCCACACGAGAGAAGGAATCTCCTACTAAGGAAACGTATGTGAAACGGTTGAACCCTCAAAAATGAATTAGCATCTTATAGAGCTCTGGGCGCAGAGACTGACGCCCCGGATATGCCGATCCCTACTTAGTATCCGATCACCTATACTAAACCAAGAGAGGAATAGATCATCATACACCTCGAGTAAACCCAACAAGCACCTACTCACACCACGCAAGGAAATCGTGTGGTGCACTGCTTTTAGACATACACGAGTATGACGAGACTCTACCATTTAAAAGGGACACTTTACACGGTGGAAGCCATCCTCGATCCAAAGAAGATAATAATAGTATAAGAATACTAAACACTCAAAGATCCACGAGAAGCACAACGCATTGCACAATTCAAAATGGAACCTAACATGACCACACTAGGAAAACCTAGAAATGTTATCTTTATTACACCGACCGCAATGTCCCATGGGGAGTACGGGAACCAAAAAGGAAGTTGACCATGTGACGACACCAACAATGGTAGTCGCAACGTGAGTTCAATTACAACGTTCGTACTCACCCAAAGCGAAACCGTCATGACCACACATACTTCAAACAACACCTAGCAAACAAAACCTTGTACAAGCGGATCATTTCAAGTAGTATCACGCAACGGACGAACCGACAAGATAAAACTCTTACGACAGGACCAAAGGTGAAATGGAATTCGTAAGGTACCGAAGGGAATCTTATCCCCAGGAACCAACGTTGAGACCCACACCAAGAAGGGATTTGTAATTTCATTATGTGGGAACCTTAATAAGACCAGAAGTTATACTCATCTAGTGCCCGGCAAAGGGTGTACCGGATCCGAAGACTATTATGAGTATCGAACACGAAGGTTAGTAATCGACCAATGTCAAACCATACTTAACATGTTCGAAAGGAAAAATTCAAAACAATCAGGAACCGACAAACCAACCGTACGCGCATCGGAAATTTCGGATAGAAATGGGAATGCATAACAATAAACTCTAGTACCAAGTCACCAAGGATCCTTATCGATTTTGACCCTACGTGAGTACTAATTGCTCATCTCCTCAAATTCACCAATTCCTACCGAACAAAGTGAACGACAACACGAACAAACTTGCAAGGATTGCTCAAAGCAAAGCGCTACAAGTCATAGCATCTCGATTCTCTTCATCCCAAATAGCGACAACCAGTCACATCAAACTCTCGAAGACCACTCCAAAAGTTCTTGAGAAGTTATCTCGAAATAAGTACCACCTACCGTCTTTCGACCGCTAGGCTGAATGAAAGTACCATTCAATCTATAGAAACTATACTTCGGACATGAGTAACTCGTTGAGAAATGAATGGAGCAGGAAAATTTCCTTAACCAAATCCCTTGCAACGAAAGACCACCTCATAAGACACCGTAGGGTCTAGAGCACAAATCAATCGTGTTCGTGGATTGAGAATAGCAAGGAACCGTCCAATGGCTCCAAGCTTCTATCGAAACCATTGATAATAGTATGCGTATCGAGAGGTTAAGTACAGGCTCGATCGTCAAAGTCAATAAAAATAGGACTAAATGACACATAAGGTTTGAGTCGACGAAAAGGATTAAGGTGTCGACTCAGAAGAGCGTAAACCATTTTAACCAAACGCAAAAGGGCTATACCTTGTTTCGTAAGATTTGTCGGATCCTCTCCAAGACCAAGCCGGTAGTTACCAACTTCGGATTATCATTAGGACTACACGTTATGCCCATACATTCTATTACGCACAACTTCGAGAAAGCCAACTCAGCGGCCCGGAACTAATCCAAGAAACTAGAGAAAATTGTGCGACCCGAACCGTGCAAACAACATGTAATCATTAAAAGAGATACGCGGACGAAGCGAAAGCCACTTGAGTTTCAAGTGGGAGATAGAGTCATGATAAGATTTTGCCACAGAAAGACAAAGTCCGTTTTGGAAAAAGGTGGATAGTTGAATCTTCGTTACATTGGAACTTTCAAAATTTTCGCAAAAATAGGACCAGTAATCTACCAACCCGAAATTTCCACAAAAAAACTCAACTCTTTGCAGGATGTGTTTCACATGTGAAGCTCGAAGAATTTCCCTTACAACGAAACTCTCGCCATTCCAATGAAAGAAATCCAAAATCGACAAGAGACCTAAATTTGGTCAAGAGACCCAATTGAAATATTGAATTAAGAAATCTAACGGCTTAAACAAAGCCGCACTCCTATCGTTAAGATCTGTTGGAACTCTCAAAGAAGTCCAAAAATACAGCGCGAAGACGATTCAAGCGTAGATACCCACACATTTTCTTTACTTCATCAAATAATTCTAAGCGAAAACCGAGGACGGTTTTCTCTTCTAAGGCGGGGAGGATGTGACACACGGTAAATTTTCACCAAAATTTAACTGATAATTAGTAAATTATTATTACTAAGCTTGAGTCATTAAGCATACACAAGCTTTGCACGATTATTTGAGTAGTTAACTCGCATATGGTAGATAACTGCATCACTTTTTCATTCATATCATTTTATGAATATTCCATTTTGTCTTATGGTTTTGAATATGAAAGACGAGAGGTTATCTTGTTTACCACAGATGACCGACACGCACGCGTACCGACACCATGATAAGGACTCGCTAAAACAATGACAAATGTCCGTAATATGAGATATTACAAAGCTAAAAATATTTCGGACTCGTAACAATAAAATACTACGTCATAAGGGTTGTCAAACAGTGATACTTTAGTCACAATTTAATATCGCCAGACACAAAATATTTAACACACTACCACCCAAACAATAACTTTTATAAGATTCAAATACAATTAAATACCTAAGTGAAGGTATACATTTACATCTCTACAAATTATACAACAAGTAAAAATACATATACAATTGTTAAAATAAAAGCCTTTTATAAAACTCAAGGTAGACACTCTTTTGTCTTTCTCTCCCCACTCACGACAAGGACAAACAAAAGCGAGGAAATAAGATTTCACAATCTCATCTTCAACCTTCCACCTACTCTAGACCTGCACCTCCATCTTCACACGCCTCCTAGGCGAATCTCTCCAAAAGAAGGCAACCCGACATATTCTTCCATCCTACCTATCTTCCTTCATACCATATTCATGTAAATCTTACCTCCCAAATCTCCCTTGATGCGCCGCTACTTTCGAAGGAATCCAAGGAAGATCAAAGTAAATCAAGAGTGAAGCAAAATCCATTCACCAATCTAGCTCTTAGGTTCAAGATTCGTTGGGTTTTGGAGGTTAGCTATTTTCGGCTTCAAAACAAATTGCAAGATGAGAGAGTTAGCCAAAAACTACTCTTGTGTTCTCCTTTTTATTCCTAGCCGAGACCACCCATGAGAGTCACACTTCAAATCCCACCACAAAAGGGTAAGAAAGCTCTAAGGTGTGAAGAAACCTTGCTTGTGCTACTTCGGATCATTTGGGTTTGTATGTAGTGTTAGACTCTTGGGTGGCCTTCGACATCATCATCCTCTCCCTCCTTGTAAGATAAATCACTCAACCCTGTAATTTTTAAAGTTTATAAAATTTTGTTGTTGGAATAATATAAAGATGATGATATTTTGTTTGGGTATTCGATTTTGTGAATCAAATGTTTGATGTACATAATCCTTGGTTACAATAAATGGGTTATATCACTTAAACTTTGAAGTTGGTCAATGATATTTGATGAGTAGTTCCTGTCGAAAGTACCAAACAAAGAAACTGGGGAAAGGATGAGTTTTGATAAAACTACTAGTGGTTAAATAATTTGGTCTAGGAACTTGAAGTTATGTTGAGTTTTGTTGCGATTCCTTCTTGTTAAAATGATTGTTGTCGAGAATTTAGATGTCAATTTGGGTTATGTTAAGTTCTTGTCGAGACATATAACCAAGAAAAGAATGTGAGCAGCTAAGTTTTTACATAATATAACATTTGTGAAACAAACTATGTTAACTTAGACTTAAGTGGTCATTTGCGAAAATGGGTCCGTTTAGTTTTATGTCGAGTGAGCAGGAACAAGATAGACGAGTCAAGTTTTTTTTTTACAAGTCTACTAGTAACCCATGTCGAGACTCACATTTTCCGTCGACATTCATGTCATTTAAAAATATGTCAAACCTTAATTTTCAACCTTGCTTGAACATGAGAAACGTGCTAGTCTTTCATGGCCTTGTGACTCAAATCTTAGAGGTGAACCATGTGTCTAAGCCTCTATGTTCGCCTAGGGAAAACCCCGAGTCAAGAGTACTCATATGTTAAAATGTATTTCGAGAAGTCTCCACTTGTCTAGTCCGTAAGAGTAAAATGGTTGACAAGTCGAGTAGTACTCTACTAACAAGAGGTACCTTCACCCCTTTTGCTCTCATGTCTTGGTTAACGATGTTAACCAAATCTCGTTCGAGTCAAGTTTCATACTTAGTCATCTCCCCTTGTTTAGCTCATCCTTGATAAGTACTTAGTAGTCATCGAAATAGATATGCTTGAGACTATGTAAACGAGTCGACAACTACATCTTGGTAGTACCATGGTGATGAATCGTATCCACTAGTCGAGAGATTCGACATCATAAGTTAGAGCATGAACAAACTAAGTACACCCCGAGTCATGTAGCTTATGCTAAACTTCTATAACTAAATTGGAAATTCTTTAGGCGAAAACTCTAGCGTTATATTTTTGAATTGAACTATACCCATTTAGAACTTGCTTAAGGTTCGTTTGATCAACCACTATGACGCCTGGTTACTTCTCATTTCGTCAAATTCCAAGTGTTAGTATCAAAAGTGAAATGAAACATATTAGAGTAACAAAGCGTAAAAGCTGTACAAAATCTTTTAAGCCACTCTTGGGCCGCAACCCAACTCAACCTCACATGCCCATTTCTTAAACTAACATTGGACCAACATTTAATACTTACATGCACACCATTTCGGGCCTAAGCCCAACTCATGTACACGCCACATATGGCACCGGGCCACATCCCACAAGTTTTCTAGCATCCGTTTGAATGATATAAACTAGCTCCCGAGATAAAGATAGAATCGTAAAATAATTGTTTAACAAAGTATGAGCATTATGATACTGCATACATAAAAGGTACTACATAAGTTACATATAATACACGAGTTGACATATAAACAAGAACCATGTTTAAACACTTATATACGAGGCAACAAGGGTTTTAAAAACATGATACACTTAATAATGTCTATACAATGATTTACGACAATATGTAGATATATATATATATATATATATATATATATATATATGTCAAGTAAAAATCCCTAGTTGAGAACTATATGAACAAATTTTGATAAATGAACGAGGATTTCTAAATCATTTTGTAACTAACGAACTTGAGAATGTCCAACCACAACTTAAATATTCTCTAGAGGCAACCAGAAAATAAACCAACTAATGTTAGTTCGACAAAACCATTTTGCGTCAACTTAACTAAGTATATACTCATTTATATACTTACTAGCGGAATGATATAATATCAAACTTCGGAGATTAAAACCATATTAATGTCAACAAAGAAAAGTATATATAAACCTTCATATACTTACTAGAAAAACCTTTCAATTATTTTTACAAACTAAAATATAGTTTTCAATACAACTATAAAAACAATTAAACTATTTTTAAGTAAGCAATACTTAAAAATGATGAACTAAAACATTGCCCTCCTTATCTAGGTCGCGTGTCGGTGCCGCTTCACAACAATCACTAAATCCCGCTCTCGGATTTGCACACTTGCTAAGGTGAGTTTCATAGCCCCACTTTTACTTGATAAATTGTTTTATACATTTTGGGGTGAGAAATATGCAAAACATTTTGTGGACCAAAACTATCAAATGATTACTATTACGTGGTTTAGCCTAAGCCCTCATGTCCCTAGAGAATGCCCTTTTCATGAACCGTCAATTCCCCATTGGGAAACGCGAATGTTATAAATAGATCTATTGAGGGTGACTCCTCCGTTCGGTTGGCTATGCTTAGGCCAAGGCGAAACGTATACCATGTCGGAATCAAGTGTTGAGGGACAAAACACTTGCTATAGGCCCCTATATTGTATGACATCTTTTGGCATACAGAAACTGTCGTAGTATCGGTTGCATGAACTTAGAGCTAACGTAATAGACTTTCATCCATATATCATTACACTCTTGATAATGATTATATGCCTTTGCTTAAGGTCCAAACTTACTATTTTAATCTAAACCTATGAACTCACCGACTTATAGTGACCTTTTAGCATATTTTCTCAGGTGCTTAGTTGTGAACATGGATGCAAGGCAAGAGGCGGATAGATGGTCGTAGAAATTTCTAAAGAAGCGTTTTATACAAAAACGATGTTTTTATATTGGGACCACAAAAATTTTGGGATGTGTCCATTTATCTAAACAATGTTGAAAGACAATGTTTTAAAACTAATTTATGAAAATTAAACGGACTATGTGTTCCGTTCTGTATTACTTGCGTTGTGATTCACCAATTTCGTAACGCTCCCAGATAACACGTATGCTTCCGCTAAACAAAATTTGGGGGTGTTACAATTAGAAATCTCTTTAGACTATCCTTGAGATATAATGCATAGTCAAGATCATTGCATACCTTTAGTAAAGATCATGTTTGGCGAGATGGGCGGATCCCAAAGATTACACTAGACGGATCCCTACTCTTAGGGAACCGTAGGATCCGTGAAGAAATTGCAATTACAAGCATTGTATTTCAAACACATTCTTAGAACACCTCACACTAAGCTAAACATAGTGTCATAAGGCAAATTAAGTCCTTATAAAGATAGGTTAATCTTTCCCATTCATACATAACTCACCGAGGTCACACTCTAAAAACGCTTGTAGATCTACCGTTTATTTTTAATCCATTACTCTTCCGCTCTTAGACTCACACCTCATTTTCTACTTGATCCCTCACATCTAGTCTTAGAAATCTTTCAATTATGGCAAAATTGATCATAAATCATCCTCACCTCCAAGTTGATCAAAGTTGATCAAAATCTAGTCTTCTCATCTCAAAAGCTTCTAGGATACTTTCCAAAATACTATCCTAAGACATAACCTGATCTCTAGGATCATTTAGCTTCAATTTACATTCTATCTTTAGTCTCATCCTTGCTCATCCATTGGTACTCTTGAAAGTTCCAAATCCTTCCATAAATGACAATCATTAGCTACATCACTCATTACCTTCAAGTACTCAAGCATCCCTTCATTTAAAACACTTAGGAGGACTGAAACACTCAAGATGATATAGGTCTTAGATCTTAGAAACATCATTTCCACTCTTTCATAGCTGCTGAGAGCTGGATCCCTAGGATTAGCCTAGACGGATCCCTCGATGAGGAAGTGGGATCCGGATGACGATTTATGTCAATTCTTGCAAAACAATCATTTCAACTTATCTTCCTAACTCAAACACTCCATCTCATCTTAAATGAGTTCCTAGATCAATGCATCCTCTGAAGTTGACTCTTGTGCATGTCAATCATCACATTTCAATGAATTCTAGTGGCTTAAGGCTTAAATGCACTTGCCAAATCCCTTAGTTTATAAACCACCTTATTAGGACCTCCATAGTCATCACTCTCATCCTAACTTTCAGCTCTTGCAAACTCTTGAAATCATCTCATCATGAGGAAAACCCCAAGTAGTAACTTATCCACCAAAGAACCACCCATGAAAAGAGCTCGTGTTATACACGAAATTTCCTCAACCGAATCATCTCCGGTGAAGCCAACAAATGATAGAATCCTTCATCATCCAATCAAACCAATTCCTAAAAGGACAGTACCCACAAAACTACCTTTGCCAAACACTACCATACCTCCTAGGCCAAACAATATCATCTCCACCAAACCATCACCATTGGTTCCTAGAGCTATTTCATTTACATCCCCACTATCATCACCACACCTCTACAATCTAGAGGACTTGCCTCCTAGGACGTCTCATCCACTTCCACCGACAACATTCTCCTCATTAAGAGGAATAATGGTTCAAAATCAAGGTGTTGAGTCAACACTTGCTCCGGCTTCCTTCTCGGCGTTTTCATCATATAATCCCATTTGGATTATGACAAATCATCAAAGTCAACCACCCGACCATATGGAAGTTGACACTTCTCTACCACCACCATCATTCTTGGTTGAGTCATACTTAAATGCACCTCCACCAATCCCTCCATCGTTTGAAGCTCCACAAGCCGCTTCACTTGATCCTTCGAATCAAGCCATTTCATTTCATCCACCACCACTACCTAGCCATGACAAAGATTGCTATCATTGTCAACATATTGAAAGTTTGATACATGAAGTACGAGAAGATCAACGTTTCATGTTTTATCATCTCCTCGAACGTTTCGACGAGATTAAACCTAAACAAAACTTGAGCTAGAAGATTATAGTGGTGTCTTAGCTTCAAGCGTTAGGTGATCTAGAAATTCCTAGTCATGTATTGTCTATTTTCTTGTTTTTCGAGTCATGCATATTATAACTCTTGTTTATTAAATGGAATTACATGCTACTAGCTATATCTCTGAGTATGTGAGTATACTATATAATCCATATCTCTTTTTCGGTATTAACATTTCTTGTTATACCAATCTTTGCTGACTTTATTCATCAGCCAGACGGATCCCTCAGATTTACCTAAATAGATCCCTACTAGGAGGGAACCGTGGGATCCGTGAGACAGAAAGCTTTCTTTCTACTAACTTGGACAACATTTGCAGGAAATTGTGAAATATACTTGCTTTCTAACCTTTGTTTTGTAGTTATTCAATTTACATATGAAGACTTTGACATCCTAAAGCTAGGGGGAGCTTTATGTCAAAGCAATACATTGCAAATTACTTGCAATACTAGGTTTACATTTCGTGACATCCCTTTGCAATAATCAAGGGAGAGCACATTCGTCTCGTGAGCGATATCTTTTGCAAACTTATTTGCAAACAAACTAGATTAATATCATTTACTTGGCGCCTTACATAGGGATGGACTCGTCAAGGGGAGTAAAAGACGAGATCCTTTCCCGTTATTTGCTCTCTATTTCTTTTTTCTTTCACATGTTTTTCTCAAAAACAATGTGTTGCCTTCCTTCAAACACTTTTGTTTCGACAAAAAGGGGGAGAAGAAAGTAAAAACTACAAATTCAAATTTTTAAGAATTTTAGCTTTTTCCTTAAAATAATTTTATGTTTTGTCATCAACAAAAAGGGAGAGATTGTTAATACAAATAAGCCGTAAAAACGTTTATTTATATTTTACGATCTTCTAATGTTTTGTCGATAACAAAAGTAAAATCATTTTAACGAAACAAATAAAATACGTAAATGGTTTGGACTAATAGTTTTCTAACACACTTACGCTTTCACATAAAACACTAAAACAAGGATAAGTGATTTTATGATTTAGATACATATGTACAACAACTAGTGTTTACATATTGGGTTAAACATATACTTAAACTAAGTATACTAAAATGGGTAAAAACTAAGTATATGCTAAAATGGGTAAATACAAGTATATACTAAATGGGTAAATACTAGCAAATGGTTTTGACCCACAACCCATGGTTTTATATATACCACTTAACCAAGTTCATTGTATCCTTAAGATACATTGTATCTAGAAAGAAAACCATGGATCAACCCATAACCCATGACTCATGACCCATAACCAAAAATACCCATGGGCAAAGAGGAGCGGACCACGGAACCCTAGCTTTGTGCTAGCCGGATCCCTTGTGGTAGGGATCCGTGGGATCCGGGGAACAGTAGAGGTTTTTCCTCAATAAATAGTGAGCCATTTCTTCGTTGTTTCTCACCCCTTTCAAATATACTTTCTCCCCTGAGTTTAATCTCACTAACTTTAGATCCAAGAGATCTATGTTTGTAGTTTTATTAGATCACCACCTTTGAAGTCGAGCAAGCTCAAGTCCATGAGTTGCCATGCTTCCTCATCATCAAGGCTACTGAAGTCTTCTTGTTGATGATTCCTTTCTTTCTTCAAAGAAGTGTAGTGTTGAAGACATTAGTGAAAGATGTCTTAAGAGTCAAGACGAAGATATTAGTGAAGGGTATCTATCGTCTATAGG
Organism: Chrysanthemum makinoi; assembly: GCA_910596185.1. Lineage (NCBI taxonomy): Eukaryota > Viridiplantae > Streptophyta > Magnoliopsida > Asterales > Asteraceae > Chrysanthemum > Chrysanthemum makinoi. Next base: position 111,048,128 of record OU343223.1, read on the forward strand.
ATAAAACACTTGTGGTAGGTGCTTGGAAGTCAAGACAAAGAAGCATTAGTGAAAGGTGCTTAGAAGTCAAGACAAAGAAGCATTAGTGAAAGGTGCTTAGAAGTGAAGACACAAGACATTAGTGAAAGGTGTCTTGTAGATCTAGTCAAAGGCATTAGTGAAAGGTGCCTTAGATGTACATTCGATATGGTGTGTTTCGATGTACAAGATATACTAGTATTAGATCCAAGGATATTGATATCCTTGATGATGTTGTAAAGGAGTAGATCTCCTTTGGGATTAGTCATTGGTGTAGTGTGGTAGTAGTTCCTCCATTGCAATGGAACTAGGTGCTTAGCCTAGTACCTAATAAAGGGTAGGCGACGTTGTGAAGGTGTAGTTCACCTAAGGTGTGAAAGAACTAGGTACTTAGCCTAGTACCTTATAAAGGGTAGGCGACGTTGTGTAGGTGTGGTTCACCTTGGAGTGAAAGAACCCGGTAGTTAGCCTAGTATCGGAAAAAGAGTAGGCGACGTTGTGAAGGCTTCTTCGCCATAAGGAGATTGGTGTAGTGATTACGAACTCTCGAGTAGGTGACTCGGGGAGTGGAGTAGGGCAAGGAAGGTGACCTTGTAGCCGAACCACTATAAATACTTGCGTTATGGTTTTGTGCTTCTTACTCTTATCTTTTCATTACTTACCTTTATATGTTTGTTTATCAACATCCAACACACACATCCAAATAGATTGACATAAGTCGATCTAAATAGATTAAAATGAAGTTTTAATTGGTAAAACTATTCAACCCCCCTTCTAGTTTTCCACAGACTTGACACAAAGTTTTAAGAATTGAGTTGATTTGCATAGGGGGTGAGCATGGTTCGGTTTGGCTCGGTTTTTGTATAAAACCGAAACCGAACCGAAAAATTTCGGTTTTTGATTTTTAGAAACCGTTCGTTTTCGGTTTTGTGTCGGTTTGGTTTTTCGGTTTTCGGTTTTTTTTCGGTTTGGTTTTTCGGTTTTTTCGGTTTCTATACGATTTATCGAGCTTTGCTTTTTTCAAAGTAGATTTGACATATATCATAAAATAGAACCATATCTTAAAACGGTACCGGTACAACGGTACTAAAACGGGTAAAGAACCGTCTTAAATCAAGTGCCAACATTCTTAAAGTTGCCTCCAAGTTCCAAGGATTTGTTAGAGCTTGAAAGGTATTTGAAACAATTGAAGGGTGTGTAAACGAAAAAAGAATGATGTTGGAACAAGTTCTTCAATCTTTTGATGTAATTGCACCATCTTCAACAGGAACAACCATTAACATTCAAACTTAATGTGTTCTTGTGATATTTGTCTACCCATTTTTTTTTTACCTTAAAGCACATTTGTGTTATGTATATTGTTATGAAATAAAATATTAGCAGAGTTATCACACATTTGAAATACATCATTGTCAACGGTAATGTAAAAGGAAGATATCAAGATAAAGTACTTATATTATTTATGAACAACAATGCAAGATATATTATTTTGACTTTAAATTCGGTTCGGTTTCTATTGGTCGGTTTTTAAAGCTAAAACCAAACCGAACCAAAAACTTCGGTTTTTTCAAAATACAAAAACCGAACCGTCGGTTTTTCAATCGGTTTCGTTTTTTTTGTTTCGGTTATTCGGTTTTTTTGGTTTAGGTTCGTTTTTTCGGTTTCTTGCACGCCCCTAGATTTGCATACTCCTCTTTTTTATTTGCACACTCAGTGTACAAGTAATCAAAGAAGGTTGTAAATATGGTATAATTGTTTGATGCGGTACTTGGAGTGTCCAAATCAAAAGTGAAAATGTGCAAATCAATCCCCTTTTAAGAAAATTGAATTATTCTACTTTCATTCAATAAGGTCCACATGCACATTTTAGAGGTGTTAAGTGTTTTAACCACTCGTTGGTGTCCTAGCGTCAAAATGCTTGTCACTGTCACATTAAAATGCATGAGATCTCAAATTCAATTTCTGCTAAATATAAACAATCTTAAAATTTTCACGCAAACCTCTTTAAAGAGGAGAGTTTTACCTGATATGAGTTTGTATGCCAATGAATTCAATCTCGTAAACTAATCAACCAAAAAATTAAAAATTAGCGAAAGATCGATACTTGGTTATCAAACAAAACAAAATACATTAGTAGTGTGTACAAGTACAATAACTTGAAAAAGATAATGTTGTTTAACTACAAGTTAGATTAATTATGTAATTAATTAATCATCTACTAATTAATCTTATCTCCCTACACATGTGACAAACTTAATGAAACAAAAGGATAACTCACTTCTCTCTCTTTCTCACACATGACCTCACCATGCACCTTTCTTTCTCTCACTAAAACTATATCCAGTTTTTCAGTGCAATGCAACAACAACAATCTCTATCAACACCTCCATATATTTATGTATAAATAAAACCCATTTTCAATCACAAACATTCCATCCAATGTCTGCAATCACTTTCCAAACCAACACTCAGTCACCTCACCGCATGTGGACCTGTAACATGCCTGAGTCTGGTAGCAGCAGGTTCAGTACTGGAGGTGGTAGTAACCATTGGATCAGCAAGCTTCCAGTTGTTAAAGAAGAAGAAGATGATGATGGTCGTTCTACAGACTCTTCTTCATCTATTGGTGTAAACAGTGACGGTGATGATGACGTGGCAGACGGTGAGGTTACAAGCAAGGATAACAATGAACCGTTTGGTGGTTTAGAAACTGCATTACCAATCAGGTATGATCATTACTACTACTTTCAATTATTAATGATTGTTTTTATAGAAAAATGACAATGATAGTCCGATAAATGACATGCATTAGATTCTTGTACATTTATTGATAAACATATGATAAGTCAACTATATACAATTATGATAAAACTATTTTTTATAGACCAACGTTAAATGGTGTCTTTGGATTTTTCTAACTTGTGCACATAAGAAATATGGCCACAAGTTAAACACACCAAAAGTATTATGAGGCAAAAAATAAAAAATAAAAAATAAAAACATTTTGGAATCCATACAAAAGTACATTTTTCTATACTTTTGTGTGAGTCATTGAGCATTTTTCGGTACTTTTTGGTGAACTTGTGCCTCTAGGCACACGTTAGAAAAATCTGTAATGAAGCCTTTGTTTTGAAATGTTAATGAATATCAAAAATCTGTAATGAAGCCTTTGTTTTTAAATGTTAATGAATATCTTTGTATAAAATCCGGGAAATGATCTACATGACTAATTTTACACAATTAAGTGTCAGTATTTTGTAGGTTGGGCCAACGGGACAATTCTTTTAAACAAGTTAATAAACTATTGACACAAGTTTTAAGCATGCAATTAGACATGTTGTAGTCATTTCAGTCATTTCTCATAAAATTGGTGTATTAGTTGGTTTTTATTCGGACACGCGTTCTATACCTGTGAATTTGATAGGATCATCTAATCAAACATTATGTATGACTATTGCTGTATAAAACTACTTTTAATTGTATTGACATCCTTGCTATTATTAACAAAACCCTCGTTTATATAGAAATGTTAATGAATATGTTGGTTATGCATTATATTGTTGATGATATGATGTTAATATGTCTAAAGTTGTTTTTTTATTTATTTTTAGGAGGGGGATATCGAAGTTTTATGCTGGAAAATCAAAGTCGTATGGAAGCTTAGCTGATGTGGTATCTGTGAATTCTATTCAAGACATTGTTAAGAAAGAAGATGTTTATAGCCGAAAGCGGAAAAACATGATTGCTCATACTGTGTTGTTGGAGAAGCTTCGTAATTCTAGTAGTGAGAATGTGGTGTCGAAGAGGCTTGCTCGTTGTGCAGAAAGTGGGGAAACTGCGAACACGAGTAGTTTGATGGTGGGCGGTGGTCTTCCACCTTTGCATAGGAATGGTAGGAGGGTGTTGAGTGATGGATCATTGGATTCATCTCGTGGAGTGTACAGATCGCCATGGAGGTCATTGTCTCTCTCTGATTTGCAGCATGCGTCGGGGGTCACTGGCTTGGTGAGTAGCAAAAGAGACGAGGAGGTCTAGCTCGTGTTATATGTATAGAATCACAACAACAACAAAAAAGTTTATGGTGTTACAGTTTTTTGTAAAGCGTTTTATGGTTTCTCTGTTTTCTACTTATGCCTATTGTAGTCGTTTATTAGTTATGGCATAAGGGCATGTTTAGAAACTATAGGATATCAAGCGGGTTGTAGTTTTGCCTTGTATCCAGTTGTCGATAAGTATGAAAAGAAAACGCTCGCTTTCTTATTTTACTTTTTAATCCCAAAGGTTCACTGTATTGTTTTCATGTACCGATAATTTTTCAGATCTTTGTTATTGTGCAACAATGTTAACTGACGGGTTAACAAATGATGAGACAAGATTGAGACGTATTAAACACGAATATCTCAAGAGTGTAAATTCTTATCCTAGAGGTTGAAGTGAGAATGAGGGTTAGTAATGTCTCTATATCCCGTTCCACAAATAGTTACTGCAAGGATCTCAGTTCAGCAGAAAACTATGTCTACAAATGGAGCAAATTGCTATTTCCCTTGATATGTAGAAAGTAGAGGTGGCAAAACGGGCGGGCACGGGCTAGAACGGGCACGGGCCAAACGGGCACATGTTATACAAATCGCTTAATAAAATACCTAAAACGACGAAATAAATTCCTTAAACGTAATATCTTATTTATATTAAAAAAGTTAAATATATTATATAAAAAAAAATCTTTAAAACGATTGTAATGTTCTACAATTGAGAAAAAAAATTTGCCCGTTAGTGCCCATTTAAGTTTTCAATGGGCTATATGTGCCCATTTATAAAAAAGGAGGGGGCTAAATGTGCCAAAATCTTTTAAAAATATGCCCATTTAGCCCATCTTTTTGCTTTTGGGCATATTTTGCCACCTCTAGTAGAAAGGTACTGCAATCAAAATTACCCAAGTTCTTTGCATAGGCAAGCTATCTTTCTTAAGGAAATTATGTGTCACAATGAATACATGCATTTCACTTTGATTCATTGTATCTGCAGCTTTCTGTTATTATACATGGTATATGGTGAAAATCCCATGTGGGTGACATGTCAATTCAGTGCATATGCAGGACGTTGTTATGGAACTGCAGACCGTTTGCTTGACTATTTTTCTTTACAGCGTGACGTAATTTTGTTTGGCAGTGGTACTTATTGGTAATTTTTCAGTTGTAAGAATTACCAAAAGTCAACTGATTTTTTAAACAAAAAGAAACTAAGAAATCCTGACAGTCTGATCCTCATTGATGTGCTTTGGGTCTTTAGGGCTTTTCTATACTCTGCAACAAACATTGATATATTCCTTTCTGTTTTCTGTTTTACGCGTATAGCATGGTTAATGAGGCAAGCTGTGTTAGGGATTAATGACGTGTTAAGGAATTAAAATTGCTAACCTGAGTGTATTATGTTTATGGAATTGATTGCATAGAGAATGACACTAATTATCAAATTCTTGTCGAGTCTAAGGGATCTATATTAGCTCATAATCAGTACTTCTGACCTTCAGGTCAGCTGAAACCCTTTAAGAACAACCAGAAGATGCAGGTTGGTCTAATTTGGCTATGAAGCAGTGGTTCAGTTAAAATTATTGTTCAAATACGGCAAGGGCTGTCCGATTTGAGGACCTAACTATCCAGACACGCAATATACTTTACGCACATTCTTTAGACTAAAAAGGGCTACAAAAGCTCATCTTTTGTATTGATTATGTTGCCACATTACGTATGTCACTTTAGTGACGCATTAATTCACTTCGAAACTCAGATGTCACTTTACGGACGCATTACTAATTCACTATTTATGATCAACAAAGTAACTCCACTTTGTCTATAGTTGGCAACGTCTTGTTCAGTATCCAATTTTGCATTATTGATATGTAGTTACTATATTCGAGTAAATTACTTTTTTGAGCTTCTTTTTTTGGCTATAGTGTGCTTGATATAGGCTTTTTAGGTATTTTCTACACCTATGGAAACTTCAATTATAGAAGCCACTAAAAACCAGTGCACATTTTGAAGGCCTTTTGTTGTTTACTACTGTAGCAATTATTTGGTAACGCTAATTATTGCTTACGCCTTACAATTTACAAATAGATTTGTAATAAGAGTTATCATGTTTAACAATGAAATCGCTTTTGCTTACTACTTCACTAAAGAACTGTAAACTGAGTGATCATGTTTAACAACAAAATCAAAATGAGCCTAAGAATATATTTCCATACCGGATTTAAGGATTAACCTCATGAAAGTTAACTATCAATTACTTAACTAAGGTTAGAATATATATTTTCCATTTACAAAATTTTAAACTTGTTTCTTGAACTTTTTTTAAAAGACGCAGACTTTAGCCAGACAGCATGTCAACTGGAAATGGCATCAGTTGGTTACGGTAAAACTGATTGGCAGGATCAATAAGAGTTCAAGGGCTACGACTGCTTAGGGAAATGGACGACCTACACATGTATTTTATCTAAGTATTGAGTTTGCATTTTAATATATAAAAACAGATCAAACCAAGGATTCCAATTGCAGAGTAAAAGATAAATGAATAGTCACTAACAAAAGCTGCTTACTGACTACAGGGTACAACTAATCACATTTGTGACGAGAGATTAATGAGGATAAGCAAACAAGGTTCAAGGATCAGTACTACAACATCAGGATCGACTCAACAAGCTCGTATAGTGGTGCAAGCTCCTCCTTATCGATCAACCGGAATTCCTGCCCATCAACCAACACAACATTAGTTGGATTCAAGTATAAACAATGTTTGTGGGTAATTATTCACAGTTAACTAGTAAGCAAAGAAATAAGCGGCTTACCCATGTGAAGAGGACAAAATGCTTGAAACAAGTATTAAGATGAGCTTCTTCTTTCAAACTCATAATCATCTGGAAATGTGAATGGTAGATGTGAGCATACACCCTAAACAACCGCTTGAATACTGTCTTCACCACATCTTGGAAATTATGAGGAAATGGTGCACCTGTAACACACACGAATTAGATAAAACTAATATCCAAAATACTTTTTAACAGACGATTGGATTTCTTAGGTACTAAGATGTATCACACACCAAGTTTCTGAGGGAATATTGATTCGTTATCAAGTTGAGTTTCAATCCACTCCATCAAATAGTCCACATACTCAGGAGCAGATACTACTATCGGTTTCTTGATAGTAACTCCATCAGCCCACCTGTACTCGTATCTGCAGATAATTGAGTATCCTGATTAGACTGGATCAATAGAGCAATACACCATGAAGCTCGTGTCATGATACTAACAAATGTTTCTAAAAATATTTGATTGGTCTCATTGCTACAATAATGTTGACCGAAGATGAAGGATTAAGCAACTTACTTTGCTCCAGCTGTCATTGTTGGGCATGTTGACGACGTGCAGAACTCAGTAAGAGTACCATAAAGGAGGTTCACTTGATTAAAGAAATCAACAGCTGCACAATTACATATAAATCAGTGACAGGCTTGTTAAAGTCGACAACATATAATCCATGTGCTAATTTGTATATTACTCAGTATGCATCCATAATCCATCAGCAATCAGGTTTAACTATTACCATTTATGGCCAGCCACTCATTAAGATCTTCTCCAGGGGGTAGGCGCACCGCTTCCCTTAAATTTCCACTACCCAAAGTCGCATCAATGTGCTTTTTTAGTTGTGCCCCCTGCATCCATATAAATTCATCACATAAAATGAGTTTGAGCAGAGGAATAGGCATGAAAAACAGTGAGAAAATCCATAAATGTTTGCGTAAGTTGTAGCTAACTACCTTGCTTCCTGACGGAGCACTCTTTTTTGGTCGAAAAGTCTTTTGGTTTCTGCAAATACAGAATGAAGAGAGAATCAGCGATTGTTAAATATGAAAGATCCGGAAGATAAAAGTAGTCAATGTCAATAATTGATAATCCAAAGTCCAAACAGAAAGATCAGACAGACAGAATTTGAATTTGTGTTAACGAGATTCAATTTTATGAATCTTTCATGGCTGTCTTTAGTAGAGAATTTATTAGACTTCTTGAACCTGCCTAAAGTTAAGATAAACTATCCATATCCAAACTCGCAATGCTTATCATTCATCTCCTTCGATATTAATGCTGCCAGAACGATTACAAGATAGACGGCTAAACTAATAAACTTATTACCTAACAAAATCGAATGTATGAATGAAATGACTGGATCATGTAAGGCATAAATGTGTCAATACAGGTCCAAAATATAGTTATACAGTTCCGAACTTCCAATACAGAAGTACTCTTTTAGCCTTTATGGATAAATCAAGAGATGATCAATAACAAAGTTACATCAAAATCGGCTTCTTATAACTTCAAACTTGATACTTTTGTTAGTTTTAGATAACCGTACTAACAATGCTATTAGAAAACTAAATAAGTACTATGACATGAACATCTTCGTTATCAAAGCTCAAAACAACTTCCATTACCACTTAATTATAGCAAAGATGGCAACTAGCATCTGATTAACACTATATGCAACCTACTATTTTCCAGCATAACTATCTTGTACCTATTCGCGCTACTTTTAGCATGAAATATTGCTAGGTTAATAAGTTACTCTCCTAAAAAGTTACTCAATAAATTTCCAAAACAAAATAAGCCATAAATAGAGTAGAGAATAAAACGGTACTTATTCACTTTTTCACTCAAACAAAGTAACAAACTACTGTAATACCCAATGTACCTTACAATCAAATTACATATAATAACATGAATTATTTAAAAAGATAATGGTGTGAAAATGCATCCGGCTTAGACAATTATTTCCTATACTAAACTATTTGTTTTTCCTATCTAATAGAGGAACTTGTAATCTTTCCTATTGTTTGTATTATTATAGGTACAGTTAGATACATTTTCAAATGATTATCCATTCAAATGTTTCCAACTTTACCTATAACGATACACACAACATAATAGATTAAAAATTTATACATTAAATAAGAAAAAATAGCTTGAGTGGGTGTTTGTTTAAGCTTACATTCCATAAGCCCGAATTTTGTGGCTCATTTTGAGATTTATAAGCTTATATAAGTTTATTTTATCATAATAAACTTATACAATCCCCTAAGTTTTAAAATAAGCTAGAAAATATGGGCTTATGAAAAATATAAGCCGGAATCAAATAAGCTTAAACAAACACGTACACCTAACCGACAGACTAAAGGAATAAGTGTTAAGTTGGATATATATATATGCAAATTAAACCATGATCCCTAGTATATGTGATGAAATTAGGAAAATAATTTGGTTATTTTTGTTTACTTTGAATAAAAAAAAATGTAACAAACCTAAAAAATGGCATCAACTTTGGAAAAAAAATGCAAATAATAAAATGAAGGTGAGATTGATTGATATCTGAGATACCTGCTGCCGAGACCAAAGAGACTCATGATGGTTGATTTGGGGTTTAATTAATTAATTTACTGTGTGTGTGTGTGTTTTGTGTGTAATAGAGTAGTCCCACGTAAACATATATATAAACGTGAAGAAGAAGCAATGAGATGAGAGGGGGATTGTACAGGTGGATATTTGAAGGTGGGGACCTTTGCCATCTTGGACCTTACCTGTCATCGCCCTGCCGCCAACTCTCCTCCTCTCTCCCTCCCTCCAATCTTTCCATTTTCAACCCCTCAACTATTTATCTTACACAATATTAACCACATTTTATCTTACACGTCCTAAACAAGACTTGAACCCATAACCATTTGATTACAAAGCTTCTCACATAACATGTGATACCATTGGGACACAAACTCTCTTACTAGTGACTAAGGGTCAAATTTATTTTTAGTTGTGTGCATTGTAGTGAGATTTAATAACGGCATATAATTAGTGTTGTTATATTGTGGTTAAGTGTTTCGTGTAACATTTATACATACAATATAAAATAATCAAAATGTAATTAAGAAATGTTACACATGAGATAATTCAAGTTAAAGAACAATTATAAAAATGTATAAAAAACATATTAAAATATTTATAAAAAAAAAAAAAAACTGAAAATGAAATATTACATCAGTTTTGAAATATGGTGTCTTAATAATAGAGTTTGTGGATTAATTTTTAGAAATTATTAATTTAAAGATTAAATACAATATATATATATATATATATATATATATATATATGTGTGTGTGTGTGTATATATATATATATATATATATATAGTATTTTATTTTATCTTACAATCAATATTAGATCTGATCTTTCTGACTCTTAGAACTCCTATAGATCGTTAGATTGTCTGATCAATGGCTATGATGAATTGTGCCATTAATGTAATTAAGTGAAAGACTAGGACATTATTTGTAAATCCAAAAGGGTATTATAGGAATTCTTATTTCTAAAAAATGACCCATTTGAAAGTAAAATTCATCACTTATTTGGTGAGATCCACCATTTTAAGGAAAAAGTCATATCTCTCATAACCCTAACTACCTTACTTTCTCCCTATTATTTGCGAGCCACCATAACCACCCTCTTTTTCACATTATTTTTGTGATGCCAGTTTCTTCCTCCGGATCTAATATGACCGCCGCTCGGTTTCTTCATCACAAATTCCCTAGAAAAATCGGATTAATTTTAATTCGAAAAAAAAAATGTTCATGATAGGGTTCGTGATTTTTAATAAAGCACGAAGAGTAACAAGGTAGGTAATTCTGTCTCATACATTCTGAATTTCTTTTTTACCATAACTATGACTGTTTTTTTTTTTTTTTCCTTTCTAATAACTCATGATGTTCAACTAACCAGGATTTGTTCAAAAAAAACTAACTAGTATTGAACATGAATTTTTTTAGATATACAAAAGTAGAAAGAGATTTTTTTTTTTTTTTTTTTTTAGAAAGGCAATATATATTGAGGAACCAAACCAAATAAAATACACAAGAAAAGGCAACCCACCTTCTTAACAAGATGGTTAAAAAGGAGGATCCCAAAAAACACCATTACAATACAAGTTACACAAGTCTAGCTAACTAAATCCCCACAAAGCTAAAACTAAAAAGCAAAAGATTCCAAAGGCCATGTGTCTACAGCCATCACAACAAAAAACCATATCTGACCCACCATATGGCAAAATGCACTCAAATAAGCAATAAGGACAAGATCATCTTAGAACTTGACCCATACTGTTAACCTCACACATATATTTGCAGCAGTCATTCTCACTAGTGAATTGCAGCATAACCTGACTTTTACGCATGCACTGAACCAAACACACCAGTAGTAGATAATTGCAGCAGCCCACTATACCAAACACCCCTGAATTTTTTCTGCTGCACTATCTGTCACTCACTTATGCCCACATTTACTTGGTTCTTGGAACCACTGCTGCCAATCTATTACATTTTTGTTTTTTGATCTTCTAGTAATCCACTCATAGCTCTTTAGTTGAATATCTTGTATGATTTTGTTCACACTCGAAACCATCTTTTTAAAAACACGCTCGTTTCTTTCTTTCCAAATGTAGTACCCGGTTGTCCACCTTACCGCTTGCCAAAACCGAGATGAAAGTTTAGGAACATTAACATTTCCATTAGATGAGAATAACTCATCAATGGAAAATGCGTTAACATTCCCAACCTTCCACCAACTAAAGATCTTTTCCCAAACGCTCATAGCTAAATCACAAAGAACCAAACTATGCGCACATGTTTCCACCATACTATCACAACACGGACAAAGTACCGAATCAAGATCAATTCCTCTTTTGTCGAGTTCCTCACGAACCGGTAACCTCCCTTTCAACGCCCTCCACACGAAAATGTTAACCTTTTTTGGTATCAACTTGTTCCATATCGTCTCTTGACCACCATTTCCCACATGTAGCATCTTCTCCTCGATCAAATTTGATAAGTCTTTAACTTTGAAGCTTCCATCTTCCTTTAGTGTTCATCTCCATTTATCCCTACAATCATTATAAATAACAATATTTTGCAATATACCTAATAAATCCTCAAACTCCTTATAAACCCTACCTTTAATGTTCCTCACCCAATCCCACTTCCAACGCCACATGTTATCAACCCAAATCCCTTTATCCGCCACACTACCCTCCTTCCATCTATCTAAATGATATAGTCTAGGAAATTTATCGCATAGCTTTGAATTGTCAACCCACCTATCAACCCAAAACCTTATATCCCTACCATTTCCTACTACACCTTCAAAAGAGGATGAAAATTCTATTCCTAGCTCATCTATCTCAACTCCTACTTTAACAATGTCGCTCCAAACCCCACCCCCCCAAAGATTCATGCCCCACCCCTCTAACATCGCCTAAGCCTCCTCCCTTTCCATGAATGCTTTTTATTACCCTAACCCATAAACTCCCCCTCCCTCCTAAACCTCCACCACCATTTACCTAGAAGTGCCAAATTTTTTGCCCTTAGTGACCCAATATTCAAACCCCCCTCCCCATATGAGGCTAGTAAAATATCCCATTTAACCCACGATATTGTTTTCCCTTTAACCCACGAGAATTTTTTCTAATCCTCTCTAAATGTTTTATCACACTCAAAGGCACGCGGAACATCGAAAAGTAATACAATGGTAAGCTACCAAGAACTGAATTAACCAATGTTAGGCGACCCCCAAGCGACATCATTCTAGCTCTCCACTCCGCCAACCTAGATTTGAATTTCTCAATCACGGGCGTCCACGCATTAATCCGCCTCATGTTCTCCCTGATCAGTAACCCCAAGTACGTAAAAGGAAACTCCCCAATACAACACCCCATCTACGTCGCCATATCCCCTAACTCCGAATCATTAACCCCTATACCATACAACTTGCTTTTATTATAATTTACTCGTAACCCGGAAACTTCCTCAAAACATTTAAGAATTCCCATAAGACATTTCGCGTTTTCTTTATTCCATTCTCTAAAAAATATAGTGTCATCCGCATATTGGAGATGAGATACCTCTACCCTATTCGCCCCTACTTTCACCCCTCTAAAAATCCCTTTTCCCACCGCTTCCTTGACAATTGCGTTTAAGCCTTCCGCCGCCAAAATAAACAAAAAAGGAGAAAGCGGATCTCCTTGTCTGACTCCTCTCTCTATCCCAAACTCCTCTGTTGGTGACCCATTAACGAGAACGGACATCGAGACAGATCTTAAACATGTATCCACCCATTTACACCACTTCTCTCCAAAACCCATCCCTCTCATTATACATATTAAAAACTTCCAATTAATGCTATCGTATGCTTTTTCAAAATCAACTTTAAATATCAATCCTTTCTTCTTTTCTTTCTTCAAGAACTCCATTGTCTCGTTTGCAATCAAAACCCCATCAAGAATATATCTTCCTTTAATGAATGCATTTTGTACATCACCCACCACATTACCCGCCACTTTTTTAATTCTTTCCGCTAACATTTTTGCTATAATCTTGTAGTAGCAGCATCCAATAAGACTAATGGGCCGAAAGTCACCAAACCCAATAGGATCCACTACCTTCGGGATAATGGATATGAATGATGAGTTACAACATCTTGATATCTCCATTCCATTCCAAAAGCATCTAACCGCCTCCAACAATTCCGGCTTTATCACATCCCAAATTTTCCTAATGAACGTAAAATTAAAGCCATCAGGTCCGAGCGCCTTATCACCACCACAACCCCGAATCGCCTCCAAAACTTCTTTCTCATTGAACTCTTTTTCTAAATCCCTCGCCTCTTCTTCCGTAATTTTTTAAATCCTTTCGCAACAAAATATGGGCCGCATCTTTATCCCATCCGTGAATAAAGCTTTGTAGTGTCTCGCTATCTCCTTTTTAATTTTTTTAGATCCTCACACCAAACACCATTTACCATAATTCCCCTAATATTACTCTTATTGTTTCTTCTTCGAATATACGAATGAAAGAACTTCGAATTTTCATCACCGTCGACATCCCACTTAATTCTTGATTTTTGACGGAGCATATTAATACATTCATTTTCTTTTTCTTCCCACCTTTTCCTCGCTTCCAACCAGGCTGATCTTTCATTTTCGCTCAAAGTTCTGCTTTCTGCTTCTAATTCCCACATCATTGCTTCTTTTTTATACCTCTCAGTTTTCTCTCTCGATCTTCCGAACCTCTCCTTACTCCACCTCTTAAGACTCTCCTTTACGATTTTAAGTTTATCCCGAAACCGACAATCCGGTCGGTTACTTCTAACCTCCTTTTTCCACGCTTCCTCTACTATTAACATAAAGTCCCCGTCCTCTAGCCAAATATCGAAAACACGAAATGGTTTCGGGCCAAAATCTAAATCAACATCCTTTAATACAATAGAACAATGATCTGAAAGCTTAGATCTAGCATAGCGACGAAAGATTGCCCCATAAACAATTAAACTCGTCATTTAACAAAAATCGATCCAATTCTTGAACTTTAGCCCATCATCACTAACCCTTGTAAATTTTCGACCACCCATTGGAATTTCCACGAGCCTCGATTCACTAATGAAGTTATTGAATTCCGTCATTTCTTTGACATTTACTTGTGAGTTCAATCTATCATCGCTACATCTTACCACGTTTAGATCCCCAAAAATGCACCATGCGTCACTCATCCTATCTATCAGTCGTGTTAATCTCTCCCATAGAGATGTCTTTTGACGAGTAACATGAGGTCCATATACGCATACCAGAAACACCTCTTCATTTATCCTTTTCCATTCACCCTTCACCGCGATGAACCTCTCATCACCCATAGCCTCCTTGCATGTGAAAATTCTCGTGTCCCAAATTAACATTATTCCCCCTGAGTTCCCGTTTGCCGGTAATTGTGAAAAACCGAAACCTTTCCCTCCCCATACTGTTTCAACCCAATGCTCATCAACAATACCACACTTCGTTTCTTGAATCCCAATTACATCCCTTTTTCCTCGCTAATAATCCAGAAACACTTCGTTTCTTCTATGTTTTTCTTTTCATTCAAATCTCTGAAACATATATAGGTGTCAACATTAGTCAAAAAATTTTATTTACTAAACAAGTTAAATAGATCTAGATGAAAAATTATTGTTTCAATCAAAAGGTTTAAACTATGGGGTCTATTATTTGGGTTGACGTTTTTATGTGATATTGTCAAACCTGTGATGTACTTAGTTGTTTGACATACATAGTTAATATGTTTGATCTACTTAGTTGTTGTGTGTGATGAAAATAGTTTGGGCGTTATAAGTTTAAGCTTGACATGAAATTAATGTAATGAGCGTGCATATGTGTTATAATGTTGATATACAATCATTAGAACAGTACATATGTTAATGTAGCTGTTTTGAAAACAAAATTTTAATTTCCCGTTAAAACTAATTTGGTATAAATATTGTGCATATGTGTTATGCCATATTTGTAATGATTATGGATTTGTTTTGTTGGCATGGGTCACGAATTATAGTGACGTACATATATGTTTTTGTTTAAGTTTTAATTTATCAACTACTTTTACAATTAATTTAACATCGCATAATTTGATATAACTAGCTCTTTTTTTGTTTTTATATTTGTTCAGTGGGATGGCTCAATCATAAGAAAGATGGTGTGTGATGAGAGGCACAACGTGCACATATGTTACGGGAATGGTACTCATATTTTCTAATGAATTTGATGAGAAAGTGAAGCGTGCACACATGTTTGTGGAAGAGTGCACACATGTTTTTGGTTGACGTATACATATATACTTAACAAGATACATTTGTATTTAAATTGTATTTCATGTGATATCAATTTTTGTGTATACTGTTTATATTTTTGGTTTGTTATAAATTTAGATGTTACATGTATATGTCTATGTTTATATTTTTTTGTTATCAATTTCGACGGTTAAAAAATGTACACTAGAAACATATGTGCAATTACCATTTTAAGCAAAACAAGTTTGATGTATAAACAATTGTACACAAGAAATATATGTAAATTTACAATATTTAAAAAAAAGCACGTATGCACTTCATTTT
This sequence comes from Chrysanthemum makinoi, assembly GCA_910596185.1. NCBI lineage: Eukaryota > Viridiplantae > Streptophyta > Magnoliopsida > Asterales > Asteraceae > Chrysanthemum > Chrysanthemum makinoi. The sequence continues at coordinate 111,064,167 of OU343223.1, forward strand.
CCTGAAAACATGTATACTAAAAAAAAATTCAAAAATTAAGGGTATTTGAAAACGTTTTTTAATTAAAAAAAATCAAAAAGGAACTAAAAATGTGTTTGACTATTATGCCCTTTTCAATTAAATAAAAATGTTTATTAATACTTAATTTCTATTGGTTTAAATGAGTACTGTAAAGTACTGCATCTAATATGGGTACTGCATAAAACGTGCCTCTATATATATATATAATGCAGAACCAATTTTTTGTACAAAACTTTTTAGAACCACTTTGTATCAATGAAAATTTAGTATTATTAAATCTTTTTATCTAATTCAAAAAGCCATAATAGTAAAACACATTTTGTATTTTTTTTATTTTGTATTTTTTTAAATAAAAAACGTCTTTATTTCGGATTTTTTTTTTTAATTTTATTTATTTATTTATTTATTTTTATTTTACTTTTTTTTTTCATTTTCGGCATACATGTTTTTTTTGAAAAAATGAGGTGCATGTGTGTTTTTTTGTAATATTGTAAATTTACATATGTTTTTTTTACGTGCAATTATTTAGACATTAAACTTGTTTTGCTTAAAATGGTAATTGCACATATGTTTCTAGTATACATTCTTTCATCTTCGAAATTTATAACAAAAAAATATAAACATATACATGTAACATTTAAATTCATAAACAACCAAAAATATAAATAGCATACACAAAAGTTTGATATCAAATGAAATTCAAATAAAATACAAATGACGTCATCCAAAAATATGTGTGCACTCTTCCAAAAATATGTGTGCACTCTTCAAAACTCATGTGTGCACTTTTTCAAGAACATATGTGCACGCTTTCGTATCTCATTCTACACTTGTGTCTTAACATCTTTATCATGATCAACACTTATGTTTTTTGGATACATGAAATTAGTTTTAACAAATAACATAACTATAACATAACACATATGCACAATCTTTATTTATATCAAATTAGTTTTAGTAAAAAAAATATCAAAATTTTGTTTTTAAAACAACTACAACCTCCGTCCCATATTAAATATCCAGTTTGAATTTTCTAAATCTTTCTTTCTTAATTTTGACCATAAATATTTTTGGTTGTGTTATATAATATTTGATACAAAATATATGAATAGATTGAATTTTAAACGTATTTCCAGTACGTATTATTTTTATCTAATACTATATAACACAAGTAAAAATATTTAATGTCAAAGTTGTAAAAGAAAGATTTGAAAATTCAAACCTGGACATTTAATATGGGACGGATGGAGTAACATATATGTACACTTATTATAACATATGAGGCACTTTATTTTGCATACTCAAAATTCCTTGCATACTAAGGGATAAATCCTCACCTTCCATCTAGTTTGATCTAATGGTAGTGATTAACCTAAGATTTAATATGTCTAAACCTAAGTCCATGTTTTTTTCTTGTCTTTTTATATTTCTTAATTATTTTCTCATTATTTGTCCTTTTTTTTAATCACTTTTTCTAATTTCACGTTTTTTTTTTTTTCGTTTTCGTTAGTTTTTTACGTTTTTGTCCGCTTTTTACGCTTTTCATACGTTTTCGTCTGTTTTTATCCATTTTCATACGTTTTCATCTGTTTTCTTACGTTTTCGTCCGTTTTCATAAGTTTTCGTCCGTTTTCTTGCGTTTTTGTCTATTTTCTTACGTTTTCGTCCGTTTTCATAGTTTTTAGCCCGTTTTCTTACGTTTTTTAGATCCGTTTTCATCCGTTTTCTTACGTTTTTCGTCCGTTTTAATTCTTTTTCTTACATTTTAAGTCCGTTTTTCATCACGTTTTTTGTGCACGTTTTACGTTTCGTTTTCTTACGTTTTCTTATGTTTTCTTATGTTTTCTTACGTTTTTGTCCGTTTTCTTACGTTTTTGTCCGTTTTCATACCTTTTCGTCTGTTTTCTTACGTTTTCGTCCGTTTTCTTACGTTTTTGTCCGTTTTCTTACGTTTTCATCGGTTTTCATAGGTTTATACACGCTTTCGTCCATTTTTTTTATGTTTTCGTCCATTTTTAGACGCTTTCGTCTTTTTCAGACATTTTCATACGTTTTCGTCCATTTTCATCCGTTTTTATACGTTTTTGTCCGTTTTCATATGCTTTTTCCGTTTTCATACAATTTTATACGCTTTTCATTCGTTTTTATACGTTTTCGTCCGTTTTTTGTAGTTTTTATACTTTTTCTTCTATTTTCATACGTTTTCATGTTTATTATTAAACTTTATTATATTACATGTCTAATATCAATTGTGATATTTTATTAAAAAAAAAAAGTTAATGTCTAATATCACTTGTGATATTTCATAAACAAACAAGTAAGTTTTTTTAACCTTTAATATCATCTGAGATATTTCATTGCTCTGTATATTTTTATATATTATCACCTATATGTTTTCTAATATTTTGTTAGGAATTGGAAATTCCATAAGTAAAGTGTCGGTCACCCCAAAGATTATCTAGCATAAGTTAGCTCGTAGATTTGTAGTTATTTACGTTATTCAGTAGTTAATTAGTCATTTTAGTAGCATAGAATAGTTTAGTGCAACACCGAGTGGAGGAAGAGGGTCTTTACCCATTGTATTCCTGATCCACAGGCCATCAGGAGGTCGTTTATTTTGTAAACTATAAATACCCTCTACCTTGCAAGGTAGAGGGTTGGATGTTCTTTGGTAATCTAATATTACATGAGTTTCTCTTTCTAGAATATCCCACTTTCTCTCTCTCTAAAATCATCTATACGCCTACTTGTGCTTGTGTTTTGATGTGTATGTGAAATACAATATGTTACAAATGGTATCAAGAGCCATGGTTAGATCATCTCTTACATATCTTTGGATTTCTAGTGGTTTTTAGGTGGTTTTTTAGTTTGAAAAAGTTTAGTGGTTTTTGCATCATTTGGTTGATTTATAGTGTTAAAGTTTGGATTTTGTTAGTACTTTTGGGTTTAGAATCATCACAAGTGTTTAGGTTTTGATTTGGTAAGCTTGAATCATAGTGGTTGGGTTGTTTTTGGATTGAAAAGTGATGTTTGTGAGTTTTTTCTAGCTAGCGACTTGACCAGTGCACGCTTTTCTTGTTAGCGACTTGCTTTTGCAAATTGGTAGCGAGTTTGAGTTGATGTTGTTGGCGATTTAGGCTTAGCGACTTGTCACTAGTGAGACAAGCCGACAAAAATAGTACATAGTGGATTCTCCACTACGGGTAGCGACTTGGTAAAAGTTAGCGACTTGTACCTTTGTGTGTTAGCGACTTGGTGTTAGCGATTTGGTGCCTAGCGAGTTGCTATTTAGCGACTTGATAAATTAGCGACTTGGTTTGTAGCGACTTCTTTGTCAAAATTTTGCTAGCGACTTGGTACTCATATTTGGTGCTTAGCGACTTACAGTTAATATTCTTAGCAATTTGGTGCCTAGCGACTTGGTCTTTAATACCTTGGTGAAGTGAAGCAAGTTACCTACATCTAATTCCCATAAACACACTCTTTCACATTAATGTCTTATATCACGATCCTTTAATCACCAAAGTACTTGCACTATATGATACCTCATGAAATAATGATCTGGTGTCTCCCGAATACCCTTGATGAATGAGTTTGCAACTTATAATCAAAACAATTACGTGTTATCTTGTAAAATGATGCAAAGCAAATGGAATACAACATTGAGCCCTTTTAACTACTTCATCAGCATCTCAAACTACTTTTATCTACAACTATGGATCGAACAAGCAGTGTTATCCTTCGTCAGGACTTTCCCACCTTGACTAGAAATGTGTTACTTAACTTAGAACAACTGAGGTTTCAAATTACAAATGAAAAGTTCACAACTGATAAGTCTAATGCAGCTCTTCAAGTAATCTTCAATCAATTTTAGCCACTTATCCGAAGGGAATATTCCTCAGATTTTGATGATGACATGACTGGAATTTCATTCAAGAAACACCGGGAATGGAAATTCATGAGTTCGAAACACCTTTATTCAATCATGGATAATGTGGAATTATACATTAAGGAAGCTGCTCAAAAGAATGACATGCTGAATGAAGTGGATGAATGTCAAGAGATTATATGGAATGATTGTGAAAAGGCGTGCAACGAATCAGTTGAACCGATGATTGATAATGAATGCAGAAGTTCATAACAATAAAGAGGATGAAGACAACTGTACTTATCTCAAAGACTTCGAGTCAGAAAGGTTTCATGTGATGAGGTACACTTAACTAATCGAGCAATTCATATGTTAAAGTACGATTCTAACTCTGAACATATCTGTGAAATCAATCTTGGTTGAGCCTGAATCTAAAACCATTAAAGTAAATGACATGATTGAAAAAAGAATTTATGATGAACTTTCAAACAAATACTCAATTCTTGAAAAACATTGCATTTCATTGGAAATTGAAATACAACAAAAGGATGAAAGCTTTTGTGCAAAGAAATCTTGTATTAATCGGAATTTCGAATTTCAAAAATTTTTGAAATTAATCAATTAAAACCCAGATTCAGGACAAAGATTCAACCATATGCAATCTGAAATTACTACTATCAGATGTGCGAAATATATTGTCATGAGATGAGTGATACACTTGAATCTAGAAATCTTTGAACTAGCTCTATGTGTGTCCAACCTATTAAGAGAATTAGTCATTAAGAAAGAACATAGAGGATACCAATTTCAAGTTGATCAATCAATCTAACATCTTATTGAAAGACATTGATGATCTCAAAGCTCAAATTCAGGATAAGTGCTTCAATATTGTTGCCTTAAAAAATGAGCTTAGGAAATCTATTGGAAATAGGATGAACACTAAGTTTGCAAAACCATCAAATTTGGGAAGTCAAGCTTGTGAACCACTCTAAGCGTCCAGTAATTAGCAGCCTAATGCCTTTAGAACTGAAAGAGTTAAATCATCGAAATCTAGGCTTGCCTCCCAAATTGATGAGAATGTTGTTTTGTCAAAACCAGTCACTTCATTGCTTTGTTCCGATATGATGAATCTCAAACTCCAGGGAAATGTTCAAAGCTCAAAGTTTAAAAATACTAGAAGTATGACTCTCTCATAAGAAACATTATTTGGTGATCAATCCCTAAGAAACCAACAAAACACAAAAGGACCAATAGTCAAAGCAGGAAGTGCACACATACAAATCTACTAGTAACTGCTTCAAATGGATTCCCACTGGCAGATTATTTAAGTTCACAGAATCCAAACGGACTTACATACCTAGATCTTGCCTTAAGTGGATGCCCACAGGAAAACTCTTCAAGTATATTGAGCCTAAAAAGATCTCTAATATTGATACGTCTGTATTAACCAGTGTTACATCAAATAGTGAGATTATTCATGTCACTAACCCATCCAGCTACAATTCTACATGTGCTTCTAGTACAATGTGCTCTCAGTCTTTTTCAGGTACAATGCTCAATTCAATCAGGAACTTCATGACTTGGTTCCCATCTGAAATGAATATAGCTCATTCAGGAGCTATAGCTTGCCAAGATTGATGTACCTCTTACTTTGACTCCTACTCATCTTGAATCAGGACTCGCTCTTTTAATTCTGTGTACAAATCAAATTTAAAAAAAAAAAAAAAAAAAAAACTCATTCTTTTAATACTGTTTTAATATTTCATTCTTTCAAGTTCATATTTTTTTTGTTATTTTTATCCAGCTAATAAAGGATATATTCTTTGTAATCGATAACATCTACGATCCTAGAAATATCATTCAATAATGATACGGGATCATAGATGAAGTTCGAACAACTGATATATTCCTATTTTAAACGGGTGGGTTAAAGTCAATCAATGGTATTTGCTGACATTGATTGAGGGGGAGATTTTTTTGTTTCAAGATATCTTGCTTATATCTGCTTCAGTGCTGGTTATGGTGTGTGCTCAGTTGCAGGTTGTTGTCTTGTCTTGCCTTTGTGGTAATCTTTGTGTACCCATGTATTGAATGTTTATTTGTTTCATGGTGATCATTGTGTTAGTGTGCTTATCTGTGTTAGTATGCTATCGGATAAGTCTGTTAAGGCCATGGATTATAAATGTCTACTATACATAATATGATAAGATTGCAACTTTTCATGACTATGTTAGCAACTTGCTTTGAAAAACATTAGCGACTTATTAAAATCCTTTGATAGCGAGTTGCTACACAAATCACTAAACCACAGGGACCAAAAGTGACAACTTGTTTTTCTTGATTATTCTCCTCTAACTTACCCTAGCGACTTACCATTTTTTTGTTGTTTTTCAAAAACTTAAAAACCTTCCTTTCTCTCTTTCTCTCTCAAGGATCTTCGTAGCGACTTGTGTGTGGTATGGCAATATTAACGTGTTTCTTGTCCTCAGATTACGATGAATATATGCATTTCCTAACTCCTTTTTCCTTAACAGATCCCACGGAACTTAATCCTTAGCTTTTGATTACCTCGTATAGGTTTGTCGTTGGAATTATTGAATGGAATTAATTGTGATATATGTGGTATTAGATTAAGGGCTGTTTGGATGCACTAGGGTTGTTGTAATTTTCACGAAGTTGTGTATTAATGAATTTGTGAGCGTCTTCTTTATGATTCGAGTTAGATCGTGTGCCTGTAATCGTTTGTATGTATGGATTAACTGAATGGGTTGGGTTGTGTTTCAAAAAATTATGATGATCTGATTATGTTGATTGGTTTGCGATGTTATTTGAATGATATTGGTTGAGTTCTTGGTGGCGATTTATCTGCTGAGATAATGTTCTTGGTAGCGAGTTAGTGTTCAATTTCTTCGTGGCGAGTTGTTACTTTTAGTGCTCTCAAGTTAGCGACTTAGCGTATTAAATCGTAGCGACTTAGCTATATTACTGTTGATGGCGACTTGTCTTTACAAGTTAACGACTTAGTAATTGTAGCGATTTAGTGAACTGATTTGTAGCGATTTGGCAGAGTTACTGTTGATGGCGACTTGTCTTTACAAGTTAGCGACATAGTATGTTTTCAGGTAGCGACTTAGCCTCGTTTAGCGACTTGTCCATTTATGATTAGCGACTTATTTGGTTTATTTTTCATACTGCGACTAGGGTTATTAAAATGTTTTAAGGCAACTTGCTAGGATAATCTCATGCTTACAATCTTGATTCAGGATTTCCTGTAGCGACTTGTATTGACAATTTACTCTTTGTAACCTGCTATAACATTTCTGTTTGAGCATGTTGTACTTGGATTCCCTTGTGGCAACTTAATGTTACAACTTGTCTCATACAAATCTGTTATATCATTTCTACATTTGTATCTTGTTTCATGACATTATTTCTCTGCAAATGTGCGTTTTAACCTTTTAATTCCAAAATAACTCGTCTCGTGAAAAAATGTATCAAATGGAGTATTTATCCTTAATGTCTCGCTTTTTCCACTCAATCTTTCTCTATTTGCTTTTAGGAACCCTGTCTGAGCTTCTTAGTGTGCATGTTTATGACTTGAGGGTGTATTCAATACTGTCTTACTAACCAATTATAATCTAACGTGTTCCCAATCATTGTTGTTGATTGTATTTATCTTGGATCTTCAATGGCATTCACAACCTCGGTGAGAACATTGCATCTCCCGCTCCACCCAAAGTCCTTTCAGATGACAAATCCTTCCTAAAGTCAATGCAGAGATTGGAAAATACTGTTATGTGGACCTTCAAAAGCTGCAACAAAATCCTATCCTCAAAGTATCTATTGATATCCTTAAGAACACTAACTTCTTCGATGCCATTACCAAGCAATGCACAATTCCCACCATTTACATACAACAATTCTGGAACACCATTCAATGGGACAAAATCACAGCTAAATACTCGTGCAAACTGGATGATATGGAATTTGTGATAGACTCTGACATTCTTAACAAGGCTCTAGGAATCACTCCCTGTAACCCCAACATACGATCTGAACCTCCACCTGGTGCTGACGATCTAATTGTCTTTCTAATTGGTTTGGGATATCAGACCGGCATATTAAGGGCTTCCGACATCATCACCGGACACATGTATCACCCACGGAGCAATGACAACAGTTCTCAACTTGTGCTCATCTGGCAAAACCTCATGGTTCGATAAAGTGAGAATTCCAATCTTGCAAATCCTATGGGGTATTGTCAATGGAGTGAATGTGAATGTCTCAGAACGTATTTGGGAAGAATTTTCGTTGTCAATGAACACATTCATATCCGATAGAACAAACTTTCAGAATAAAGCTCAGGGTCGAAAGTAACTGCACAAGCTTGTGATTCCCAGCATCAGATTTTCAAAACTTGTTATCCATACTTGCAACATACTCACACTTCACAACTTCAACCCAGGATTGACTCAGCTCTACATAAGCGAAGATGAATTCGTTCTGGTAATCTTAAATATGTTCCTAGAGGTATGGACAAAGAAATCTTTGGATTGCCAATTCCTGATACTCTACTCACGGACGATATCAAGAAGGACTACTTCAAACCATACAAGAAAAGAGCTACGAGATCCTCTGATGATGTCACACCCACTCCTCCACAACCCAATGCTCCCAAGTCCACTTCAGACTCACATGCATCATATGCCTCTCTTCCTAAAAAGAGACGTGAAAGGTCACAACATTCAGACACTGCATCCAAGAAGCAGAAAGGAAAGAAGAAGAAAGTGGAAAAGGAAATTGGTGAAGATAACGAGGTTTCAAGGATAATACAAGGTTAATGATGAAGATGATCTGCTCTGCAACTTGGAATCCCAAGCCTAGAAAGTCAGAATGTGAGAGCACCAGTAGGTGGAGTAGTGTTAAGAGAGCCTGATCAAGTGCCTCAACAAACAACACCAATCACACAAGACAAGGGAAAAAGAATTGTTGGCGTAGAACAAGCTTCTCACACGCTCCTTACTTTTTCTTCCTCACCATCAAGAACTACCACTCATTTTGAACTGAAGAAAAGAAGTGCTGAATCTCATCATTCGGGAACCATCTGGATTGAAAAGAAGCATCGTAGCACCAGAAGAGAATCCTGCTACAAGTGATATCCGGATGAACAAAATGTTGAAGATAAGTTACATCAAGTCTCACAGGAAATCGGAGTCAAGATCCGATGAGACCATGCCCTTGGAAGAACCAAATCTTTCTACCGGTTCTCTATCGTCATTTAAGAACCTAGATACAATTCACTTTCGATCAATTCTTAAATGACAAACCCATTGATTCTGAGTCTTCCAAGCAAGATAATGACAAGGAGGATGCTCAATCCATGTTTAATGTCAAAATTCAGCAAGACACATCATCCGTTCCACCTTTGTCGCATCTTTACTCACTGCGCACTTCCACCTCCCAAACTTGATCAAGTAACCGCACGTTCACCACCTGAATCTGCAAAGACTCTATCCCTTGAACCAGTGGTTACAGTTGCTGATGTAGATACTCCACGCTTCACCCACCTCAAATTCTTACTTCAGATCAACTGCTTGACAAGCATGAAAAGAATTGAAGCTCTTGAAAGACAACTACCGAAATCCGTAGATTCCATTGTGGATCATGTCTATAGGCTGGAGCACCTCAACTTTGATGAAGGGGTGGCAGACACCATTGAAGGCGAAGTTAAGGATGCTGTGGAATGGGCAATGGAGGCCTCTCACTTAGACGGTTCAAGGATCTTCCTATCGCTGGTATGAGAGCTGTACTTTCAGATAAGATGTTTGAAGCTGGCGAAGATAAGCATGAGGTCCATAAGAAGCTTTATGAGGCGCTCGAAGAATCAATCAAGTACGACAATCATGTACAGTTCTTGATAGACGTTGGAGAAAGAGAAGCTAAGAAGAAAAGGAGGACCGTAGTGTTGGAAACATTGCGTAAAGGTCGTAAAGATCCTCCTCCACCTCCACCTCACTGGGGGTGCTGGAACATCTGGAGTTAGTGGATCTTCTAAGACAACCTCCACACCTCCACCACAACCACCATCATCACCACCAAAGCCTACCAATCAACCCAGTTCATCTGAAAATCAAGAACGCAAAAGAAATCAAGCGGCGTGGACCCACAGTTGATTCAAGGTTCACGTCTACAGTCTCCACTTATCCCGAAGATCAAGTTGTTAATGAGGAATCGCTTGTCATAGCAGGTCGAATCAGATGAAGATGATGCATCCACACAGGTTTATTCCCAAGCCATCTAAGATGATTGGTTTGATACTTATATGTCAGGTGAACCATCTAATCCATCCAGAGCTGCACCTTCAAAAGACACCATTCGAAGTTGGCTCTCTGAAGAAGACCTCATACTCCAGAACCCTCATGGTCCATCCCAGAGACAGACACAATGATTCCTGACAACAATTGGGCATCAACTATCACCAATAATTATGAAGTTCCAGCAGAAGACTCTCTTCTGCACTTCACGGGTGATATGGGAAGCTTCATTAGATGGTTTTGTGAATAGAAGAACATCTCATCCATCACGCCAAAGGATCTTGAAGGACAAGATTTTGGAATTGTCAAAGTCTTTCACTCAGATGCCAACCAACTTCAATACTAGATGGAAGAATGCCATAAGATGCTTTGATGACCAAGTCATTGAGCAAATTAGTCGATTCGATGTTAACAAGCTTCCTCTTCTCTAGGCGGTGAACCTGGTCAGATGACCATACAGGCTGAATTCTTCTTCAATCATGACTTGGATTATTTGTGTGCTCGTTCAACTAAAGAAGACTCTCTATCGATTTCTAAGATGAAAGCAACCCTACTCTCGAGGACTTGAGCAGATGGTTCCTGATCAATTCTGGGCCGACAAAGAACAAAAGTATGACATTGCCGCTTCATATGGTATTTCTCACTGTGGTATAAAAGAAGAACTTCTACATCGAGAGACATGGACTGATAAAGGACTTAAGATGTTCGATCAAGTTGCAAATCTTAAGTGTTGTATGAGTAGAGATCTTCCCAATCTACAGCTATGAGTATTTGAAGAAGATAGTTCTTAAAAGAGCAGATTTGAAAGAGTACATTATTGAAGAAAACGACTTCAAACATCTGCTGCCAAATGACTTCAAAGATCTCTATCTCTTGAATCTCCAGGACACCTTGAGCATTTCCTGTCCGTGAGAAAAAGGCCCTCTCTGCTGCTGTCAACCTTTGGATCAGGGGCTTAGTCATTCGAAAAAGGGTTGAGGACTTTCAGCTTGGAATGGAAAGCTACCAAACCAGGGTCAACCTTACAAGTCCACAATGGAATGCAACAGGGTATGAATTTCATCAGCGAATACATATTCTTGACACCCTAGAGTGTCATCTTCACCGACAATACGGGACTCTCGCATGCTTATGAGACTGTGCAAGCTCTACATATTCAGTGATGGTACTCTCAAATTGGTCGAAGAAGAACTAAATTCTAGAGTGAAAGAAATTAAAGTTGATCTGAAGCAGCGGAACAAGACTAAATTCTGGTCTGATGATGATTTGAAGCGGGGTGAAGATTTCATTGCGGCAATCAGGCGAAGACTCAAGACTCGAAGGATCTTCCGCAGCCTTGAAAGTTTTGTTGGTGGTAGACTTCGTGATGGACATTACAAACTACTTCAAAGAACTGAATGAAGACATCTTCTGGAAGCAGTTTCTGTTTTGTATTAATTTTGTGTAAAATGTGGTGTACAAACTATGAACAACTATAATGCATGTAATAGTATTAGGTTATGTACTGTGGTTTCCCCTTGTATCAAAAAGGGGAACCTCAGTGTTGTCCACTTCTGATCTTATAAAATTGGACACATTTTTCTCCAACAAATGTTTTATCTCATACATATTTAAATCACTTGAGATCCAAAATCTCAAAGGATTTGAAATTTTTGATCGGGGGAGAAAATGTGATATAAATATGAAAGATGTTAAAAGATGACCAATTTTTGTGATATTGCTCTCTAATATGTGCTAAACAATTTTCGAATCTCGAAGCATATATTAAGGGGGAGCATTTCATAACTAATTCAAACCTTCAGGGTACAAAGTTTTCCATGCTTTTATATAAGGTACCTTGTTTGTGTGTTAAATGGTTTCTAAATATTTGGTGATCATGGCTGCACTTCAAAGAACTTCCCTCTTGTATGTGCAAAACTCTTTCAACCTTGAGGCACATATTGAGGGGGAGCAAACTTGTGAAAACCTCATCCTTCCAAAATGCTTTATTTACTTGATTTGATAAGGGAAGTGATGTTGATATCTTTTAGAAAATAGTAATCACAAAAGTTAATTCTTCCTCTTGTCTCCGTGTGCTAAACGATTTCAAATACATGATGCACATGTTGAGGGGGAGCTCTCTTTCTAAAAATATCAAAAAACAATTCAGGTGCAAAATTCTTTGATAAAATATCACAAGCATCTGGATTGATTTTCAAATGGTTTTCAATTGGTTCCAATGGCAGGCGAACAATACCAAATAGACCGACCAACTTTACTTTATGTATGGTGATATAAGGATGATAAGGTTAGGTATTAGTTTCCATGATCCGCCAGAAAACCAGAGGATCTACCGGGGACTATCCACTTTAGTGTAGAGTTCTTAGGTATGATGAAAAAAAGGAGAAAAGTGAGAAATGGGAAGAGTGGACGACGAGACGAGCTAGTACTGGAATAAACCCAACAAGGTTCTAGTTATGAAGTCTCGGTAAGCACTGAAAGGGTTGAAGAATTAAAAAGAATTGAATGTGAAAAGGGTGAAAACAAATAGCCCTCCATTGATTCAACCTTAGGGCAAAACCGTTCAATTCATATGCTACTAGTGGTTACTAAGGTAACACTGGTATTGAAGACAAGTCGTCATGGACCCAGTGACGCACTGCACTAAACTTCCCAAGCTACTCAAATTCCTCTTAAAAGGGCTTGTTTCATTCTCACGGGGAACCGACATTATCTATCGACTTTCTCTTAGAGATTGTTGATATTGAAGAAGGAGACCCTCTCCCTAGTCTCCGATATAGGAATTCAAATATGCACAAATTGAGTCTAGAGCCACGAGATCATCAATAAATCTCTTTAGGACACGTTCAATGAAGACTCTCTGTTTCACACAATGTGGAAAGAGAGATTATATCTTGAGTCCTTCGCTGTATCCTTGTGGTATTTCCGAACATCGAGTGATATGCAATCATATTCACAATGAAGATGGAAAGCCTTCTGGAGCCAACATCAAACAAGCTCTTGGTGGGTGGCATGTGAGATCTATTCAATAGATCAACCATGTGACAACTAACGAAACAATGGGCGATTCAATCTTTTGAATCAATCTGGTTCAGTTATGGATTGACGGATACCTTTGAAAAACCGGTCGTTGTGCTCAAAAACTCTTTTTCTTTAGCACATCGACGTGTAAAATATTTCAAATTAAAAGGTGTTTATGATTGATAATTGATTTTCATTAAAACCTTCGTTGTATTGCAAAAACAATTTCTATTGAGCGATACACGATTGTTTTTCAAATTTCTTTTCATCAATCAGTGATTCTCTATTCGCTGATTCACTCACTCCGTGTTGTCTTCTTTGAGACGTTCCGGTTTGAGAACGGCTAGAGCAGCTGCGAAACCATGTCAAGGAAATTCTTTGGAATTATACGATCATAGGCGTACTTGTACTGATCAGCGGGGACCGTGGGCCGTGTACCTCAATTCGACGAAAGTGGACAAAGACACTCTCGTGCGCTTTAGTGTCAAATGTTGTATGCAGGTACGCCCGACGTTTGTAGCTGATCAGAATGGAGCGGTCAATCCATAGCCGCATGCTCACACTACACATTCATTTCTAAAGAAATCATGATTAGTGCATCAATGACTCTGATAATATCACTCCATGCTTACTGCACGCGCGCAATATCATGAATCAACAAAGCTTCGCTACTCACTGAGAATATATCATGATCGAGAATGTGAGCATGTCGGTCCAAATGTCACAACATCATCATAATCTCAACACCACAAGGAAGGGGCAAGATTTAAAGTAGTGATGATCTCGGAGCTGGCTCAAACTCATTATCATGTGGATCAGCCTCATAACCTCCACGAAATATGCATTAAAGATGAACAATGATGGTATCACCACAGAAACACACACAACACGAATTCTTTGATGAAGTGAAATCTACGAGCTCAAGAACAAAGACAAAGAAATAATGCTAAGATTCAAAATGTAAAACATGGGGTGACCTCCCTTAGGGGGAGATTGTTAGGAATTGGAAATTCCATAAGTAAAGTGTCGGTCACCCCAAAGATTATCTAGCATAAGTTAGCTCGTAGATTTGTAGTTATTTACGTTATTCAGTAGTTAATTAGTCATTTTAGTAGCATAGAATAGTTTAGTGCAACACCGTGGAGGAAGGACGGGTCTTTACCCATTGTATTCCTGATCCACAGGCCATCAGGAGGTCGTTTATTTTGTAAACTATAAATACCCTCTACCTTGCAAGGTAGAGGGTTGGATGTTCTTTGGTAATCTAATATTACATGAGTTTCTCTTTCTAGAATATCCCACTTTCTCTCTCTCTAAAATCATCTATACGCCTACTTGTGCTTGTGTTTTGATGTGTATGTGAAATCCAATATGTTACATATTTTTATAATTTTGAGTTACAAGATAGTTTTTGTGCCTTTCATCGCAATTGACAAGCGTATATTTTTTTTAATACGCTTAGTAGAAATAAAAGGGTTAAAGTCTCTTTAGGTGATTCTTATTTTGTTCAAAAAAATGGTAATTTAATGCAACACTTGTTTGATTTTGAGAATATGTCAAGTCTCTATTTTCATACTTTGCTTCATTTTTATTCATTTTAATATTTTTAAGTGACACTTATTTATCTCTTGTGATATAACACTGTAAGAAAGATGAAGAGTATTACACTCTTCATCATGTATGTGTTATCAGTTGTGATACTCAACTAAGAATGAGAAATATTAAATTCATACCAAATGTGATAAGAATTCAGTATTTTACCAAGTATATATGAAAGAAATATATAAACCCTCACTTATTATATTACTTGTGATGATTCTTTTTCATTTTGTTATTTGTGTTTTTAAAATATTTAGGAAGATTTTTGTGTTTTATGATAATATGAAATATTAGAAAAGGTGTTTAGCGAAAACAGAATGTTATGAAACTTTTGTTAGACTTGTGTTGGATTTTTCTATTTAATGGATACATTGTGCATGTTTCGATAGGTTTTATAGCGTGATTTGAAAATATCTATGGTTGAATCGTAAACTAAAGAAGCTATGGTTGAAGAAGCACACATCTTTATAAACAAGCGAGTAAGCTCAAACACTTGTGATATCACACATGATATCACAAGTGATATCACCTCACTTGTGATATCACATGATACCACAGGTGATATCACATGATATCACAAGTGATATAAACTATGATATCACACATGCTATCACCGGTAATATCACACATGATATCACAGGTGATATCACCGGTGTTATCACACACGATATCACGTGTGATATCACAAGTGAGGTGATATCACAGGTGTTTGATCTTCCTCAATTTGTTTATAAAGATGTGTGCTATCTTCAACCATAGCTTATTTAGTTTGCTGATTCAACCATTGATATTTTCAAATCCCATTATAAAACCTATCGAAAACATCACTGTACCCATTAAATAGAAAAATCCACCACAATCTAACAAAAGTATCATAACATCTTTTTTTCGGTTGAACAACTTTCTAATATTTCATAATATCATAAAACACAAAATCTTCCTAAATATTTTCAAAAACACAACCATCACATTCTTAGTTGAGTATCACAAGTGATAACACATACATGATGAAGAATGTAATACTTTTCATCTTCATTACAGTGTTATATCATAAGAGATAAATAAGTGTTACTTACAAATATCAAAATGAAAACGTCTGAAAACGGACAAAAACGTATAAAATCGAATGAAGAACGTATAAAAACGTATGAAAACGGACAAAAACGTATAAAAACGGACGAAAAATTCTAAAAATGGACAAAAACGTAAAAAAAGGGATGGCAACGTATAAAAACGGACAAAAATACATGAAAACATAAAAATACAGTCGAAAACGTCTAAAAACAGACGAACATACATGAAAACCTAAAAACAGATAAAAATGTATGAAATGGCCTAAAACGTAAGAAAACGGACGAAAACGTAAGAAAACAAACGAAAACGTATGAAAGCGTAAAAACACGTATGAAAAATGGACGAAAACGAAAGAAAACGGATGAAAACGTGAAAACGACGAAAACGAAAAAAGTGACAAAACGTATGAAAACAAACTAAAGCGTAAGAAAACAGACGAAAACGATGAAAGCGGACAAAACGTTAAAACGGACGAAACGCTCAAAACAGAAGAAAATGTCTAAAGGACGAAAACGTATGAAAACGGACAAAAGCGTCTGAAAACAGACAAAATGTATAAACGTACAAAACGAATGAAAACATACAAAACGGACAAAACGGATGTAACGTCGAAAACGTCTAAATCCATCGAAAACGTATATAAACGTACAAAAACGAATGAAAACGTACGAAAACGGATGTAAACGTACGAAAACGTCTGAAATCAAACGAAAACGTAAAATAACGGACGAAAACATATGAACACGGACGAAAACGTATAAAAACGAACGAAAACACATAATAACGAACGAAAACGCATGAATATAGATGAAAACGTATGAAAGCGAAAAAAAACTTATAATAAAAAAAACTTGAATTTAAAAATAAAATAAAAATGTGAACTAAAAGAAAAGAAAAAAAATGAATTTTTGATAAAAACGTGAATTTCAGAAAAAAGAAAAGAAAAAGAAAAAAATGTTACTAAATAAGAATGACAAAAAGACAAAGAAAAAGGAAAATATATATATATATATATATATATATATATATATATATATATATATATATATATATATATATATATATATATATATATATGGACTTAGGTTTCCATATTAACTCTTAGGTTTATCCCCATAGATCAAACTAGATGGATGGTAGAGATTTGTTCCTTGATAAGCACTAAAATAAGAGTAAGCATTTGAAAATTTCCTCTATAACATATATGCATCGAGAATATAATGGCATGAACACTTGTTCCACTTGTTACATTTACATTGTGTAAGATGGAGCACATTTATACACTCTTAAAGAAGACCAATTAACTTCTTCAATTCATAATTTCCCAAATAATACAAACAACCCACACTTGTAATCTTAAACAAAAATCGAACAGTTGAAAGCAACAGCATCACGAAAACAATTTTTTATCCCAACTAAACCATAACTTTTTCAACAAAATAAACAAATAGTCATATGAGGTGTAAAACATCTTAACTTTTTCTCTAGTAAGATATGACCGTCAAGTTGAGATTTTTAAAACATCTTAATCAAACAAACAACAATTTTTTAAGCCTGAGATAAAAGTTAAAAATTAATTTTGTGGACCTTTTTTAAAATTCGGGTAAGACCATAAACCAGGTAAATAAGTTAATCCAAAAGCCATCTTGGAAAGTCGTGTAAGTGTGTTACTATAACTATGTCAGCTCAACTCGATAGCTATTTGAGATTAACTTCATTTGAACTGAGAAAACTTTCAAGTCAAGGTCGAGTATTAAAACGACGGACTCTTCATGCTCTCCAGTCTCCACTCTCAAGATTTGTTGATATGCATTAATACATGTTCTTTTTACAACTAGTCTATACATATTTGTTGTAGAGTACTAATAATATTTGAGCATTGATAATTGATTGTACAATAAATTGCACTATCAGGCTTCGATGATGATTAAAGGTATGAGGGGTGTATGTTCCAGCTAAGATTGTCTTTCACCTGAGAATAAGAAATACGAAGACACTACGTTAAGTGATTACGCAGGGGTAGGACCCCTGCGAACCACCTCCTCATGTGAGAGTAAGTATGAGTTATGGTTGTATAAATGTGTGTAAGTAAAGAGATGAGTGTGAAATGAGCTTACCATAATTCATTGCCCGTCCAACCTATTTATAGTGGAAGAAATAGGGTTAGGGGCACCTCTGCATGAATGTCGGAGAACATGGGGGCGTCCCATGTTTGTGGGTAACCGCTAGGGCTTAGTGACCCACGTTCTCAAACTTGGCGGGGAAGCCAAGAAAGAGAGGGAGATCGTGGGTTTGACCAAACCAGGAGGTTCTCCTATCCGTTACTCTTTCGTCAACCATACCCCGAAGGGCTTAGGGCTTCGAATGGCGAATTCCCCATAGGTAACCTTCGTGCTACGAATGGTTTGCGCCTATGAATATTCTGGAGACCTAACTTGGGCCTTCGAATAGAAGGGCTTCGACATTCTCTGAGGAGTGTCCTTCAGCTGTTCGGAGGGTACATCATCAAGCCCCCCGAGTCGAAAGTGATGCATATGAGCGAAGAGGCATTGCGTTCGACTTCATCCTGCGAAAAAATTTCCTCTCGCTGCTAAACTTATCGCTTAGGAGATAACTATGCGCCTAACCAGCGCATTTAATGCTAACTAACCCCTTTAGTTGCCCGCTACAGGGATCAAAAATCCCCACCTTACCCGGTGACCAAAAGACTTTTTTAAAATTTTAAAAACGTTTGAAATTCAGATAAAGCTAATCCCATGGCCACGTGTGCGGTTTAAAAGACGTTAAAAAAAAGAGTATTTAAAGGGAGGTGGTTGAAACCCTAAAACATTTTACTCTCTTCGTCTTCTTTTTCACGCGATACACTTTTGATCGCCCACAGCTTTGAAACCAAAGGTAAATACTCCTTCTTGTTTGTTGTTTAAAATAGCTATGGATTCAAATTTTATTATTAAATAGCAAAAATGTACGTTAACTGCGCAAGACTTACATGACCATCTAGCTGATTACCCAATCCCACCAGTGTATAAAATCATGTTGCCCAAGTTTAATCAGGGTATCTTTGATGCTCCAAAAGGTTTCCTGAGGTTATACACTCATGCATTTAGCCATTCCAACCTTAGGATTCCACTTCACCCGCTTATTTTAGAGCTAATGCAATATTACAAGGTGCATATCTCTAGGTTCAACCCGTTTGGTTTAGCTAAACTGACCACATTCATAGTAATGTGTAAAGCATATAGCTATGAACCAACTCTGAAGGTTTTAAGGGGTTTTCTGAATTTGTATCCCGGGGGTAACTGGTTAACTTTGGCTAAAAGACCTGAGGGGGATGTGCCAAATCTGTTTGCGAGGGTGTATACCAATATAACAGCTTGGAAGGGCAGTTTTTTCTATGTGCAAAACACTATTATCCCACCCAACTATCCAGAGTTATTAAGTAAGGAGTACATGTTTGATGCAAAACGATACAATGACCCCTTGCCATATGAGGTGCGAAGGGATCCATGCTATCAGCGTTTGGCTAGATATCCTGCAGATGTGCAAGTGTTCCCCGAGCCAATCTTGTACATGGCTGGGATTGCCCAGAGGGAGGGTCTCCAACAAGCCTGTTATCATATACCATGGACAAAGTATGTTTTTCTACTTTTATTTAAGTAGGACCAATGTAGCACTGATATTTATTTTTTCTTGTTTCGTTTTTGCATAAATGTCATTCAGGAACTTCATGCACCAAGATCTTGATCAAGACTTGAGCTTTATGCCCGCTGAGAAGGCCGAAGAGTCCTACGGTGTTGGATCATGATAACGCAACACGCGTCGTTCAGGGTCAAAGGAACTTCCTTTTCGTCGAGCAAGTTTTTCAACACCCTAGGCAGTGAACCTAATCGTTGTAGTGTAGTATTAGGGTAAGCCACGGGAATTGATATCGTTCTCTAGGGGAATAGGAATGCTAGTGAGAAGTTTTTACGCTAAGGTTGGGGTTGAGGAAGATTATTTTTTATCTTTTTATGTTTTTTAGGAAATGGAAAGGTACGAATCTCGGGGTTTGGATTTGGGGGTTGGTATTTCTACCAATTACTTCTACTATCTAATTATCTAATTAATTAAGGTGAGGGTAGTCTATGTCTAATTATTGTGTGCTCGTATGATGATTTAAAGATGTGTTTACTTAGGTTGTATTACTCCTTAATTATCTTCTATTGATGGTTGAATTGTCACGTCCTTATTCTTAATCGCGTTGTGTGTCTAAGGTCGTAGGGTATGCGTTTATCCCTAACTCTTTGAAACTACCAAAGGGTGTCGCCTACAAAATCTCTAGGATTTATAAACTCTAACTCTAAGGTACTATTTGGATGGTTTAGCCTACAACAACTCTAGGTATTATAAACTAAGGTTCACAAAGATTAATCAAGCATTAACTACATAAACGGATGACCTATCGCATTACTAGATCATTAACAATTAAGATAAGAGACAACCAATCAATATTCAATAATTAAGTTTCATATTCCCTAAGCAAACACACAAGTAAATTAGCCGGACAAGGGGAACATGCAAGCATACACACAAGTAATTGAAGACATAATTAAATTAATGAAGTAAAACACTTATCTTGATGTAAGATAGGGTTTGGAACCCTAAAATACTGTACAAGAAAACCTTGGTTCGGTTTAGGTTTTTACTCCAAAAGACTACACCTGAAAACTAAAAATTCGGGATTCTCTATATAAGATTACATATGCGACGCAAGGCGTCACCTTATGATTTGTGACACTTGCGGGCTCCGTCATAGGGTTTCGTCTTGGCCACGTTAGTCTTGCGACGGCGTCACCTTATGCTTGTGACGCCGTCCCCTTCAGTCTCTGACGTCGTCTGTATCAAATCTAGGCCGTCTCGATTGCGAGGCGTAATTTGACCTACTCTGAGTTTTTTTTTTTTCAATTTTTTTTAATACACTTTTACTCTACCATCCTCTACGGTAACATCAAAATGATGGGGATTTATAGGCACATCCCTACACTTGAGTTTTTATTACTCTAACACTAATTTGACCCGAATTAAAAGATCAAAACACTTGGAGTACATTATTACGCAAATAAAGGGAATTTGAATTTAACGTTCCTTCCCGTCATTTCATAAACTTTAACTTTTCCCATGAGTCCCAATCATCCCAAAACTGTGTACAAAGGATATGACTCGACTTAGCAACTTATGCAAGCAACTAGATAATTGAACTAAGGGTTTAGGGTGATAACAATAATGCACTAAAAGTGAGTGCATACAAGGTAGGCTAAGGCGATTTGGGTGTACATTTGGGGGTGGGGTGTAAACAATGCTCTTCATTGATATTCCGGAAAACCGAAACATTACGAGAACCGCGAAAAGGATAGGCTCTGAGGGGTTAACTAGGGGTATTGTGTACTAAATATGAGTACAACGCAAAGGTGTGGGGGAATTACTCGACCGATGTGGAAGAAGTAATTATATTATGGGTATCAAACAAGGGTTATCCTAATGTCTCTTATCATTTAGTTATTCCTAACTACACAAGTGTAGTCTTACTAACGATCTCGGGATGCATCATAAAACAAGTTCTAGAATCTATTATACTACCTGTTCACACTCTAAGCATCAAAGATGAATGCTTTAATTCCTACTAATCTAAGGGCGATCCTCACATTTTGGGTGGAATTTAGGTGGTAAAGGTTTTTTTTGCTAGTCATGTAACTTCCTATCCATGAGACGCTTTTGTTAAGACTAATGGCCCACTCCTACATGTCATGAAAAGTTGAAAATTTGGTGCCAAAATTACCCTAACCGAAATTTTCTCAAGGTTTATTACGCAAATGCAATTCGACAAAGCAAATAGTCAAGGATAAGCATAGTTTTAAAGTTCTCGTTTTATTTTCCCTCCCTACACTTAAACTGAACATTGTCCCCAATGTTCCTCGAAAGTATCAAAGTTATGATAATGGAAGGTAATAAAATATGAAAGAAACTATTACTCCCCTGATTAGCTCGGTAGGATCCGTGTAAAGTGGTGGTTACATCTTTCTTCAAGAAGAACGTTTGCGTGAAAAGCTCCTTCTCATCTTATGTATCTTCTTCTTGATGAATTAAACCTGCACACTTGAAGAAAATAAACGAAACCTTCGCGTATAATCGGCGGTAATAATATATATAGGACTCTACTAAACTAGGATATAATGCTTGTGGAATGGATGTTTACAGAATTTCTGGAAAATTAAGACCTGGAAAATTCCAAAAAATTAAAATTAGCTCAGAAAACGAGAAAAAGTAATCAGTTGTTTTTGCTCCTTCCTGACGCCGTCAGGTTGCGATCCTGACGCCGTCAGGTTATCCTGACAAAAACTGGTCTGCGATTTTCTGGAAAATTTACATCTTTAGAATCTAGAAAAATTTCCTGCAAAACATCCATTATGACTCGATACAATCATTTGACTCGAACAAACACACATGTATATCTTTTTAATTAATTGAAATTCTCATGTTTACGTTTCTTTTGAAAATGTGTGTAATCCTCCCTACACTTATCATTTATGTAAAATACCTTTATAAGTAATTAAGACGAGGTTAAAATCAAAATAAAGCATTTTTACAAATTTAAACATGAGAATAAGCAATCAACAAAAGATATATGACACAAACAAGCAAACAATTAAGCATGGGTTGCCTCCCACGAAGCGCTTTTCTTTATTTATGAGTCTTGTAGCTAGACTCGTAGTCGTGCTCCTACGTGACTTTATCACCATCACCTTCTTCCTTTGCTCTCCCTTCGTCAAAAGGGCGTAGACGTTGTATGCTTACCGTGGATTCCTTGCCAACGTCGTCTATTATGGTAACTGTTTTATCCTTTAGATTAGTTTCCTTCACCATAAAAGGCCCAAACCATCTTGGTTTGTTTCTACCTTGTAATGCCCTTATCCGTGATTTGTATAAGAGTACTTTTTCTCCCTTTAAAAATTCCTTAGGGTTCCTTTGTGTTTTTGGTATTGAAGTGGGATTATTTCCTAACTTTTTATCGTGCTTCCACAATGTTGCATGCAGCCCTTGAACCATAAAATCTCTAAGCCCTTTTTCCCAATCGTTCATTTTCTTCTTAACCATATTGCTAGGGACTTGTGGATTCTCACCCGTAATCTTTTCCATGATCTTAAGATGATACCTTGGAACAATGGGTATCCTAGCGTACCCTTTTCCGCTTTTAAGTATCATGATGCCCTCCCCGCATTTGATGGTTGCTTTGGCGGTGGCCAGAAAAGGTGTCCCAAGAATGAGTGGCATGTTTCTATCTTCCTCAACATCTATGATCACGAAATCCACCGGATAGACGATATTAGCCACCTCTATTAAAACATCCAACGCGATTCCTATGGGATAGACATAGGTGTGATTTGCTAAGGAAAGTCTAAGATCGGTCTTGGCTGGCTTCTCCCTAGTCAACTTATTATAGATTGATAATGGCATTATGTTTACATCAGACCCCTTATCAGCTAAGGCATTTATATTATCAATGTCACCTATGCTACATGGTATCACGAAGTTCCCTGTGGTGTCTCATTTTTTAGTTACTGGTTTAATTAGAACCAGCTCATACTGAGGTCCCATAGGCATGGTGTCATACTCTTCTTCTGTTATTTTTCCTTCAAGGGCTTCCCTAAGAACCTCATTGTACCTAAAGTTGTTCACTTGGTTAACAATGGTTTTTTTGTTAATTTCGTGCTTTAGGTAGTACTCAATGGTCTCGGGCTCATTATTAGGTTCAGCCTCCTCCCTCTTGCTTTTTCAGTTTTCTTCTCCTCAACCTTTCCATCCTCAGGCATAATGGAAATGGCGTTAACAAACGAAGTGGGAGGATAATCGTTGCTTCTTACTAGTACCTTTTCGGGAACTTTTGTCTTTGTATATTCTTTTACCAGGTTCATCATTTCCGTCATCTTTGCTTGCATTTCCTCTCTTTGCCTATAAACCTCCTCTTCAAATTTTGCTAATCTCTCTGTATGAGCTGCCATGTACTCCCTCATTTGTTCCTTAAAGCTTGGTGAGAGTGGTATTGGGGAAGTAGAACGGAAGCGCCGTTCGGAATTAGGATTTTGCTCACGACTTGGGGATTCAGAGAAGGGTGTTGGGTGGTTGGTGGAATTAGCGGAATTGACTGCTTCCCGAGGGATTTGTACGGGAGCTCTCTTATGCCTTTCTATCAGATAATCAATCCTTCTCTCAAGAGCACTCATTTGCCCTTCGGTGACATTGGAAGATTCAAGAGGAGCTGATATGGCATTAACCACTTTAACGGGGGTTTCAAGGGATTCATTCCAATCTTCGTAGCTTTGCTCGGCAAGAACTTCTATGATATCCCAAGATTCCTCTTCGTTAAAGTCGCTAAGCCTTCCACCGGCGGCTTGATCAATGGATCGCCTTGTGATGAAATCGGTATGGTCATAGAAGATTTGGATTTGAAGCCAAAGATCAATACCATGATGAGGGACTTTATGAAGTAAGTCCTTGAATCGAGTCCATGCTTTGTAGAGAGACTCACCTTGAAGTTGTTGAAAGGTCAAGATGTCTCGTCTTAGTTTAGTGGTTCTTCCTGGTGGGAAAAATTAAGCAAGGAAGTGAGAGGTGAGATCATCCCAACTTGAGATGGAGCCAGCGGGAAGTCGCTCAAGCCAATTACTAGCTTGGTCCCGTAGAGAGAATTGGAAGAGACGCAGACACGTGGTCTCCCGAGTAGTAGCATCGAGGTCGATGGAATCGACAATTTTAAGGAAATCCTTAAGATGCTGATTAGGATCTTCGGAACGAAGTCCATAGAATGCACATCCATTTTGCACCAACCGGATGGTGTCGGATCGCAGGGCCGTAGTTTGGGCTTGGTCGGGAAGCTCAATGGTGTTCCTATAGCCTAGGTGGCTCGGTCTCGAGTATTCACCAAGAGTACGGCCTCTTGGCGGGTCATTTGGTGGTAGGTTGATGAATGGTGGTTGGTTATCACCTT
Source organism: Chrysanthemum makinoi (assembly GCA_910596185.1). Classification (NCBI taxonomy): domain Eukaryota; kingdom Viridiplantae; phylum Streptophyta; class Magnoliopsida; order Asterales; family Asteraceae; genus Chrysanthemum; species Chrysanthemum makinoi. The sequence goes on from OU343223.1 coordinate 111,089,086, forward strand.
CCATGATGAAAAGTGATGGGGTTACGAACAAAAGTCACGAAGAAGGGGGATAGACTATGAGGAAGCTAAAAATGGGGAAACAATTTGTTTACTTGATAGGAATCAAGCAAAGAAACCTAAACGAGGTGGACTCCTAACTAGCTATTCTATTCCCCGGCAGCGGCGCCAAAAACTTGATAACGCTACACGCGTCGTTCGGGGTCAAAGGAACTTCCTTTTCGTCGAGCAAGTTTTTCAACACCCTAGGCAAGGAACCTAATCGTTGTAGTGTAGTATTAGGGTAAGCCACGGGAATTGATATCGTTCTCTAGGGAATAGGAATGCTAGTGAGAAGTTACTACGCTAAGGTTGGGGTTGAGGAAGATTATTTTTTATCTTTTTATGTTTTTTAGGAAATGGAAAGGTACGAATCTCGGGGTTTGGATTTGGGGGTTGGTATTTCTACCGATTACTTCTACTATCTAATTATATAATTAATTAAGGTGAGGTTAGTCTATGTCTAATTATTGTGTGCTCGTATGATGATTTAAAGATGTGTTTACTTAGGTTGTATTACTCTTTAATTATCTCCTATTGATGGTTGAATTGTCACGTCCTTATTCTTAATCGCGTTATGTGTCTAAGGTCGTAGGGTATGCGTTTATCCCTAACTCTTTGAAACGACGAAAGGGTGTCGCCTACAAAATCTCTAGGATTTATAAACTCTAACTCTAAGGTACTCTTTGGATGGTTTAGCCTACAACAACTTTAGGTATTATAAACTAAGGTTCACAAAGATTAATCAAGCATTAACTACACAACGGGTGACCTATCGCATTACTAGATCATTAACAATTAAGATAAGAGACAACCAATCAATATTCAATAATTAAGTTTCATATTCCCAAAGCAAACACACAAGTAAATTAGCCGGACATGGGGAACATGCAAGCATACACACAAGTAATTAAAGACATAATTAAATTAATGAAGTAAAACACTTATCTTGATGTAAGATAGGGTTTGGAACCCAAAAATACTGTACAAGACAGCCTTGGTTCGGTTTAGGTTTTTACTCCAAAAGACTACACACTGAAAACTAAAAAATTCGGATTCTATATATAAGATTACATATGCGACGGCGTCACCTTATGATTTGTGACGCCGTCGGGTCGCCGTCATTAGGGTTTCGTCTTGGCCACGTTAGTCTTGCGATGGAGTCACCTTATGCTTGTGACGCCGTCCCCTTCAGTCTCTGACATCGTCTGGATCAAATCTAGGTCGTCTGAGTTGCGACGACCTACTCTTTTAAAACCTGACACCGTCACTTGTAAATAAGCAATTTGGCTACTGAGCCGTCACAAAAGTGATGCGACAGCGTCTCAGGTAACACCTGACGTCGTCCCCTTCAGTTCCAGCAGCTTGAGTGTCTCGATTCTTGACTTTGGCCATTTTCTTCGTATATTCGCGCCTTTTCGTCCGAATAAGTGTCATTCCAGCATTTTGCCTTCAAGATACCTAAAAAGTGAAAATGAACGATATTAAGTAATAACGGATACAAAAGTGATCAAATAAGGGCTTAAATGACCTCTCAAAAATGTACATTTTAAAACCTTATCAGATCACCTTCCATATCTGTCAACAACAATGATGTAGACACTCCGCAACCAGAGCCTGTTGCCACAGCACCCCCACAAGCAGCGTTGGAGGGTCCCTCCCAATTGGTTGAGAACGTGGCAGACTCGGACGATCCTGCAGAGGAGGATGTCCAGGTCACAGGCTCCACTGGGATAGCAGACAGACTGAAGAGCAGGAAAGGAACAGCAGGCAAGGCAATTAAGTTAAGTCTACCAAAAAGAGGAAAAATCCCCTTCCAGCCTCTGGATCCAGGGCAGTGAGACAGAAGAGTGCCGAGGGCAAGAAGTTTGTGAAATCTGCCTTTGAGCTGCCGGATGAGACTGTGGAGATGCATGGTAAGCAATGTCCCCTTGCAAAATGTATGAATTAATAATTATGATAAGTAACTGAGCTCTTGTGCACTGTATTGGTCGCAGGCCTTCCAGATACGAAGGAGCTTCCTAACGCTCTGTCCTGCCACCGTATCGTGGATCATATTACCCCTTCCAAGTGGAAAGTATTGTAGGACAACATGTCCATTGAAGGGGTTTGTGATCTACACGACAAGAGTGTTGCTAGGCAAGCAGTGTTGGAGAACCGTCTAAATGGTCGAACCAGGGAACTACTCAGGGCAGTTACCAAGGCGAGAGAAGAGATGGATGTCATGCTTGAAAAAGAGAAGCACAGGGACCGAGAGTATGCCGAGCTGGAGGCTAAATGTGACGAGATTGAGAGGGATGTTGAGAAGAATCCGCTCATCCAAGACCTTCGTGAAAAGATAGCCCAACTGACAACTGAATGTGGCAAGCTTAAGTTGGAAGAAGCTAAGGTTATCAGCCTAATAGGTCAAAATGTTGTTCTCGAAGCGAAGTGTGCTGGTTTGGAGAGTGAGAGGGCCAGGCTTGGAGAGATGGAAGTGAAGTTAATGGAGGAGGTTGATGGCTTGCAGATGAGGTACAAGATGCTGCAAAAGGACCGTGCGGAGGTCGTTTCTAAGGTGGTGCCATATATAGCCATGGAGCTCTATCATAGTGACGAGTTGGGGGCTGCAATGTGGAAGGTTGTGAAAGCAGCTATCTTCCATGGACGGTGCTTAGCTTTGGAGGAGGCTGCTGAAACGGGTAATGTATGATATTGGATTTCACATACACATCAAACCATAGCACAAAGTGGGCGTATAAGTAGAATTCTAGAGAGAGAAAGTTAGAGGTTTAGGGAACTTTAGTGAGAGAAAGAAAATTCTTATTATGAGCTCCAACTCTCTACCTTGCAAGGTAGAGAGTATTTATAGTCTTACAATAAAACGCCACACAACGGGCTGTGGATCAGGCATACAGTGGGTAAAGACCCGTCCGTCCTCCACGGTGTTACTAAACTAAATACTACTTAACATAAAAGAACTATGACTACGAGCTTTCTAACGATTACATATACTTGAGGTGACCGACTCTTTAATACCTGGAATTTCTAATTCCTAACAATCTCCCCCTAAGGGAGGTCACCTCAAACATATACTGAAATTACAATGAATACAATCGATATTACATTAACAATTGATCTTGCATTCTTGATGTAGTACTTTGCTCGAAGCTCGTAGTCATTGATTCCACTCATTGCATGTTTGGTTAATCCAAGTGGAGGTCTTTACTGATCCACGTGATAATAATGTTGAGCCAGCTTTTGAGATCATCAGCTAATAGAAAATCTCCGATACATCCATTGTGGTGTTGGTATTATGTGATGTTGTGACTTTCGGACCGACATGCTCACATTCTGATCATGATATCTTCTCATCAGAGTAGCGGAAGCTTTCGTTGATTCATGATATTGGCAAAGCGTAGCGAAGCATGGAGTGAAAATATCCGAGTCATTGATGCACTAATCATGATTTCTTTTGAGATGAATGTGTTAAGTGAGCATGCGGCTATGTATTGACCGCTTCATTCGATCAGCAAAGCCGGGTGTACCCGCATAAAACAGTTAGCAATAAAGCGCACGAAAGTGTCTTTGATCACTTTCGTTGAATTGAGGTACACGCCCACGGTTCCCGATTGATCAGTACAAGTACCGCCTGTGATCGTATAATTCTGAAGAATTTCCTTGACAGGGTTTCGCAGCTGCTCTAGCTGTTCTCAAACCGGAACGTCTCAAAGAAGACAACACGGAGTGAGTGAACCAGCGAATTTAAGTCCACTGATTGATGAAAATAGATTTGAAAAACAATCGTGTATTGCTCAATAGAAATTGTTTTTGCAATATAAAGAAGGTTTTAATGAAAATCAATTATCAATCATAAAACACCTTTTGATTTGAAAAATTAGTACACGGTCGACGTGCTAATGAAAAGAGTGAAAAGAGTTTTTAAGCACAAAGACCGGTTTTTCAAAGGTATCTGTCAATCCATAACCTGAACCAGGATTGATTCAAAAGATTGAATCGCCCCAGTGTTTCTGTTCAGTTGTCACATGGTTGATCTGTATAATAGATCTCACATGCCACCTACCAGGAGCTTGTTAGATGTTGGCTCCCGAAGGCTTTCCATCTTCACAGTGAATATGTAAACACATCACTCAGATGTTCCGGCAATACCACAAGGATAATGCGTAGGACTCAAGATATAATCTCTCTTTCCACATTGTGTGAAACAGAGAGTCTTCATTGAAAGTGTCCTAATGAGATTTATTGATGATCTCGTGGCTCTAGACTCAATTTGTGCATATTTGGATCCTATGCCGGAGACTAGGGAGAGGGTCTCCTTCTTCAATATCAACAATCTCTAAGAGAAAGTCAATAGATAATGTCGGTTCCCCGTGAGAATGAAACAAGTCCTTTTAAGAGGAACTTGAGTGGTTTGGGAAGTTGAAGTGCAGGCGTCCGGTCCATGACGTCTTGTCTTCAATACCGATGTTACCATCAGTAGCATATGAATTGAACCCGGTTTCTGCCCTAAGGTTGAATATATGGAGGGCTATTTGTTTTCACCCTTTTCTCATTCAATTCTTTTTAATTCTTCAACCCCTTCAGTGCTTACCGAGACTTCATTAGTAGAACCTTGTTGGGTTTATTCCAGTACTAGCTCTGTCTCAGTCCGCACTCTTCCCATATCTCACTTTTCTCCTTTTATCATCATACCTAAGAACTCTACACTAACTAGTGGATAGTCCCTGGGTAGATCCCTCCGGTTCTGGCGGATCATGGGAACAAATACCTAACCTTATCATCCTTATATCACCATACATAAAGTAAAGTTGGTCGGTCTATTTGGTATTGTTCATCCGCCATTGGAACCAATTGAAAACCATTTGAAAATCAATCCGGATACTTGTGATATATTATCAAAGCATTTTGTACTTGAATTGTTTTTGATATTTTTAGAATAAGAGCTCCCCTCAACATGTGCATCAAATGTTTGAAATCGTTTTGCACACGGAGGCAAGAGAAAGAATTAACTTCTTTGATTACCATTTTCTAAAAGATATCAACATCACTTTCCTAATCAAATCAAGTAGATAAAGCATTTTGGGGAAGGATGAGGTTTTCATGATTTTGCTCCCCTCAATATGTGCCTCGAGATTTGAAAAGAGTTTTGCACATACTAGAGGGAACCTGCACATTGAGATAAGTGATCACGTTTCAAATCATAGGTTTAAGATAGATGCTCCCCTCAACATGTGCATGGAAAATTTGAAATCGTTTGTCACATGTGGGAAGGAGAGCTTGTACATCCTTATAAAACCATTTACCGAATTATCAGTTTAAATCCAATTTAAATCACACATTCTCCCCTATCACAATTATCAAATCATTTGAGATTTGTGATCTCTTATAGATTTAAATTGATTTTGAAAGCTTTTGAGGAGAATTGTGACTTGATTATGAAAGCGTTTTAACTGATAAAGATCTGATTTTGAGATTTTAAACTCCATTGGTTAAACATGCATGTATATCTTTTGAAAACAATTTAATGCCAAAATAACGTTTTAATTTAATTGAAATCATTCTCCCCCTCAATCAATGACATAGGTTGTTGATTGAGAGATAGATATTTTGACAAATAAGTCCAGATGATTATCAAAAATAGAGTCCGAGTTATTTTTCAAAGCAGTTAGTTTTCAGCAGATAAATGTTTATAGAATCAGAGCATGAAATTTTGAAAAACAAGATAAAGCATGGCTCTGTTCTTTCTATGAAAAGCGGGTTATTGCCTGAAATGACAATAAACCATTTTTTTTTCTTCTTTCTCTCAAAAATAATTTTTATTTTTTTTTTTTTTTTAAGAATTTGAACAACATCTAAAGTCCCGTGTCATTCTTTGAATGACAGCACAAAGACCGTAGTTATTATCGAACCGAAAGAAAAAAGCATGACAAAATGACAATATTTTTGAAGATTTTTCGAATTTTTCAGATTTTTATGGATTTTGAAGGTTTTATAATTTTGTATTTGATTTTTGAATAGATATATACAAGAGATAGATGAGCATAGACCTTTACTCCTCGTCTTCTTCCTGAAGACGTTTGAGTGTTTCCGGTTGAAGGCTTTTCAAGCCTAGTCGTGGAAGTATGAACTCAAAACGTTCTCTTGGAATAGCTTTGGTGAAGATATCGCTAAGCGATATTCAGACCTCACAAAATAGAGTTCCACCACACCTTTTCCACTTGTTCCCGATGAAATGATGTCGAATGTCGATATGCTTTGCTCTTGAGTGTTGAACGTTGTTGCATGAAAGAGCAATAGCACTTTTATTATCACAGTACAGAGGGATTTTGTTGAATACAAAGCCATAGTTAATTGAGATCTCATCCATAGGTTTTGAGCACAACAAGATGACATGGCTATGTATTCTGCCTCTGTCAGAGGAAATAGAAGTACTCATTTGCTTCTTTGAAGACCAGCTCACAAGCTTATCACCCAAATACTGAGCACCTCCAGCGTAACTTCGACGAGTATCTTGACATCCTGCATGATCAAGCATCTGCATAGGTCGTTAGTGACATACCGGTGTCCTTCGGGTACCAAAGTCCCATATTGATGGTTCCTTGGAGATACCGAAAGACCCGTTTAACCGCTTCAAGGTGCTTTTTAGTAGGCTTAGCCTGGTATCTAGCACACATGCAAACAGCGAACAAGATGTCTGGTCTACTAGCTGTGAGGTACATCCGGGATCCAATCATACTACGATATTTCGTTTGGTCTACCATGATCCCTGAGTGGTCCTCATCTAGTTTGGTTCGATCAATCATGGGAGTGTCAACAGGGTCACTTGAATCAAATCCAAATTTCTTTAAGATCTCAGTTGCATATTTAGATTGATTTATGAAAATGCCTCCGGACTTTGTGAAATTTGTAATCCCAAGAAAAATGACATTTGTCCCATCATTGACATTTGAAATTTTGAACTCATTTCATTTGAAAAACGATCACATTCCATTGGGTCAGTCGAGGCAAAAATAATATCATCAACATAAATTTGAACTTGAATTAAATGTTTGCCGACTTCCGTGAACAATGTTGGATCAACTGCTCCTTTTCTGAATCCGGTAGATAGAAGAAACTTTGATAGCGTATCATACCATGCCCTTGGAGCTTGCTTTAAACCATACAAAGCCTTCTTCAAACGATAAACGTGGGTAGGATGCTCTTGATTTACAAAGCCTTCAGGTTGGCTGACATAGACGACTTCTTTAAGATCTCCGTTCAGGAATGCCGTCTTCACATCCATCTGATAGACTACCATGTTCTTACTAGCAGCATTAGCCAAAAAGATTCCGATTGCCTCGATTCGAGCAACAGGAGCAAAAGATTCTTCAAAGTCTATACCCTCCTCTTGACGGTATCCTTTAGCAACTAATCGAGCCTTGTTCTTCAACACATCACCATGCTCATCAAGTTTCACTTTGAAGATCCATTTTAGAGCAATAATCATAGCACAATCTGGAGCAGGTACTAACTCCCATACATCAAGTCGATCAAACTCATGAATTTCTTCTTGCATGGCATTGAACCACCTATCTTCATTCATGGCGGTTTTAACATCTTTTGGTTCGATCTTAGAGAGTACGGAGTTGAAGAAGCACCATAAGGCATCGGTTGCAAGTTGTTTCCGTGTTGATACCGGACGAGAAGGATTTCCAATGATGTTGTCTAATGGATGATCGTGAGTCCATTTTCTGAGGTGTTCATGTGGTAGTTGTTGAGGGACTGAAGTAGCAGAGTCGATGTCTCCTGAAGAAGATGGTTCCGATGAAGATTCAGGAGCAAATATGTTTTCAAATGGAGCATCTTCAGGAGTAGCAAAGGGATTAACTTCATCATTGATGCCGTAAACAGTTCCATGATGTACATTTGAAGAATGATGATTTGTTGATGAGACTGAAGGATCAGCAGCAGGCGCTTCTTGACTTAATGATATTGAGACTGAGGGATTGACTTCATTCACAGGAATATGAGCAGCCTCTGTTGTAGGAATCGACACCTCATTAGTACTTGGATCATAAAGTTCATCAAACATAGGATCAAACAATTTCTTTAAATCATCTTTAGATGGAGGTACATATGGAGTTTCTTGAGAAGAGTTTGGAACAAGGGATGAACCAATGGGACTGTTTTGAAGTGCGGGTCCTGAACTGGATTGTCCAAGAGCCGTTTGACCGGTCAGCTCATCAAACGTAACGTGAATTGTTTCCATGATATTTCGGGTTCTTTTGTTGTAGATTCGGTATCCCTTTTGTTTGGTGCATACCCTACAAATACTCCAATGTCTGCTTTAGCTCTAAGTTTTCCTAAGTCTTGACCCTCATTAGTTGGATAACACAATGCACCAAACACACGAAGGAAAGAGAGATTAGGTTTTCTGTTGTGGACAAGTTCATATGGAGTTTTTCCATGAAAAATGTGAATCAGGGAACGATTTTGTGTGTAGCATGCAGTGGCAATAGCTTCACCCCAGAGAAACATTGGAACCTTTGAGTAAATCAGCATTGTTCTAGCCGCTTCTACAAGAGTTCGATTTCGTCTTTCAACTACACCGTTCTGTTGAGGAGTTCGTGGAACACTTCTTTGATGGTTGATTCCAATGCTTTCATAAAATTCACTAAGTTGTTTGTTAACAAACTCAGTTCCATTGTCTGTTCGAATAATTCGACGGTTTTGTTAAGTCGAACTGCAGCTGTTTGATGAGTTTGATGATGATATCTGGAGTTTCATCCTTTGTCCTTAAGAACTTGACCCAGGTGAATCTAGAGTAATCATCAACCACAACTAACACATATTTCTTCCCAAAGATATTCTGCACTCTCATTGGTCCACATAAATCCATATGATTTGTATGAAGAACTTCGTGATTGAGTTAGTAGGTTTGGGTTTATGGGCATACTTTTTGCTTTTTCCCAATTGACATGCTGAACAAAGATGATCCTTTTCATACTTTAGTCTAGGTAAACCTACAACTAAGTCCTTTCTCGAGAGATCATTGATGGTGCCGAAGTTCAAGTGATTGAGACGACGATGCCATAACCATGACTTTGTTTTGAAGCCTTTGACAACAAGCAAATTGGAGAAGACTTCATCATATCATCGATAGAGATGGTGTAAAGATTTGAACCACGAGTTCCTCTTAAAGTTCCTTACCATCAAGTTCTCTAACAAAACAAGTATGTTTTCTGAAGGCTACTTCTAGATCCGAATCACAGAATTGACCGACAGAGAACAGATTATGACCAAGACCTTCCACATAGTATACTCTAGAGATAACACTATCACCAACAACATAATCACCATAACCCATAATTACACCGAAATGATCATTACGAATCTAATCGTCCGATGAATTTGCTCACGAAGTTCATGAGCGCGATCGGTCTCCAGTCATATGCTTGGAACGCCTGAGTCCGGTACCACGAACGATTTGAACGATCGCAGTTGAACACAGCACAAGAATGGATAACGGATAATTGGGACCCCATGCAAGAATGGGTTCCACTTGGTTAGTAACGAATTGGAACACCCACATCAAAAATAGAAACATCCATATCAGAAGTAGAAGCAATGGAATCATTGGGAATAGATGCAATGCTGGTGTCTGATTTGACCTATTCAAAGTATGTTCACTTCTTAAAGGAATAGTTCTACCAGTAGGCATCCATTTTCTAGTGGGCATAGTCTTAGCAGTCTTATGACCAAAGGTATCCAATAATAACCTATCTTTATAAATGTTCTTCCTGTGGGTTTCCACTGTTTTCTAACTTTCTTTCTCCTTTGCCTTTTTGCCTTCTTAGCATGATAATTTTCATTAGATTAATCGGGATTTGACAGATTAGACAAAGCATTCACACCACATTCATGATTAGCAACAGAATTCAAGCAGACATCATTACAAGGTTTTGCAAATAGTATCGAATTGAATTAATTACAGTACGCCTAAGGCTAATACTAGAATCAACACGATTCATTTTATTCAACTCAAGCTTAAAGTTCCTAGATTGGTCTTCTACTCTTTTCCAATGCACATTCTTAGCTTGCAAGGTCCTATCATTCCTTGTATTGTCTTGAGACTTTGACCTGCTTGCTTTAATGTCACTGATTACTCCTGTAGAGGGAATGGGAACATTAGTTGGTTTCGCTACTTTTTGCATTAGATGTGCTGATCTGAACTACATGAAGGCACACTAAGATTAACTTTTTTTAACACTTGAATTGCTGGGATTTGAACACCTAGAGGGCACACTCGAGTTCACATTCTTAGCACTAACATATTGGAATCACTTGAAGGCACATTAGGGTTCACATTCATAACATTTGTCATTGAATGACTTGCATGCTTGGCACTAGGCATAGAACAAGGCATCATGGGATTGACTTGCTCACCTAAGGTTTTAGGGCATATTGCAATTACACATTCTAGAAGTTCTTGAGATCGTTTGACATATAAGCAAGCAAACCTAATTGCATTATCAAGATCTGGTTTCTTAATATCCTCTTACAATCTCACAGAGACATTCTAGACTATCCTTAAGGTATGAGAAATATGTTTGAATAGCAAGTTTGTTATTCCTAAGATGAGGAGGAATATATTTCACAGACAAAGCATATTTATTACAGACATGTACTTTGAGACAACATTCTCCCCATTGGTCATTGGCATCTTCCCTTTTCCCGACTCTTTAGATTCTCATATTCTTTTTGTAACGAGACTACGTTATTTTTGTTACGGTGACCTTTATTGAATCATATAACTCTTTAAAATGTCGTTTAACCTTTTCATTTTCTTCTAGAAAACTCTCATTTTCCTTTTGTAAAGCATTAACTAAGTTTTGAAGATGAAAAGTTTGAGAATTCTGAGAATCTAAAGGAGGAGGCATTTGGGAGCCTGCCATATTGTTCTTTTGACCCTTTAATTGAGAGATTTGGGCTTTCAACTTTCTGATCGTGTTACAATGAGCTTGAATCTTTTCATCACGTTTGTTAATTTGAAAAACGCATCAAACTCGGAGCATCTGAGGATGTCTTGATATTTGAAGTTTTAACATTTTCTTTAAGATGTTGATATTTTAGTTGTAAATTAAAATGCTCAACTTCCAGTTTAGAAAAATGTTTTACCAAATTGTCATGGATCATCCGATCAATTTTCTCACTTAGTTTAGAGTTTATGTTTTCAAGCTCAATGACACGATCATGGGAGACTTTTAAAGCAACAGATAATTCATGAAATTGAGAAGCATTAATAGAACAATTTGTAGCAATGTAAAACACATCTTGAGCAATACATTCAGAAATCAGGTTCTCATTTAGTGTATGCAAGTTCTTCCTCTCAATCTCATTATATTTTAGTGCTCGCTCATAGTCACTAACCTCAACTAACATTGCATCAAATTCATTTTCCATTCCCTTGATATCAGTATCCATCCCCTTTTTAAGACTCTCAAAGTGATCTTTTAGAAGTTTAAAGAAAGGCATGACCTCAGTTAAATAGCATTCCTTGGTTTGTTTAAAACCCCTTTCCCCTTCAGTTATCCTAGTGGGTGTGATCCTTTTCTTACAAGTTTTCTCAAAATCAACAAATAGTTGAAAAATAACATATTGACTGATTAAGGTCTTGCTTTTTGTAGCAATAGTTCTAGGAACTAGATGCATTGGTGTATTGGGAGGATACACGGTCGCTTTAGGCATTTTCCTAAGGGGAGGGTTTGTTTCAACAATATTTTCTGCTTATCTAAGTCCATTTTCCAGAACACTTGTTCGGGAGTCAACAATGTTTGAGGCTTAAACATGTTCAATGAAATCCAATTCTCCTTTTTGTAGTCATGGGGTGTGATAATTATTTTTGTTGGGAATTAAGGTAAACTACTGATTCTGCCGAAGATTCTGCCGAAGAGATTCTGCCGAAGAAGAATGGATTCTGCTGCAGTTATACTTCAGCAGAAATGCTAAAGCAGATATTGTGTTGCTGCTGAAAGTGCGCAACACGTAGGAGAGATAAGCTCAGTATAAAGTAAAAGTCAGCGCCATATGAAAGATAGGTTGGCGCCGTTCCATGCAGAGCTTACTCAGAATAAACACGATGATTAACAAAACAATATGATTAGTTGCATGCTTGTCTAGATGCATGCTTAGTCTATGTTAGTATTAGGAGCGTAAATTGTCAACGCTCATTAGGGTTTCTTGCCTATATAAGAAACCATTATAGTTTGTAATAGATAAGTCTTTCTCAAGTTTTTCAAGTCTTGTAAAACATCTGAAACATAGAGTTTCTATAATCAAAAGATCCATAGAGGATCAAAGAGTTCTTAGTTATTATAACTTGTGTTTACTTTCCGCTACAAAATACGAGTTGTAGAGATCTTCTATTAGTTTGCTTGTGATTACATAGGCAACACTAACGATCTCCGAGTGCTTAAAGATCTATTAAGGTCTTTGTGTTTTCAACAAGTGGTATCAGAGCCTCGGGAAGTCTCTACGATACTAAGAACGTTCATTCACCATGCCTGGATCCGATAATGAAACCGAAGCCACCAACACAAACAACACCAACACCACTTCCATGCAACAACTCAGTCTCTCAAACAGTAATGGTAAACTTCCTTATTTGAAAAGGGAAGAATATGAACTTTGGGCTATGAAGATGGAAAACTGGATTTCCAATATTGATTGGAATCTGTGGGAGGTTGTAAAGAAAGGAAACAGTTTGAAGAAGATGATCCCTGACAGGGGTGGGAAATTTATCATGGCTCCACCAAAAACTGCTGAAGAGGTACTAGCTATGCAGAGAGAACATAAAGTAAAGACCATTCTGCTTCAAGCCATTCTAGAAGATCATCTGTGTGATTTTCATCATATGGATGATGCAAAGGACATATGGATGGCTCTCAAAGCAAGGTTCGGTGGAAATGAAGAATCAAAGAGAATGAGGAAGTCCATGCTGAGACAACAATTTCAGGACTTCAATATCTCTGAAGAAGAAGGCATTCACAAAGGATACGACAGGTTCCATAGGATCTTGAGTCAGCTAAACCAGCTGAGTGCAAAGCCAGATAATGATGACTGCAACTCAAAGTTCCTTCGATCGTTACCTCCATCATGGTTACATGTAAGTATTGCTCTCAAGGCTAAAGGAGGGCTGGATATGCTTACCTTTGATGCGCTATATAACAGACTCGAACCCTTGAACCGATGTAGAACTCCCTACCGTACATCTTCGTCTGGCCATGCAGCTTTTGTTGGGACATCTCACTCCAACATGATGGTGCAAGCTCCTAGTTCCAACTATTTTCCATCGTCTCCGAGCTCCAACTACTTTCCATCATCATCTTCATCCCCCCCTCCACCACTTAACCCTCATCCCACTCCACCATGTTCTCAAGCTAGGTCTAGTAGTGTGATGGAGGATGTTCTTCATTCATTTGTTGCTGACTATGATACTCAGCAGTATCTTGCATATGAAGACTTTGATTAGTTGGACCCACTTGAAATGGAAGAGATGAAACTGAAAATGCAGGTGGCATTACTGTCAGTGGACATCAAAAGGTTTGAAGAGAAGTCTGGAAGGAAGTTTGCTTTCAAGGGAAAGGAACCAGCCCGCTTTGATAGGAGGAAAGTCAAGTGTTTCACTTGTCACCAGATGGGGCATTTCTCAAGGGAATGCAAAGACAGGAAAAGTGGAGATGAAGCTAATTACCTTTCCTATCGCAAAACAGCAGGAAACTGGAGCTTCAGCAGCTCTTCTCACCATGGATGAACAGGTCAACTGGACTGCACATGAACCTGTGAATAAAGAAGCTCATGATTCGATAAGCTTGGATTTGGCAAGGTGTACTTCGGATGAAAGGCATGATCAGTTTGCCTTGATGGGACTATCTCAAGTACACAACTGTATATTTGGTTGTAGTCTAAGATACAATGAACTTAAAGAAGAGTATGATGCTATGAAACCAAAGTTTGATGAATGCTATGTTGAAAATGAAGCTCATAAACTAGCATTAAAAACAGTAGAAAGACAAAAGGTGTGGTTTCAAAAGAATCAAATAGCATATGAAGAAAAGATAAAGGTGTTACAGTTTGATCTTGAAGTTGCTAATAATTATTTAAAACTGTCTGAGAAAGCTAAGGATGAAGCTGTATCTAAAAACCTAGAGCTTAAAGAAAAAGTAGCTGAGGAAATAGCTAGGAATAAACAATGGTTAATTTCAGGTGATAATCTAGCTAGAGAACTCTATAATAGTCAATCTGTAACCTCTGGCTTAGGTTTAGGTTTTCAAAAGTATGTGGGATTGGAAGCTAGGAATGATGGTCGTAAATCCACACCTCCAGGGTTAGCTAACTTTGTTAAAGAGGGTGATATGCATGCTGTCCCTGGACCTATTAGAGGTGAATTTATGCCAGACACGCACTCCATCACTGTTGACTTTGATGGATCACATCATCTATATGGCAAAAGTCAAAAGACTTGCAGGACCGATACCTCATCTAATGACTTTGTCTCTTGCTCTGACAGTGACAATTCATCGGATCAAGGGTCTACTTCCTATGAAAGCTGTGATTCAAATGAGAAGTCTGACCTTTCCAAGCCTGACCCTGCACCCCAGTCTACTTACAAGCCTTCTAAGGAAGCTGCTGAGGAATCAACTCCCAAGACAGTTTCTTAGAAGACTTGTCTTTTAAATCTTTGAATAATCGATCTGTTAACAACAATTCCTTGAATGTTTCTAATTTAAGTACTTCTTCATGTAATCAAACATCTCCCTATTTGAATAAATCTTCCAAGAAGAAGACATGTTTTGTATGTGGAAGTAAATTTCATTTGATTAAGGATTGTGATTTTTATGAGCAAAGATTGGGTGCATGTGCTACTCACCAGAAACACAAATCTAAATGGACCAATGTTGCTAATATTCCACCTTATGTCCCACAAGCAGCTCATACTGACTCTTATTGGAGAGGTTCAGTCACCAGACCTTATGTGCAACCAACTAGCCCATACTTTAAACATGGCTATTGGCCTACATATGTTGACTCTATGTATGCTGGGATGGGATATGGGAGCACTGCTGTGAAGCCCTCAGCAGGTTGTTCTTGGACTAACAAGGGACCCAATTATCAATGGAGGACCAAGAACAATGGTGGATCCTCTAAATACTCTTGTCCTACACCTGTGATCCACAAGCGAGTGTTCAAGTCAGTAATGACTTGAACCTCCATTGTATACTAACAGTTTGTATATATTTTGTTGTTGTTTGTAGGATCATCCCCTTAAGCATAAGAATATTGGTATTGTTGATAGTGGTTGTTCCAGAAGCATGTCTGGGAACAGGGATATGATGCACAATTTTGTCCCTATAGAAGGAGGAGGCAATGTGACTTTTGGAGGAAGTGATGGTAGTATCACAGGGAAAGGCACCATAAAGACACCTCATCTAGATTTTGAAAATGTGTATTATGTTAAGGAACTTCAGCATTTCAACTTGTTCTCTGTTTCACAAATCTGTGACACTAAGAATAAAGTTCTCTTCACTAAGAATGAATGTCTTGTCTTTGTCTAAAGACTTCAAACTCCCGAAGAAACTTCAATTCTCTGAAAGTCCTCGAACTCACAATTTATACACATTCAACCTTAATGAAGTTCAACCCGGTGGTGACCTCACATGTTTGGTGGCTAAAGCATCACTTGATGAATCCACAAAATGGCATAGGAGGATGGCGCATGTGAATTTCAAGACCATTAACAAACTCTCTAACATGAGTCTTGTTGAAGGTCTTCCCACCAAAGTTTTTACCAATGATCATAATTGTGTCGCTTGCAATAAAGGAAAACAACACAGAGCCTCTTACAAAGCTATCAATGCTATGAGCATCATCACTGAACCTCTTCAGTTGCTTCACATGGATCTGTTTGGTCCAACTCAAGTCAGAAGCATTGATCATAAGTACTTCTGTTTGGTGATCACTGATGGCTATAGCAGATTTTGTTGGGTTTTCTTTCTCAGAACCAAAGATGAAACATCTCAAGTGCTGACTGAATTCATCACACTTGTTGAAAATCAGTTGAACAAAAAGGTCAAAGGTATTTGGTGTGATAATGGGACAGAGTTTAAAAATGCTGTTCTTATAGAACTCCGTGGGTCAAAAGGCATAAAAAGGGACTATAGTAATCCAAGAACCCCACAACAAAATGGGGTAGCTGAAAGAAAGAATAGGACCTTAATAGAGGCTGCAAGATCTATGCTTGCAGACTCTAAACGCCCACTATGTTCGGATGAAGCTGTTGGGCTTGCTATGTGCTAAACAAGGTGTCCATTACTAGACCACAACTCAAAACCCCATATGAACTTCTCTTTGGGAAGGTTCCTGTCATTCACTACCTAAAACCTTTTGGTTGTCAAGTGACCATTCTGAACACAAGTGATCCATTGGGAAAGTTTGATGAGAAGGTTGATGATGGTTATATTGTGGGCTATTCAGCTCATAGTAAGGCATACAGGGTGTACAACTTGCAAGCCAAGAAAATAGAGGAGACTTTGAACCTGAGATTTTTGGAAGATAAGCCTAATGTTCAAGGACAAGGTCATTCATGGTCCTTTGATCTTGACTACTTAACTGATTATCTAGGTTACCACAGACATCTGGCTAACCAAAATGCAGGTCCTCAAGTGTCTCCAACTAACAATGCAGGTCCCCTAGATGATGGCTCTAAAAATGAGTTTGAAGATGATGAGCAACCCATACTTGTACCTTCTTTCTCCCCTAAAAATATTGCAGGTACCACCTCCAAGGATACTGCTGATTCGAGTGATGAAGATGACTCTCATTATGCTGAGGACCTTGCTAGGCTTCAGACTCAAGAATTTGCGGCTAAGCTTGAAGCGAGAAACTGAATGGAGAGGTTAATAATGAAGGAGTCGGTAGAAACCATGTTTCTGAAGTTGATTCTGTCACACCTACCTTCCCCAAATCTGCTGAAGGCTATGCTGTTCCTTCTCAAGTATCTTCAGACTTTGGTGAACCCTATACACGCTTTCCAAAACCTTCAGATCTTGGAAATCATCAACCCAAAGCTGGCATCTTCACCTCACCCTCTTATGATGCTGAATTTGAACCAACCATCACTAATCTTGATTCATCCATTGAAGTCAACCCCACTACTACTCAGAGGATCAACATAGCTCATCCTCAATCCAACATTATAGGTGATCTTCTGGCACCTGTTAGAACTAGAAGGGCTATCACCAGTCCTCAGTTTGGACAGATTGCTTTTCTCTCTTATGTCTCCAACCAACAAAGAGACAATCACACAGACCTCAAGCATTGTCTTTGCTTGTTTTTCTCTCAAGTGGAACCAACTAGTGTTTCTCAAGCTCTCAACGATCCAAGCTGGATCGAAGCAATGCAAGAAGAAATGCAACAATTTCACAATCAGCAGGTTTGGATTTTGGTTCCACTCCCTGATGGCAAATATGCCATTGGGACAAAATGGGTTTTGAAGAATAAGAGAGATGCTAGGGGTGTTGTGATCAAAAACAAAGCAAGGTTGGTAGCTCAAGGCTTCAGACAAGAGGAAGGGATTGATTATGATGAAGTGTTTGCACCTGTTGCTCGAGTTGAAGCAATTCGCATTTTCTTGGCATATGCTTCATACATGGGTTTCATGGTGTATCAAATGGATGTCAAGGGTGCTTTTCTGTATGGTGAGATTGAAGAGGAGGTCTATGTCACTCAACCCAAGGGATTTGAAGACCCTGATCACCCAAATCATGTCTACAAGGTGGTTAAAGCTCTTTATGGCTTACATCAGGCACCTAGAGCTTGGTATGCTCGGCTTTCATCGTTCCTGTTGAAGCATGGCTATAGAAGAGGTGCTATTGATAAAACTCTGTTCCTCAAGAAGAATTACTCAGACATCATTTTGGTGCAAGTGTATGTGGACGACATTATTTTTGGTTCCACAAACGAAGCTTGGTGCATGGAATTCGAGGAACTTATGAAGGGCGAATTTTAAATGAGTGCTATGGGAGAGCTTACATTCTTTTGGGTCTCCGGTTCAGCAGAAACAGGATGGCATCTTTATCATCAAGATAAATATGTGAGGGACATTTTGAAGAAGTTTGGTATGGAAGGTGTTAGGACTGCCACAACACCTTATGAAGCTCCAAAGACTAAAGCAAATAATGAACCAGATCTACCTATGAATGTTCATCTGTACAGGTCCATGATTGGTTCATTGATGTATTTGACAGCTTCAAGACCTGATATTACATTTGCTGTGAGTGTTTGTTCTCGACATCAAGTCACTCCACTTGCTTCCCATCTCAATGTTGTCAAGAAGATCTTTAAGTACCTCAAAGGCCAACCTCTTTTAGGCCTTTGGTACCCAAAAGAATCTCCTTTCAAGTTGGAAGCATATAGTGACAGTGATTATGCTGGTGCAAATCTGGATAGACGATCCACAACCGGGGCGCCAATTTCTTGGTAAGAGGTTGATCTCTTGGCAATGCAAGAAACAAACCATCGTGGCCACCTCAACATCTGAAGCAGAGTGCGTTCGCTGAAATTGCTGTGGACAAGTCCTTTGGATTCGAACCAATTCTTTGGACTATGGGTACAACTTTATGAACACTACAATTCATATAGATAATCAAAGTACCATCTGCATAGTCAAAAATCCAGTTTTTCACAATCGAACGAAACACATTGAAATCAGGCACCACTTTATAAGAGATGCTTATGAAAAACATTTGATAAAAGTGGCTAAAATCCATCCTGATGATAATGTGGCAGACTTGTTAACAAAAGCGTTTGATGGACCAAGGTTTCAACACCTCGTGGTCAATATTGGAATGTTAAACCCTTGACTGCATAGTTTGAGGGGAGGCATAGGCCTCAGGGGAGGCATATGCCTCAGGGGAGGATATTGTGCAAACTCTGCATTATTTTTGTATATTAGTTTGTATTCTAACACTAACTACTAATATTCCTCTAGTTTGTTTGTTTTTGTTGTTGTGTATGTTGTTGTGTCTTTTGCGGTTGCTCATCGCATTTTGTCTGCTCATTATCTGGATTGCAGTTTGTATTTCCCTGATCAAGTTCAAATTCATCAAGTGTGGTTCATAAGTATATGGTCAAAAACTAAAAGAATGTTGCTTGTTTCTTCGATATCAAATACTGAAGCATACAATTTGATTCCACAAGTTATAATCTTGAAGTAAAGAAATTGAAGTCAAATTGTTCATTCATTCAAGAAACAGTTTACTTTGACTTACATAAAGTCAACCTACTACTATGCATCTACAAGATACGAGCTGTACACTTAAGCTAATCCTGATCTAGTGTATATCCTCATTCAAATCTAAGTGAATGTTGGATATGCATTAGATGCTGGCTTTGCTTTCGTAGGTCTTGCGTAACCACCCATTCCGTTTAACTGGCTGGTTGGATATGCATGACCAACTCGACGAAGATGCTAAGGACCAAAATGGGAGGATGGATTGATGCAAACGATTGATGATGACGATGACCACGCAGGATGACGTAGAGAACTAACGTGTCCTGTGTGCTTCATCTACTCATTTCAACCAAAATGCAATCGATCCACCCTCCTTAAGCCCTTCTACTATACGATGTGTGTTCATGCACCAAATGATGGCGCAGTGAGACCAAGAACCACCTCTCTATCTTTGGGGAGTGGCGGATTCCTGGCACGAGGTCTTTGTGGAGACCAAGGTGCTGGAGGTTGGGAGTAAGACGTTCCCTCCTTATAGGAGTCATCAGAATCATCAACAGATTCACTTGGATTCACTACACTGTCATCTTCTGAAGAAGGGAGAAAGGGCGATTTATTTGGTCGTAGATAGGGTTGAGGGAAGTAATGGTACCATGGGTTTGATTCACCACTTGATGATGATGATGAAGATGAGGAAGTGAGATCTATGATCTCAGGTTTGGTATTCATGGTGCAATTCTGTTAATTGGGTTTATTTTGCATCTAGGGTTTGTGGTAATTATTTGGGGATCTTGATGAAGAGATGAGTTACATTGGGATCATTTTATAGACGGATTCGAGGTTCAATGAGTTTAATGCAAGTGGGTGGCACAGTAATTCTAGAAACTTACCGAAGATACTCTAATCTTTGATGCATTCTGCTGAAGGTATAACTTCAGCAGATTGATCATATGTTTCTGCCGAAGTGTTATTTTGGGTTGGAACAAAGATGCAATACACGCCGCCAAAGGTCAAACAAACGGTCCATTTTTCTTTGACTATAATTTGGGCAAAAACACTTCACCCACCATTACTCGCTTCAGAACAAACCAATTCTCTTTCATTCCACTTTCACAAACACTCACCATTTCAGAATCATAATCCTAAACACTCATTTTCCTCATGGCTCTTGAATTCAAACATGATCACAACAAAGTCGCATTTCTTGGAAACGGCAAGGGCTATGAACTGTACGAACCTATGGTGGAATTCCTGAAAAGGTCAAAGATTTGCTATGCTCTATCTCATTCTCCAATGAGATATATGAGTCACCTGATCACTCAATTTTGGGAAACTGCTGAGAAGAGGAGCGAGACAGAGATTAGGGCTGTGATTGATGAAATAGAGTACATTGTGACCGAGGAGCTAATCAGGAGGAAGCTTCACCTGGAAGATGCTGAAGGAGTATTTCATTCGAATCAGGAAGATGTGCTTAATGGGCTAAGGGCTATTGGGTATCGAGGAACAAGAACAGATATGTGGCTAAAGAAGGAACTCTGCCCAAAATGGAGGTTCCTGGTTCACACACTGCTCCAATGCATGAGCAACAAGACTGGAGGATGGGACCAGTTCTCTACTCGATTGGGCTATGGTATTGTGTGTCTTTCACAAGGGGTAACTTTCAATTTTTCTAAGTATATTTTTGAAAACTTGGTTGAAAATATTCAAAAGACAAAGGGAAAGTTTTTAATGTACCCAAGGTTTCTTCAAATGATATTAGACACAAATACCCAAGCCCAATCTTTCTATCCCATAAGTACTTTAACTGCTAAATTGTTTGCTACAATGAGAACCCACTTTCCGGGGGAACATCATCCCTTGCTAGCAGCCATGTTGCCCCAAGGTAATGAGGTCAGCGATGAGGAGAATGTGGCTCATGGTCCTCCTTCCTCACCTGTTGCTACTGATGGTAATCCATTGGTTCACTTTGATGAGGGCCCATCTTCAACTGTTGAAGCAACTCATGTTGCTCCAAACCAACCACCATGTCCCAGTCCTCCACCCACTCTAGCTACTCATGTTGAGTCAGAACTCAATAGACCACCCACACCAAGTCCTGTGAGGAATCCTCTCGATGAAGATCTTCCCCACATTGAGCATGACCGTGTTAATTCGAAAGGTCCAATGAGGCTCCCCTTACCACAGAGCAATCTGTTGGTGGAGCTGAGGACCCCATTACACTCTCATCTGTGTATGCTCTTGTCAACAGGTATGCCTGCAGAGGTTAAGAGTCCTGAAAAAGGAGCTTGCAGAGACCAAGTCTTCTCTTGGGGTTAAGATTGAAGAACTGGGAAATCAGGTCAAGGTCTTAGAGCACAAACTAAAAGGGGCCTCCAAAAGGAAACTTGTGGTTTCCTCTGATGAAGAACAAGAAGATCCCCATTTTGAGTCTCTGGACATGTTGGCTGATGTTTCTCTCAATGATCCTTTATCATTAGCCGCCACTTCCTCAAAGAAGAAGGAGCCTGTCCTTTACAAAAGAAGGAAGAGATCTTATTCTCATAAGGTTTCTTCTGAAGCTTCAAAGGAACCTGGGGTTGATAAGGATGCATCTGTTGATGTACTTATGGAGGATGTATCTTCAGATCCTAATCAAACTGCATCCGTCCAAGAACCAACAGACCTTTCCCCCTCAGCAGATCTGTCTGACATTGCTACTTTGACCACTCCAGTTGATGATCAGCATCAACATGTTGACCTAGGTACTACTACAGAGGTACCTGTCATTGATTTAACTAAAGAAGAGTGTGCCAAGAAGCCTGATGATAAAGGAAAAAATGTCATCACTGAAGATGAGCTTGGTCCCGACCTGGTGAGTGAGGTGGAAAGACTAGGTCAAGCAAGTAGATTGGCTGAGTTTGAGAAGTCAAAGGAAAGTGTAGCATTGGCTAAACAACTTGAAACAGAGGAATTTTCATCTTTAACTCTTGAGAGAAGAAAAGAACTCGATGAACTGAGGGTTCAGATGCTGAACACCGGATATTCTAACTCAGCAAGTCATTTCAAGACCTTCTCTAGCTCAAAGTATACTAGGTGGTGATTTTCTCAGTGACAATTATGTAGAGCGAATGATGGCTCAGGGAAGACAAAGGAGGCAAGAAGCAATTGCACAAAAGAGGGCCATCCAAGCTCAGAAGGCCAAAGCCAAACCCCCTACTAAAGATGAAATGAGAAGGGTGGTGAAGAACCAATGCTCAGTGTACAACTCTAGGTTAACAATGAAACAAGTCAAGGCTTTTCCCGATCATGTCCCCTGTATCGCAAATATAACCAAATCATGAAGGACAGATCATCATCCTCAGCACCTTCTACCAACTTAAAAAGGATTTCAGAGAATGAAGATGCTCCAGAAGCCAAAAGACTCAAGGTCGATGATGCTCCAACCAAGGAATCCTCTTCAGTCATTCCTGCCTGAAGCAACTTCGAAGTTGCTTCCTCTACTATCAAGGGTCAATCTGCTGAACCATCTTCCATTTCTCCTGAAGCACCTAAAGCTTCAACTCCCTCTCCCTCAGTGGCACCTGTTGTCACACCTGGAAGATTCTGAAGAAAAGGAAGCCGATCTCACGAAACTAAAACAAAGAGGGCTATAAAGATATTCCACAGGATGAATGCACTTCGCGCTTCAACCAAGTCTCAATCTACCGGTTCAAGTCCTACCACAAATGCACAAGATGAAAATGCTTCCTCTAGGGAAATCTATCAGCCTGGGAGAAGGAAGAAGAGAATGGCCAAAAGATCTTCTTTGGATCTTGAAGCTGATGACTCAACTTTCATTATAGAAGGGTATGCTGCTGATTTTCCGATGGACATTCGATGAGGTGTTAGTGTGGACATTAAAGGATGATGAGATGAATGTTCTTCTTCGAAGAGACTCCACTTCAATAGGATTCACCTTTCTAAAGGAAATTCTACACCTGGTAGACAGGGCAGACTTACTTTCTCTGTTCACTCAAGTTAACACCTATTATTGCAACAAGGAACCACAAGGTTCTGGGATGATCTTACCAGGAGATCTTCAAGTTCTGTTCAAATCCCACATTCCCAATAGCAAAGCATCTTCCATTTGGGAAAACTCACATCGGTGGAAGCTTACATCCTGGAGATTCTATCCTCTCCCTCGTGTGCATGTGCTTGAGACTAAGGGAGGAATCACTGTCTGCATGTTTTCTGAAAGGAAGTATCACTTGCCCCAAAGACTTATGGAAAAGATGTTGAGTCAAAAGTTGGAAATTCCTCCAGATCCTGTGGGAAATGAAAGACAATCTGCTTTAACTCTGGTGGGATTGATCAAAACTCAACTCCAACAACTGCAATAGGCCTCATCCTCATCCTTATCCTGGCATCTGGTACTCTCTACACTGCTTTGTTTTGTTCATTAAGTCTGTTTTACTTATGTTGTTTGTCTATTTTTCTTTTTAAGTAAAAGTCTTTCATAAAAAGAAAACTCACAAAAACATCATTTTAAAAATAGTGATAGCGTTTATTTAATAAAAATTAAGTTTTAATTTTCCTTTTCAACTTATCATTAATTTTTTTTAGTTTTATATTTTATTCTTAGTTAAAAAAAAAAAAAAAAAAAAAACTTTGGTCTTTAACTCACCGGATGTACCTTGTGTATGTCAAAGAGTTGGCTAGTCCAAAGGGTACAGCTTTGGTAAAGACACATCAAATCTGTTGATAGCTGTAATGGTTTGCTCAAAATCATAGGGTATGCAACCACCCATGCTTAACTGATGAGGGTTGTATGGTCATCAATTCACCATGGTCTATTCCTCTTTGGAATCCAAGAATTGGCTAGCCCGCATGTATATGGCATGTGGTAAAGGCAACTGAATCCATATTTGGTTCTCAATTCACCAATTCTAAGAATTGACTAGTCCTGAGCAAACGGCTACAGGTAAAGACACATCAAATCCGTTTATATGGTTGCTGGTTTGCCAATAAATCAGATGGTTATCAATGTACCATAGTTTTCGAACCTAAACATGTGGCTACTCCAGTAGTAATGGCTATTGGTAAAGAGACATCAAACCCATTAATTTCAATGATTCACCTCTCACAGGAGTTAACACACCTGGAAGTGATGAGAATAGTATGAAACTTATATGTTTTGATGTACAAGGTGTCATATGTTGCCTGCAAAGATCCACGTATCACAGCTCAGTCATCATAGAGATGTTCCTCGTTTTCTTTGTTGCCGATGTTCGAACACAATCCTCAACAATTTTACAGATCTATCACGGAAACTGGAACTTAACCTTGTCAAATTCCAGTTTAGGGAAGGATTGTTGGGAATTAAGGTAAACTATGATTCGCCGAAGATTCTCGCCAAGAGATTCTGCCGAAGAAGAATGGATTCTAAGTTATACTTGAAATGCTAAAGCAGATATTGTGTTGCTGCTGAAAGTGCGTAACACGTAGGAGAGATAAGCTCAGTATAAAGTAAAAGTCAGCGCCGTATGAAAGATAGGTTGGCGCCGTTCCATGCAGAGCTTACTCAGAATAAACACGATGATTAACAAAACAATATGATTAGTTGCATGCTTGTCTAGATGCATGCTTAGTCTATGTTAGTATTAGGAGCGTAAATTGTCAACGCTCATTAGGGTTTCTTGCCTATATAAGAAACCATTATAGTTTGTAATAGATAAGTTTTTTTCAAGTCTTTCAAGTCTTGTAAAACATCTAAAACATAGAGTTTCTATAATCAAAAGATCCATAGAGGATCAAAGAGTTCTTAGTTATTATAACTTGTGTTTACTTTCCGCTACAAAATACGAGTTGTAGAGATCTTCTATTAGTTTGCTTGTGATTACATAGGCAACACTAACGATCTCCGAGTGCTTAAAGATCTATTAAGGTCTTTGTGTTTTCAACAATTTTCTTCTCTTTGCATTTAGGATCATCTAATTTCTTGTTCATCTTTTCCCTAGTGACTTCATTTGATTTCATATCTTCCTCAGTGCACTCAACGCAACTAGGTTTCTGTCTAGGTTTAAGGATTTCCTTGCCATCATAAAGAACCTTATGAGCATTTCTAGCCTTTTTAATGACCTCTGGATTTGGTTCCTCAACAAGGGGAATGCTATGCTTATTGCTTAAGACTCTATGCTTAGTGATCATGTGAAGCATCTGAATGGTGTTTCCTTGTACGTACAACTTATTTTCAAGCTTGTTTTTCAAGGTTATTAGATTAGAAAAATCATTCAAAAGTTTTGATTCCTTAGCACTGAATTCTTGCTTAAGCATTTTAACATTTTCTTGAAGTTCTTGTTTTTGCTTAGCAGTTTTAGAAAGCTTTTCTTGTAAGGAGTTTAACTCTTGTTTTAATACTTCTTCTCTAAACCTACTTTTTCTAATAGTTGTACGTATGGTCATCCATTTCCTCGCTCACGTGGTCAACTCAAATTTAGCACGTTGTTCATAAATAGCAACACGTTCTTTATAGGCATTCAGAGATAACAGAATCATCAGGGGCACATGCAGTGTATTCATCAAAAACATAGTCATTGTTGACCGCAGAAGATGCATCACTTGGTACAACTTCACTTTCACTTTGTTTCACATATTGATCATATGGGACAACATTGATATTACCCATATTTTCAATATTTGATTCAATAGTTTCAGTTGATTGAACTTTGTCATGCATCTTTTGTACATCAAAGATCATTGTATAGTTTTAATACCTCTAAGATGAGTTTGTCTTTGGATGGGCCAGCTTGTGGTGAAGAAGAGACCTAGGGAGAAACCATTGGAGAAATGCTAGCCATAAAATTGTGTGTGCAAGAGGTCCATCATCCACATCGAGTCGTATGCCTCACAATCACAGTGACTTGAAAGGCATTCTCGATGATTGTGACCTATCTCCTGAATTGGCGCCATCCACATCTCATCATAGGTCTTGGCATTGCCCTCAAAGAAGAAACAACAACTCCTCTTCATCCAAAGCAAAGACCATTATCCCGAGCTTGTACAAGCGAGATCTTATCTCTCGAAGTAATCAGATTCTCGTGGACGCGTTTTGGAGATGTGCGTTCCTTGCAATGTGTCCCTCACCACCACGAGTATAGCATTTGATCGGCTTAGTTTGACCTTGATTTCCATTTCTTCCTCGATTCGACCATTAACATAACCTCTACCAGCCCTCCTCTTCCCCGACATACCGTTTTTCCCGAACTGGTTGCACAACAATTTTCCCATCTCGCACGAGCTTGATTGTGTGGGTTAGATGTCGTTTCGAGGTTGTTGTTGGTTTGTGGGAGAGAATTCATGTTTTGACTAATCGAGAGCCGTTGATTAATGAAGTTACCCACGTGTGCATCAAAGATCGCTTGTTTGAACTTTTGGATCGGGAATGAGTTTGTGAGTTCCATCACCCATGGGTATAACTTGAGATGCTTTGGTGGTAATTCCAATGTTTGAGTAGAAGGCGGTTGAATCATTTGATGAGCTTGTCTCTCCCGGATTTGTTTTGAATTGTTCAAGAATCCTCTTTTCAAACATGGCATGTCTCTCATTCTCAAGAAGGAAGGCATAGAGTTGCTCATAGTTTGTATTCTTCAATCCTTTAGTGAGCTTCATAGAAGTGACAAACTTGTGCCATTCAGGATTCATATTGTTAACAAACTTTGAGTTCATTAATGTTAGGCATGGTCATTCGATGTTCCTCATGTCATTCACCGCCTTATGGAATCTCACATAGTACTCATAGACACTCTCATCCGGTTTCATCTTGAAGTGCTCAAATTCATCATAGAGTTGAGATTCTCTCGTCTTCCATGGTTAATTCGTAACTGAGAGAAGCATCTTAACATTATCCCATACGCCTTTGCTTGTTGTGGTTGATAAGCTTGTATATGTCTTTTGGAAGACCTTGCAATATGATGTTAGAAGCCCTGATATATGCATCGAATCTCTTCTTCTCCTTATCATTGAGTTCATCATACATCTTTGGTCTGTCCATTCAGTAAATCAATGTACCATCTTCAGCTGTATCAATTATGTCTCTAGTAGTCTCAACCATATATGGTCCTTCATCAATTGATTTGAGAATGTTGACCCCATTTTCCTTTCCAAGACAATACAATCTGATTCTTTGATCCCAAGAGTCGTAGGTCCGTTTCCAAGCATGGGTGGACGAAAGTATCAACCACCGCTTGAACATCCTCGCAACAGTGGAGATGATTGTAGGAACGTTGGTAGACATGATGACTGATTAAACGGGATTTTATAACTCTATGATTAAACCGGGAAATAGATTCTTTCACTGGATTTTACTAAATCAAGAGAAAACCGTATTAAAATTCACCCAAGTCGCTAGAAAATCTTGAACCAAGTCGCTAACTACTAAGTCGCTATAAACCCAAGTCGCTATAATCCCAAGTTGCTAGTACACAAGTCGCTATATAAACAACTCGCTAAGATTCAAGTCGCTAGGAAAATTTTGACAAAGAATTCGCTAAGATCCAAGTCGCTAATGTGTCAAGTCGCTAAATAGCAACTCGCTAGGTACCAACTCGCTAACACCAAGTCGCTAACAATATAAAGTACAAGTCGCTAACTTAAACCAAGTCGCTACTCGTAGTGGGGAATCTACTAATCAGATTCTTTTTGTCATCTTGTCTCAATAGACAAGTCGCTAGCTCAACTCGCTAAGGCGTTAAACAACAACTCGCTACCAAATTGTAAAGCAAGTCGCTAGCAAGAAAAGCTATCCGTAGGTCAAGTCGCTAGCTAGAAAACTTCACAAACATCACTTTTCAATCCAAAAACAACCCAACCAAGATGATTCAAGCTTGCCAAATGAAAACCTAAACACTTGTGATGATTCTAAACACAAAAGTACTAACAAAATCCAAGCTTTAAAACAAGAAATCAACCAAATGATGCACAAACCACTAAACTTTTTCAAACTCAAAAACCACCTAAAAACCACTAGAAATCCAAAGATGTGTAAGATATGATCTAACCATGGCTCTTGATACCAATTGTATGATATTAGATTTCACATACACATCAAACCATAGCACAAAGTGGGCGTATAAGTGGAATTCTAGAGAGAAAGTTAGAGGTTTAGGGAACTTTAGTGAGAGAAAGAAAATTTTATTATGAGTTTCCAACTCTCTACCTTGAAAGGTAGAGAGTATTTATAGTCTTACAATAAAATGCCACACAACGGGCCGTGG
The DNA here is from genome assembly GCA_910596185.1 of Chrysanthemum makinoi. NCBI lineage: Eukaryota > Viridiplantae > Streptophyta > Magnoliopsida > Asterales > Asteraceae > Chrysanthemum > Chrysanthemum makinoi. Next base: position 111,117,619 of record OU343223.1, read on the forward strand.
ATCGTGCATACAAGTGGGTAAAGACCCGTCCGTCCCTCCTGTTACTAAACTAAATACTACTTAACATAAAAGAACTATGACTACGAGCTTTCTAACGATTACATATATTTGAGGTGACCGACTCTTTAATACCTGGAATTTCTAATTCCTAACAGGTAAACCCGTAGACCTCTCCAAGGTTGAGTGCTACCGTCCCTCGTCAAAGGCAGAATACAAAGATGCGGGAAATGCATTTGCAACTGCAGAGTACCCCTTCCTGGCTGAAGCTATCAAAGATCCTATGACACCTCTGGAAGACCTCCTATCAAAGAAGCCCCGCAAGATCAAGCCTGCGACTCCTACCAAGAAGGCGATTTCTACCAAGCCTGCCTTAGTTCAACCATCTCCAACTCCATCTCCGAAGAAGCAAGAGTGAAGGCTGCCATGTTGGCAGTGATTTGGTTTCAAGGGTGGCATGTACCCTTTCTAAGACAATTTTATGTTACTTTATGATGCTTGTTTGGTTCCTCAAACAATTTTAATATTTGTGATGTATGGCCTAGGCCAAAGACAACTTAAATGGGGCTTAGGCTCCTTATGCAGGTACAAGGGCACTAGCCCTCATTTTGAATGACATAGTGTGGGGGAGAACCTCTACACACTTAGCTATTATTTGTTTTTTGTATTGTGAACTTCTCTTACGCCATTTTTTCGACGCTTAACTTTTACATCCTAAGGTTAAACAACCTCATTGTGTGTAAATTTCAACACCAAGAAAATAATGACCAAATTTGATCATTGACAGAGGGTCTCTACCCACTTTATCTCAAATCCTTTAGGTAGTATGACTTTGTTTATATTTTCGCAAGTGCCTTAAACTACTAGGAGAGTTAATGTGAATGTTTTAATAGGCTTAAATGATGAGGCGTTTGTTACGCTGTGTGCCCTTTTGATTCGACATTGAAACTCATAAACTACAAGAATGAAAAAGTAAAAGTACTTCTTAAACATAGAACTTTTGAAGGTTCGTACCATTCCATGTCCTGTCGATAGGCTCTCCGAGTAGAGTGACCAATTTGTAGGCTCCATTTCGTAGGCTTCAGCCTATCACGTAAGGTCCTTCCCAAGTAGGTCCTAGCTTCCCTCGGTATTCCCGCTTTGCTTGCATCGCTGAGGCGTAGCACGATTCCACAGCTTGAAGGTGGAAGGCGACCCTTTTGTTGTAGTAGCCTTCATCTTATGCTTGTGCACGGCTTCTAATGGAGGCTATCTCTCTTTCCTCTAGTAGATCAAGGTTCTCCCCGATCCTTTCATCATTTTGTAGGCATCATACGCTGCCACACACTCCGTGTTGTACACTTAGCTCCGAAGGGATGACCGCTTATGTTCCGTATGTTAAGCTGTCAAGGGTTTCACCATTGCTTGACTTAGGGTGTGTCCGATGAGCCCATAGTACTTGAGGGTGTTCGTCCACCCATCCATGGTGAGTTCGCCCCACCTTTTCTCGATCCCTTTGACGATGTCTCGTTTGTAACCTCCACCATTCCGCTACCTTGTGGATGATAAACGGAGGTCCAAGATCGCTTTTATGTTGAGCCCTGACAAGTCATAAAAGACTCCTTCAAAGAAACCGCTACCATTGTCGGATATGATGATGTGGGCACTCCAAGTCTGCATTAACGATGTGCTCCCACACAAACTTTTCGACTGTTCCTCCTCAGAATCTGAGGCTAAAGGCTTAGCCTCTACCCACTTAGTAAAGTAATCGATGCCACCAAGAAGAATTTGACTCCTCCAGGAGCCATGGGCATGGGTCCTATGATATCAATTCCCCACTGAGAAAAGGGTCATGCGGATGTCACACTTGTCATATCCTGCTTCGGCAGCTTGGAAATGTTTGAGTGTATCTGGCAAGCTTCACATTTGAGAATGATTTATGCCGCATCCCCGTGCATCAAGGCCGCATAGCCCAACTTCATTATCTTCGAGACAACGAAGGGCACTCTGGAGGCCGCAGGATCCTTCGTGGACTTCAGCGATAATGCTCATAGCTTGTTTGGGTCCCACACATCTTAGCCAAGGTGATAGAAATGACCTTCTATATAGGGTTTCTCCCATTAGCCTGATCTGGGGACTTAACCCGATTTTCCTTGTTAGTTTGGGGTCTTCGAGGAGAAGACCGCTTATCAAATACTCCCTAATGGGAGTCATCCATGTCTCTCCTTCTTCATGAACCACGTCCGTAATTTCCTTGCGAATGATGGACCTTCCAGGTAGGACTTCGACAAGTACTTATTTGGTGAGATGAGCGAAGGCCATGGAGGCTAGCTTGCTCACAGATCTCCGCTTTTTGTTCTATTCCTACGCATATGTTGGATGGCGAGGAATCAAGCTCTCCAAAGATCTCCTTTGTTTTTTCCAAGTACTGTTTGATGACAGGTTGCCTTGCTTCATAGGAGCATGTCACTTGGTTGGCTGCCAATTAAGAATCTACGAAAACGGCAAGAGCTTTGACCTCCATATCTCTGGCTAATCGGAATCCTGCTTATATGGCTTCGTACTCTGCTTCATTATTTGTGGCTTCAAACTCGAAAAGAAGAGCATATGTATGCTCCTTCCCGTCGTGGTCCGACCAAACGATTAGACCTCGCTCCGGAACCATCCGAGCTTGATGCTCCATCTCTGGTGTAAAGTTTCAGCCATCTCGTGCTTTAGGGAGTTTAGCTTTGGGCTCTTCCTTTGTCGCGTTCTGCCTCCGAAGGCGCCTTTTCCAAGAAGTCTCATGAGAATTTGCCCCTTAATAGAGTTTCGACCATTGAACTCTATTTCATGCTCCCCAAGTTCAATAGCCCATTTAGCCACCCTTCCAGACTTTTGCTTCGACAAGATCCGCTTGAGTGGCTTGTCGCTTAAGACGTGATTGATGGGCTCGGAAGTATCGCCGAGCCTTCTTGCCGCTGTAGATTAGAGCTAGTATTAACTTCTCCAATGTTGGGGTTGATTTTTGCTCCTCGTAAGACCCTCGATGACAAAGTAAATGGGGATTTGTCGCTGTCCCGCTCGCCATAAGGATCGGCGCTAATGCTCTCCATTGAGGATGCTAAGTACATGGACAACACCTCGCCTTTGATTGGGGCTCTAAGTGTTGGAAGGATTTCAATGAACTCTTCATCTTCCTCAAAAGCAAAATAAGGCCCCGACTCCACCGAAAAGTCTTCTTATCAACGCATCCTTTAAGTGTTTTGAAGAACGGTAGGATCACATTCCCTTCACAAAACCACTCGGCAGGGCTAGCTTCCCATTCGTGCTTTACACATCTTTTAAAAATTTAGGAGCTTGGAGATCCGTAATTGTCTTGACCTTGGAGGGATTAGCCTTATCCCCGCTTAGTGATCAAATGCTCCCTGAACGCCTCCTCGACAATCGGGCGAGCATTTTAGGGTTCACTTCATGTTAATCGCCCGGCCGGGTCAAAGGTTTCTTGCACATCGAGGAGTAGGTCCTCCTCCATCTTGCTTTTAATAACCATGTCATCAACGTATGCTTCGATATTTCGCCTATTTGTTTGTTGAAGGCTTTATCTACGAAGTCGCTGGTATGTTGCCCCTGTTCTTCAATCCGGGGGCATCTTTCTGTAATGAAAGAGAGCGCCTTTTCTTGTGTAGAAGGATGTCTTTTCCTCGCCCTCCTTGCCATCCGGATCTGGATGATAACCTTTATAGGCATCTAGGAAGCACTTTAGTCGAAGCGCCAAGGATTCTACCTTCCATCAATTTCTGTAGGGGTAGTAATCCTTTGGGCCTTTGTTGATGTCAGAAGTTAACGCATACGCGCCACCCTCCGTCGCTTTTGACCATTATGGTTGGCCACCTTGTGTTTGGTATTTAACTTCCTTAGAATGTCCGCTTGTGTCGGCCATCAACTTCTTTGCAGCAAAGCATTTCTTTCGGGCTAGGCTCTTCTTTCTCGCTTTTATTGGCTCAATATGTTTGTATTCATTGAGCTTATGTTGCGTCAAGGGTCATCCGCCTATCAAAGAATGTTCTTGGGACCCCTGTCATGTCAATATTTCCAAGCAAAATATCAAGGTTAGTCCGCAAAAGCCTGTTAGCTTCGCTTGAAATTCGCTCGAGTTGCTTTCCTATTACCACCGCTTGTTCGTGATATCTAGGGTTAACTACAACTCGCTTCTTCTCAAGGTGCAGCAATTAACTTAGAATTGCTATCTGAGGCTCCTCCCATTCTTCTTTGATCCTCTTGACACCATATACACCCTTATCCGTCCCATAATTAGAATGAACAGTTCCTACTCTAAAGGGGGTTTGGAACTTAATGGCGAATGTACCGTGTGGAAACAAAATGCCCATCTTTTGCATAGTTGTTCTCCCTATTAACAAATTATAAGGAGAATCTGACCTAACTATGACGAAGGTAAGTATCTCCGTGCGGGATAAGGGGCCTTTTCCTATGGTGATTTCCAATGGTACTTCTCCAAGAGGCCATGAGTGCTCACCGAGAACCCTACCGTGAGGTGTTTTTGAGTCTACCCTTCGTGAGTGTATAGATGACTTGAGCTTTAGGAAAAAATGCTCATAAATGATCTCTCAGGAGCTTCCATAATCCATGTACTCTCGGTTTACTTCCCTGTTTGAGACCCGTACCTTGATAACCACACGGTCACTTGAAGGTGTCCGCCCGTGGATGGAAGGGAATGTTATTTCTCCTACGCTCCCAAAATTTCCCCTATCCGCTTCTTTCCATTTCAAGGTTGGATCAGGCGCACCATTAGTATCTGAGCCTTGTAGGGGTAGCTCTCTTTCTTTTCCTTTCCATTCACCCGGTTGGGTGTCGGAATTTGTCTTTCCCTTCTTGATGCCTTTAACTAGGTGTGCTAATTGTCCGGATCGTACCGCCTATTCAATTCGACCGCTTCTTCAGCTGCGGTTAGTATCGCTCCCATGGTCTTCGTGAAAATGGCAATACTTCGACATGTCCCCGCTTTGCTTTGCTACCGACATCCGAGGTGGTGGATCAAGGACTTTCAAGGCTTCGTCTGTAGTAGAATCTCCCCGGGAGATATGACCAAGTTCTCCAAGAGCCCATGATTTGAGCCTTTGTTGTGGGTGAAGCGTCTCTGCTTCTTCTTCCTATTCTGGATCCTTCCCGTGAGGACCCTCTCGGAGAACTTGTCGAGGTTTCCTTTGCTCTATCGAGCTCCGCTTCGCTACTTTAGACTCAATCCAAGTGTAAGTCTTCCATCGCCGTGCCTTGTAAGTAGTAGGAAGATCGGTGGACAGGAATTCCACCAAGCTTCGAGTCCGAAGGCCATGTACAAAACCAAAGATCCTCTGATGATCCTCGTGCGAACCTAGAATTTGCAAATTTTCAACGGTATACCTTGTAACGAAGGCCCTTGTGCTTTCATTGTCCCTTTGCTTGATGGTATGCACGGCTAGATGGGTCTTGGTGTACTTCTTCTGTTGGCTAAAGTGTGATCGGAACTTAGCCTTAAGGTCGTCTAGACTTACAATACTCCCCAACTCGGCCCATTCCACCATATTCTTGCGGAGTCTCGAAGCGTGTATGTGAACATGTGGCATGCTACGGGCATGACCCACTTCTGATCTTGACTTCTCAACAAGTGTAGGAAGTTATCGGGGTCGCCTTTCCCATCGTAGGTGCCTATGTGAGTGGGCATCTTTACACCGCCGTAAAGGGTAGTCTTCGATCCACTTCACAAAAGGTGTGCAAGCTCCAGAGGCTTCGGTATAGTAAGGGTTATATGGAGGTGGATAAACAGGTGTAGGGTTATATGGGTTAGGAAATGGTTGTGTGTAGACTGTAGAAGGTTGATACGAAGGGTTTCCACCCATCGACTGTGTAGGAACGTGTCCATAGGGCATTTGCTGGTAACTCTGGTTGGGGAGAGAACCATTCGGAGGGTAGGTGTTATAGATTTGAGCAGGTAGGTAGGGGTTCATTCCTGAGGGGTAATGCCAGATTCATCCTGAGTATGGAGGAGATCCTCCGATACTCGAGACATATGATGGGGGTATCAGAGCCCCCATCCCTTCTCTTCCTAAGTGGGCGGTAGGTTTATCCCTCAATTCCCTACTGGGTTGCTTCCTCCGTTAGAGTTCTCGCTCCTTCTTTCACCTTGTACTCTTCCTTCTTCCCGATCTCCCCGACCTTCTTCAAAACCCAGTCCTTCCATTAGGTCTTCTTATGGAAGGAGAACCATTTCAGTCAACGCCCTGTTAATCGGTCGAGGCCTCTCATCAACCTCAATCTCTTCATCATATTCCTCACCGAATAGTCCAGCTCTTTGCATTTCAGTGTTGCGAACTTGCCTCCTACGAGCCCCTCAAGAACGACTCTAAGGCTTCAAGTTTGCCTCAACGGGGTAGGGTTAATTTCTGGAAAAGGGTTAGCGGAAGTTGAGGCGTGATGTACGGGAGTGGTTTCCAAACGAGATAGTGTGGTGAAGGTGGAGGTCATTATGGGCGTAGATTATCTGTTAGTTGTGTTGAGGACCGTGGTAGAGAAACCCGGGGAGGTGTATCTTCCCTTCCCCGGTTCCATGCCTTGAAAAGGTAGCGAATCGGGTTAAGGTTTTAAGACTTGGTGATTACGGACTAATAGTAGCGTGTCCCACGGATGGCCACCTTGATTGTACAATAATTTGCACTACCGTGCTTCGATGATGATCAAAGGTATGAGGGGTGTATGTTCCAAACCAAGATTGTCTTTCACCGAGAATAAGAAATACAAGACACTACGTTAAGTGATTACGCAGGGGTTGGACCCTGCGAACCACCTCCGGCGTGAGAGTAAGTATGAGTTATGGTTGTATAAGTGTGTGTAAGTAAAGAGATGAGTGTGAAATGAGCTTACCATAATTCATTGCCCGTCCAACCTATTTATAGTAGAAGAAATAGGGTTAGGGGCACCTCTGCGTGAATGTCAGAGAACATGGGGGCGTCCCATGTTTGTGGGTAACCGCTAAGGCTTAGTGACCCACGTTCTCAAACTTGGCGGGGAAGCCAGGAAAGAGAGGGAGATCGTGGGTTTGACCAAGTTGGGAGGTTCTCCTATCCGTTACTCCTTCGTCAACCATACCCCGAAGGGCTTAGGGCTTCAAATGGCGAATTCCCCTTAGGTAACCTTCGTTCTTACGAATGGTTTGACGCCTATGAATATTCTGGAGACCTAACTTGGGCCTTCGAATAGAAGGGCTTCGACACGTCTCGGAGGAGTGTCCTTCGAGCTGTTCGGAGGGTACATCATCAATAATAGAGTACACTCAGGCCTAACTAGAGAGTAGTGATTAATCATGTCAGCCCAATTTCAAGCTAAAGGCTCAATCGAGCTCGATTCAGCAGGTGTCAAGGTTCAAGTGATAGTCTACTTAAGCTTAAGGTCGTCGTTGACATGCATCATGTCGACTTATATCATAAACTTATGGGATTGTCTAAACAATGCCCTCAGGATATTGGTTTGATTTATCAAAACAAGAAAAGTTTGCCTTCATTAAATACAAAATCACATTCAATTAAGGTAATTTATAGCTTTAATTATTGTATGTTAAATGCATTTTTTTTTCATTTCAAAAGGAAATTTTATGTTGAATTAATCCACTTATCTAATGCCCTTAGGACATTCATAAGACAATCCCTAAACTTATTTAACGCTCTGTCTCGAGTTTTTTTTTAAGTAATGGAAGGAGAGGGAAAGGGAAATAAAAAAAGGGGCGTTCTTAAGTTTTTTTAAGATGGAAAGGTAGGGGACGGGAAGGTAGGAGAGAGAGAAGGGATAGGCTTTTGAGTGTTTGTTTGTTCCGTCCAATTTTGGGCGGATTGAAAAGGGAAACGAGTAATAAACATCATGAGCCTTTGTTAAATTACAATATTATCCTTAATTTTCATGCACGATCTATATTTTTTTGACTTAGTTATCCCATATCACAATCTACATCATACGCCACAATAGCAGACATAGGGGTGAGCAAACGGACCGGATGGACCGGACCGACCGACAAAACCGACCGGACCGAACCGAAACCGACCGGACCGATGGACCGGCGGTCCAGTCTCGGTCTAGGGTTTTGCCGATTCGGTCTCGGTCCGGCTCGTCCACCACAAACCCGAATTTAGCCTTGTTGGACCGACTAACCGAGACCGACCGACCACATTCGGTTTCGGCCTCTGTCTAGGGTTTTTGCCGGATTCGGTCTCGGTCCGGTCCGGTTTTTCTCGGTCCGGTCCGGTTTTCGACCGATGAGCACCCCTAGCAGACATCATACAAATTTTATTATTTTTGAAAAATCGATAAGATTCATGGTAAAAACACATATTATGAAACGTCTTTCATTTTGATCATAGATGATTGAGTTTTAGTACTAAATTCTATTGACATAAATATATTAATGAACATGTGAATTATCATCGGAAACTCATTTGAAAGCGGAAGGGATAAACAGTTAGAGGTGGCAAAACGGGCGGGCAAGCGGCATGGGCACGCACGGCTAGAATCGACGGCTAAACGAGCACGGTCACACGCACATGTTATACAAATCGCTAATAAAAGACCTAAAACGCACAAATAAATTCCTTAAACGTAATATTTTATTTATATTTAAAAACTTAAATATATTATATAAAAAAATATTTCTTTAAAACGATCGTAATGTTCTACAATTGAAAAAAAATGTGTCCTTAAGTAGCTTCATTTAAGTTTTCATAGCTATATGCGCCATGTAAAATAAAGCAATGTGCCTTAAATCTTTTAAAAATGTGCTCATTTAACCCATTTTTTTTTGCTTTTGGGCACATTTTGCCGCCTCTAGATAAACTAATGGAAATAAACCATACTTTGGGTTGGATGTATGTCAGTTTAGAGCCATGTACTTTGGCATCGTAGTTTAAAGCCACTACCCATAGTATAAGTTTGGTAATTTATCTTCTTCTGTTTTTTTGAAACATCAACACTTTTATAAGAAAAATGATAAAACAAATTGATGATAGCTATTGACTTTGTCATTTGGTATTATTACTTTGTCAATAATTAGCACCTACAAGTATATTGTTTGTAAAATTTGTTTACACATTATGAATATAAGCATAAAAAGTTTTTGTGCAGATTCGTTGGATTGAATATAAGCATACGTTTTAGCTTTTTGTCTTTGTGAAGTAGCATATTGATAATACGAGGGTATATTGGTAATTTGTGTAGTTTCTTTTGCTACTTAAAAAAAAAACTCAATAACACAAAAATAAATAATCACTTTTTTCACTATGTCATCCCCTACTTTGGCCTTCCCATCTCATCCTCTTTCATTCTTTAAAGAGTAAACTGCAAAAATCATCCCTGTGGTTTGTGTATTTTCGCAAGAATCATCCCTATCTCAAACCTTCAGCATTAAACATCCCCAAGTCCACAAACCTTTAGCAATAATCATCCCTGAGCACTAACGCCGCGTTAGTTTTACCCGCTAAGTGTTAAATAATATTTTCCCGTTAGTCCCACCGTTAACATTTGTTGCACCGTTAGTCCTCATTTTACGCTGGGCTACTTTTTACGCATGTCCGCTTTACCGTTTCCCCGCTTATCCGCTTTTGTCCCTTTTTGTATGTATTCGTCCGCTTATTTTACGTGACGTCCGCTATTTTAACGCTTTTACGCTTTCGCATTTTAACGCACATTCGCCTGCTTATATGTTTTCGGCCCGTCCGCTTTTTACGCTTTTGTCCGCTTTTATCCGTTCGGCTTATCCGTTTTGACCGCTTACGCTTTTATCCGCTGGGCTCCTTTTTGTTTTTTTCGCCCGCTTTTTAATTGTCCGTTTTTATCCATTTTCACGCGTTTTTTATCCGCCGTTTTTACGTTTTGTCCGCTGCATGTTTTTAATCTTTTTGCCAGTTTTTTTACGTTTTTGTCCGTTTTTCTTACATTTTGTCCATTTTTCTTTCGTTTTTGTTCGTTTTTGTACTATTTCAATTAGGGGTGTCAATCGGGTTATCGGGTCGGGTTTTGGGCTTATCGGGTCGGGTCTATCGGGTTTTGAGAAAATAAAAACTAACCCGCAACCCGACCCTATAAGGAATCGGGTCTATCGGGTTGCGGGTTATCGGGTCGGGTCTATCGGGTTATCAGGTTACTTGTTAATTCAAAACTTAGCTACGTTAGCAGTCGTCTTCCAATTGTAAGTAAACCATTTTAATTGATTCTTTTATAAAGATACCACACTACATGACTCATGTTAACTACAAAATCACCAACTCGTTTATTTTTAGCCATTTGCTTAATTTTATATTTCGGCATAATCTAAATAACTCAGTAACAACTTCACATCTATTTGTAATGTTTTAAACAACTCATTTAGCTTGACCTAACATTAATGTACACTTTTATTAATAGCACATGAGCAAGTAGCTACTATTTAGGAGTGTTTACTTCACTGTATTTGAGCAAAGTTGATATCTTCAGATCTTGCCTTTGGCCGTATGTGCGATACTATTTTCCATGTTTTTTGTGGCAAGATTTCAAAATTAAGAAAAGCAACTTATGTAGATACAACAGGAGTAAATACGAAAAAACACAAGTCCTTGCCTTCTAGTCTAAATATAAAAAAACAGAGCAGTAAGATCAAAATTTATAGATTTGTTAATGGGTTATGTATCTTATCAGGTTGACCCGATAACCCGATAACAAATTAGTTGAGACCCTAACCCGACCCTATTAGGTTATCGGGTTTATCGGGTTGACCCGATATACCCGATAAGCTAAGTTGGACCCAAATCAACCCGACCCTATAAGGCCTTATCGGGTTCGGGTCGGGGTCGGGTCGGGTCGGGTCGGGTCAACCCATTTGACACCCCTAATTTCAATATATTGAAAATTTATTCCAAAAAGAAAAAAAAATTGGAAAAAAAATTTCCAAAAAAAAAAATTGGAAAAAAATATTTCCGAAAAAAAAAAATTGAAAAATCAAAAATGTCCGTTTTGTCAATATTTTTATTCAAAATTTTTTTTTTTAAATTTTTTATTCAAAATTTTTTATTTTTTTTCCAACGAAAACGAAAAAAAAGGACAAAAACGTAAAAAAAAAAGGACAAAACGTAAAAACTGCAAAACGATAAACAAAACAAACTAAAACGGATAAATCGTATAAAAACGATAAAACAACAAAAACGGATAAAAACGCGAAAAACTAACAAAAACCGACAAAACGCTCAAACTACAAAACGAAGACGAAAAACAGTAACTAAAACGGATAAAGAACGGAACTAAAAACTATAAAACGCAACCTACGGTAAATACAAAAACTAACAAAAACGGACAAAAAGTGCATAAAACGGACAAAACGAGTAAAAACTACAAAAACGTAAAAAAGTGACGAAAACGTAAAATGAGGACTAACGGTGCAACAAATGTTAACGGAGAGACTAACGGAAAATATTATTTAACACTTAACGGGTAAAACTAACGACGTTAGTGCTCAGGGATGATTATTGCTAAAGGTTTGTGGACTTGGGGATGTTTAATGCTGAAGGTTTGAGATAGGGATGATTCTTGCGAAAATACACAAACCACAGGGATGATTTTTGCAGTTTACTCTTCTTTAAATTTTAGACTTAATAACATAGCGTAAGTGACCTTTCAAAATTTTTATGTAGATATAATGATATGCTTGTCAAATACAGTACTTTTTAGTAATTTGTCTTTTAAAAGAATTTTAGCTAAGCAAACTTATTTTATGTTCATAAAATATTTTTGAGATTATTCGTTCTATACATCTGTTCAACATTTGGCCAATCTAGTCCATATATTTAAAATTTGATATCATATACCTGAAAGATCAAATATGAATCCGACATGAATAACAACAAATAATATTAAATTTTGACAAGACTAAAACCCAAAACTATTATCTTGTATTGATAAAAAAACAAATAAACAACTAAACAACTAGGATATGTATGTGCTGCTTGCTTAACTGGTGGTGGGGGCTGGAATATGTAACTACAATTAGCTGTGCATGATTAGGAATGGCCATGGCCCCCAGTCTCATGCATGAAACTGTCTCCATACATTGAATATGAATCCACCGTTTTTTTTTCTTTCCTTTTTTAGCACCATGTTTAGACCTATTTTAATGAATCACTGTTAGAATGGATAATAAAGTTAATTGGCGATGACTTTTAATATGAATGTATGTACGTTGGATGTGTGCACACACTTTATTCACTTTGGAAGCAAAACTGGTTTTGGTTTGCTATGAGTTATGACATTCATGTCGACGATAAGATATGTTATGTCATATTAGCTTTGGTGTTGTCAAGATTTAACATGTGGGTGAGCTAAAACAAGTCCTAAGAAACTTGAAAACTAAGAATCAACAACCATAAAAATGAAAACATTAACCATGCATATCGAGGAAAAAGATAGTCGAAATGTGTCCAACGTTGCTGAAAAGCGAGATGAGGCTGCGAATTGTGTAATGCACACGAGCACGTTGCTGCCTTAATTATATGTTTTACATTTAAGATTATAATGATTTTGACGAAGAGAATATTGCCATCCAAGTGCCTATCGATTGGTAGATTCTTTTTGATCTTTATATTGCGAATTTTAAAGAACAATGTGGTTTAGTTGCCGGATACCAATATTTTGCCACCAAACGTCAAGTAATAATTTTTGACTTTTTCTAACTTGTGTCGTCATGACATTTGTTATACAATTAATAAACTTAAATTACCATGTTTAAATGTTAGATTACATGAATAATTTTCTAATTCTCTTTTAATTACCATGATTAAGGGGGTGTTTCTTTTTTATGTTAATAAGTTTTAATGAAGAGATAGTGGTGGTAGCATATATATGTTTTTCTAAATGGTGATATGAAGAGAGAATCAAATAGTGTTTCCTCATCAAGACAGTAAGAAAACCCACCCACTTAATCTAAATCAAAGTTAAATGCTTCTAACTTTAGTTTATTTAGAAATAATTTTATTTTAAAAAATAATTTAGTTCATTTAATGCTTTTAAACAAGCGACACAGGCACATACCAGAAAATCCCATAATCCCATAATTTTTATGTATTATCAGTGTGTGATATTCAAGTGCCTATCGATTGGTATATTAAAGCATCTGAGTCATATTCAAGCCTTTTGGGGTCGAACGACGTGTTGGTTCTTAAATATATGGGCCAAACTCTCAATATATCTACGAAAGTCCAGTCGCAAAAGGGATTTGATATGACAGATGGGCTTCAAAAAGTTGGATAGCCCATATTACACTTTTTATGAGTCATACTCACTCATACATTAATGATTAACGAGCGGGATATCCGTGTGTTGCTGCGAGAATGTTGTGTTAATCTAAATTCGAAATCAATTAAAAAAAATTATTTTTATTATTAAGGTCTAAATATGCAAAATGTCGATAACCGCAAGTACTATTTTCTTAAAGCATTTCTAAAAGTAGTATGATTTTTTACGGAAAAAGTCTCTAAAATTATCGGCATTTTGCAAAGTTTATCCTTAAAGACTAACTTTGCAATGGATCAATAACCTCAGAGTCTTAAATGAAAATTACCAAAATTTAATTTTACTATTCAAAGCACTGTAACGCTACTGTACTTTGAATAGTATCAAAATTGTCTTTTTAATATATAGTATAATGGGAGGTAATTTAGTGTTGGATGAAAAAAAAGGGATAATGATAAAAATACCCAATTTTAAAACCTACTTCACACGATACCCAATTTTATACTCAAAAACCCAAAATACCCAAAAAAATCCGCAAATTTTGAGACTTTTGCTAAAAAAATATCGAAAATTTTCGATATTTTTAAGAAATATCGCAAGCTTTTGCAAAATTTCTTAAAAATATCGAAAATTTTATATTAGAAATATCAAAATTTGCGATATTTTTAAAATATCGAAAAATTTTTATATTTTTAAGAAATATCAAAAATTTGCGATATTTTTAAGAAATATAAAAAATTTGCGATATTTCTTAAAAATTCCGCAAACGTTTCGATATATTTTAAAAAATTCGCAAACTTATGAAACGTAACAATTATTCAGGTTGATATACATTTACAAACTTATGTTACGATTTTTGCAATTTTTTTTCGAAATTAAAAAATAAATAATTAATCCTCGGTTTTTTTTGTCGAATTTTTTTTGAATATTTTTTTTCGAGAATGTTTTTTATATAAAACTTATATATAAAAGCGTTTTATATAAATCTTTTTATATATAAAAATGTTTTTATATAAAAATGTTTTTTATATGAAATGTTTTTGTATAAAAAAGTTATATATAAAAACGTTTTATATAAATTGTTTTATATATAAAAATGTTTTATATAAAAACGTTTTACAAAAAAGTTTTTATATAACAATGTTGTTTTATATGAAACATTTTTATATAAAATATATATAAAAACTTTTTATATAATTTGTTATATATATAAAAATGTTTTATATGAAAATATTTTATAAAAAGTTTTTATATAAAAATGTTGCTTTATATGAAATGTTTTACTTACGTTTTTTTTAAAAATGGTGTTTTAAAAACGTTTTTCTTAAGTTTTTTTCGAAAATATTTTTTATATAAAAATGTTTTATATAAAAACGTTTTTTAAATTTTTTTAATATTAATATGTTGTTTTGTATGAAACGTTTTTATATAAAAAGGTTATATATTAAAACATTTTTATATAAAAAACATTCTTGATAAAAAAGTCAAAAAAAACGGAGGATATATATATATATATATATATATATATATATATATATATATATATATATATATATATATATATATATATATATATATTTGAAAAAAAATTTGCAAAAATCATAACATAAGTTTGTAAATGTAAATCAAATGAATAATTGTTACGCCCATAAGTTTAAATAATTTTTAAGATATATGAAAACATTATAAGTTTTTAAGAAATATCGCAAATTTTTGATATTTCTTAAAAATATCGAAAATTTTCGATATTTTTTTCAATTTCGCAAAAGTCTCAAATTTTGCTGATTTTTTTGGGTATTTTGGGTTTTTGAGTTTAAAATTGGGTATTTTGTGAAGTAAGTTTGAAAAATTGCGTATTTTTGTCATTATCCCAAAAAAAAAATGTGATGTATAAATCACCTCCCTGCATTAATACACTTCGTTTACTTATCAATCACTATGAAGTCTCAAAAAGAGTCTTTAGTCAAAAATTAAAAAACAAAATAGTTATTGCAACTAGTTTTAATCAACTCTTTAACAAGCGAGATTTCTAGGCTTTCAAGTGAAAAAATGTTGGGCTTAGTGGCGAACCTTATAAGCCTCTTGCGCAAGGACGGAGCTTGAACTATTACTTTAAAGAGTTGAAGTATCAATGATTAATTTTAGAGGGGTCAAATGGTAAAATAATATTTTGTTCACGCTCTATGAACAAAATACATTAAAACCAAAAAAATTTGTACGGGCTAGGGCCCACCCCCGTCCCATAGATCCTTCGTCCCTGCTCCTGCGCGTCAGATATAGGTTGAGTTTGCTTAGCAATTTCATACACGAAGAAATATGAACATGGTATTAGAAGCAACACGAGTTGTGCCAAATGAGCAGCTAACACTTCAAATGGGCCATTGGCCTGTCCACGCGAGATCAGTTTTCCAAATCAAATGGCCGTTAGTCATGGACGGAGGATGTATAGGGCAAGGGTGGGCCTTGGCCTCTCCAAAATATTTTGTATCTAGTGTAATTTGTTTATAAAACTAGTGCAAAAAATAATTATCTAATAATTTGACCCCTCTAAAATAAGTTAGTGATACTTTGGCCCCTCCAAAAAAATGATTTAAGCTCCGTCCCTGCCGTTAGTTCAAGTACCGTTGAAACCAAATGTGTACTTTACATATGCAGGGTAAAAAATGTATAGTTTAAAAGCGTGTGTAAGTTTGTCTTGAGAAAAACACTTCAAAACTAAAGAACATATTGCAGAATGCATACTTGTGGTGGTGCAGCGTGGTGCTGTCTATATATAAATCACGATATAAAATAATACAAAGATAAAAACTTCATAGAGGCATGTATGCAATCATGCTAAAACATCGGATGCTGGTCCCGATCATCATGATTTGTTATCATGCTCATCACTAAACACAAACACCTATAAACGGCTAAATTTATTTATTATAAAGTGACAAAATATTTTGGAGAGGCCGTAATGGTAAGTCTAAAAAGATGACTAAATTGAGGTGACATCATCTAATTGGTGAAATTATAAGTGGGTCTTTCTGATGTCATCAACCGAAAAATCACACGTCAGTTTAGGCATCTTTTTAGCTTCCCAAATAGGCCTCTTTATCATTTCTTTTTCTTTTTTTAAATAGTATATTGACAGTACAATTTTATCTAGTTTAGTAAGTAGCAACCTTTTTCATGCTGCATGTAATATCAGTTTTATAATTTTATTAGCAGAATAAGTTAATCTTGTATTAATGTATGTACAAGAATCATGATGGTTAAATTTGATAAGTACTAGCTTGTGTAATCTTTCGTCCAAAAAAAAAGCAAATCAAATGTGTAATGGTTTTTAGTCACCTAGAGCCAATAAAACTCATTCACCAAATCAATAACATGTCTTACAATCATGATGATCATATCGAAACTTCGAATTCATGCAAACATAGCTACTACTATTAAACTACACATTTTCGTATGATTACCTAGCTATTAAGATCTATATATAAATAAACTATTTTATATATATATATATATATATATATATATATATATATATATATATATTATCAACTTGATTTTATCATGAGATAGAAAGCTTCAACCGATAGTACATTGGAAGCATGCGCACACAACCTTTTTGCTCGTTATCAACGACCATTCATATGTTAAGTTGCATATAAAACTAAAACTTGATTGTTTCTCTTTTAAAGGAATTACTTTTTGCTTACTTGAAAATCTAATTGAGCTAAAATGTTTGATTACCGGCCATCAATGTATCACAGCGACGTGCCTTGATACAAAGACACCACGCTACTGGTATGATGGTCCGATCGGGTGTAGGGATAGGTATTTGGTGGTGCATACCCTCAAACGAATTGAGAAAACTGAAAGTTATGTGTGTGACTATATTGTGGGTTATGTATAAAGTGATGTATAGATGGTAAAAGAGATGATAACTAATAAATATAGCGAAGCACAAAAGTGAATGCTGATGTGACATTTTTAACTCTGAGAACCACTGCGTTTAGTCTCAAAGTTTTATAATTTAAGCATAATATCACATGATAGTTCATATATGATTATTGTTGCTATATATTATGAGCATCATGTTAATAACATCTTTCAAGAACCATTTATGCATGTCAGTTTATACATAAATATCAGCTAGGACTTTTTTTCTTTTAAAAAAAGTAGCAAAAAAATAATTGGATGGGAGATATATAAAAGATAATAATAAAAGAAATAGTCAAACCAGAGTAGTATCAGTTACAATTGCACTACCAATTCCAACCCAAGAATCAACAAAGACTTGCTCAATGGGGATCCATAATTTCAACTGACCATCACGATCAAATTCTTCATTCGCCAATGTAGTCAAATCAAATGACTTTATTATTAAAGACTACATAATTTCTAAAACGGTGTACATACTACTAAAATATGATATATCAATACTAAATTATAATGTTTGCTTGTACGTATTTGAATGTTTTACACGAAGTTTATATGAGTTTAACAAAAGCTTGTGGAAGGTAACTTAAAAACGACTAGGGCTTTTGAAAATTTTAATTGCAAAAATATTCGTGTGGGTTTTATATTGTGGAACAAATATTTATGAATAGTAATGTCACAACATGTGGGAAACGGTATATACTTTTATTAATAAATCAGATTAAAAATAATAATAACAGAAAATAAAAGACAGAAATTTAAATAACAAACATAATGGAGTATAAGCAGAGGACATACACTATTCAACAAAATTAAACGAAAGCAGTAAAGACAATGGCACGAGGCTCGTGTTGAACACGATTCCCTTAAAACAGATTCTTCGTCTGTTTCTCAGGGTACAGCGTACAAAGCTGTTGCACAGCCGGACTAGACTTACTTGCCTGAAAGATCACAGAAGCTTGCGTGTTTCTGGTCGAAGATATTGCTGGAAATCGTTTGAATTGAAGCTGCTTTAGGAAACTCGAATCTGCAGCAAAAATACGACAATACGTATGCGCTTCGGGTGCATTCGTGTCGCAGTACAGTGCGCGCTCGCATGAGTTCAAAAGCTTCGAACCAATTTTAGCACAAAAATCCTAAAATCTGCACCACCAACAAATCAATTTGAAGGTTCATACCAAGATTCCTATATAAACAAGCTTTCATTTCTTGTTTTGGGCGATGTGGGATACTCCCACTTTTCCAATTTTTGTGTTTCAAGTGCCTCACTTTGAGACACGATATCTCATTTATATCAATTCCATTTTTGACACTCTTTAGCTCGTTGCGAAGCTCTTGTCAAGGAGAACGCAAAGCTACCAAGAAATATAAATATATATAATATATACATATATTAAATAGTGTCTAAAATTTGCAAAATCTCATTTTGCAAAACCAATTTTCCAACACAACATCTATATTCACAAATGTTATTTTCAAAATAATTAGTTTTGCAATTTAAAAAGAGCTAGCGGCGCAACATGTTACTCACTTGACTTCCACCTGATCCAAATTGAAACAATTTGTTTGTTATTTTTTTTCCTTCATTTTATAGCTATAAACTCTACATTCAAGTAATCTGTAACAAATATCTAAAAATAATAGTTTTAGTTCTAGCTTCTATATATTTTAGCTCCGACTAGTTTTACCCCACATACTTTATGTAAAAGTAAAAATATTTAATTTATTATCTAATAAAAAGAGGAGAACGATCCGCACCATGGATATAATATGAAACAAAAATTACGAAATGAAAAAAAGAGATTGTGTTAAACATGTGTGAAACTCAAACATTTAGAAGTTGTTTTGATACATATAGACTATAGAGGTATCAATAAATCAAAAGACACAATTTGGTCGATTTGTTGAAAATACTGCCTATTGCTGGCCTAATGATTTATTTAGATTTATTAGAGTCAAAATTTCATCAATATTATTTAATTTGAGAGTCGTGGACCATGCTTAATCTCAACATTGGTCAATTCACAATTTTAGAAATTCGGAGAAAGGTCAAAAAGAAAACCTTTTAGATTAAGTGTAATGGTGACACTCGTAGAATTGAGGACACTATTGTCACATTAGCTTTTTTTTTCCGCAACAATTTTATGATCAACTTATGTAATAAGAAGACTGATGACATCACCATAAACATACTTTACAAAAATCAATTAAATTCAGAGGTGAAGTCAGGATTTTTAGTTAAGGGGGCCCGACCGTATCTAACACAAAAAGTCATAGCGATAAATATCGCTTCAAAAATTAATCTATAGTGGTCTTTTATTATTTAAGTTATTCATTTATAAATTTTGTAGACATGGCTATAGAATAAGAGGCTGAGTGTAAACAACAAGTAGAAAACCGGTTTGTAGTCTAAATAACTAATGAGTTAAGTGGATTGATTAGGGGTGACTCAACATCAGCTAGTCATCCTACTAGCTCTGCCTTGATTAAATTAACACTCACACACACAAACATGCTCACACAAGTCAGCTCGAAAACTCAACTGATTCGTCCCTTTTCTTGATCTAGAAAGCGCCTCATGTGAGGGAGTGTAATGGTGCCGACTCGTAAACCATGTTGGTAGATCGAAAACTCGACCAACCATTATACTCGATCTTAGAGAACGATGCAACAAGAACATCAAATTTTGTGAAATAAAGAAAGTCACTTTGTTGAGTCAAAAAATCATTATTTTCTTGTTTACTTTTCAAGATATACAAGCACATTAACATCAATCATTTTAGAATTGAAAACTTGCTTCGCAAAAGCGTTTAACATTTTTATTTATTATTTTTTTTTCAAAACACTAAGTTTCATATGTTACTTGGAGACATGGTTAATGTTAACATTTATCTTTTATATCATTTGACAAATTAAAGTACAAATACGTTGCCTAACACATTATTAACAAAAAACTATTGCTAACTTATAATGATAACCGTTAATTACTAACTGATTAATATTCAACATTATTGTTTATGGGGGATTGGGAGTTGAGTTTGCTCTTAATCGTGTATTGTTGTTTAAATAGGTGTGGATATTTTTACTTTCAGGTCCATATTCAAAAGGATATATGTTTTGGAAAATCAAAAAAATGTTTTTGCTGTAGAGAAGATGGCGCAAGTTGCGTGGACCACCTCTTTTTGTCGCCTGCCTAGACGAGGTGTTGAGGCGGCTTGGTGGGAGGAGCTCGCTGCGATATTGGGTTATGTGGTTTTGTCGTCAGCCATCGATAGATGGAGGTGGACAAAATTGGGATCGGGTATTTTACGGTTTCTTCGACGAGATCCATTATAGATGGGTATTTTCTCCTTAGCTCTAATACGGAGACTAGGTGGTCTTCTTTGGCTTCTATAAAGGTGAAGGTTTTGGCTTGGCGTTTGGCTATTAAAAAATTGGCTACGAGGATTAACTTGTATAATAGGGGGTTTGATGTCCCTTCGATTTTGTGTGGGGTGTGTGATCATGGTACATAATCGACAGATCATATCTTCTTTGGTTGTTCCTTAGCTGTGGATTTGATGGTAGAGGTGGCTCGTTGGTGGAGGCTTGATATACCAACGATTAGTTTTTTTCTAAGTTGGCATATGTGGTTTGAGTCTCTAAATATGTCCAAGGCGAAAAAAGAATGTCTAAAGGTGGTGTTCTTGGCTTTATGGTGGCATGTTTGGAACTTCCGAAATGCTAGGTTGTTCACCAAGGAAAACTTTATGCATGGATAGCATTGTCATTTATGCGTTTTTTTGGGTTAGTGATAAATGCAAAAAGATGAATTTAAATTGGGTTGCTTGGTTGCAAGACCCTTGTTTAGCTATTTATTTCATGTAATTATATCTTTTTGTTTAGCTTCTTGCTAGTTTTTTTTAATGATATCGATGTCATTCTAAAAAAAAATATTGCTATTGTTACCAAACATGCCATGCTCTTACTACATAAAATAAAAACTATTTGCTTAAAAATTATCAAAGTGACAAGTGTAAAATTACTACTTTACCTTTACTTCATAATTCTTCAAATATTATACTTGCATATTTTTTTTAACGACACTACAAATATATATAAATCAAAAAGCTAGTAAGGAGCTAAAGATTACAACAGAGAAAAAGATTACACAAGAGATTTTAACCAATCTAGCCAACTACTAAGCTTACAACCTCTAAACTTAAGCCAAGAAAATGAATATAAACGAATGCTATCGAAGATGTCACATTTCCGCATAAGATACGAGTTAAAGGCGACATAATTTCGATACCGCCAAAGCAACCATAGCGAATACACAATAACGACATACATACGATGTTTCTTCTCTTAAGAAGCGGGCCACAAACTCAACCAATCTTTCCATGCATTGTTTGATTCGAAAGAAGGCATATTAATGTCGCACCATATACGAATAAGCCGCCAAATTGTCTGAGTTGTTCCACACTAAAAAAAAATGTGCTTGTTTGACTCGACGCTTCCGTTACAAGAAGGCCAAGAGATTGATGAACTTCCATGCCACGACAAGAGAGATTCAAGCGGTGAGGAAGCCTATCTAGCGTCATACTGTTGGGTTCAGTAAATACCCAAACCCCTTAATCTAGGATTTGAATAGAAAATAGCCCAAGTACTTAGACCGTTAAACGTAATCAGGTCACTGAGTGCATAGTCTCTCAGTGGGTCATCTTCAGGAAACTCAAGACGAGGCGAAGATGAAGTCTCTCCACTCGAAGTAAGCGGAACTTAAAGGGTGAAGACTGAGTCAAGAAGAAGATGATGGATTCAGTGAGTGATGACAATAACTCACTGAATCCCTAAGACTCCCCTCCAACTACTTACACGAAGACAAAGCTGAAGTAGAAGACTGAAGGATGAAATAGACTGAAGAAAGAGCGGGACAAGGCGGGATAAGTTTGAATCGAGATAAGAAGAAGTCCTTATCAACATAAGTCAACTTTCCCTGAATGGCTAACTTACAAGCTCGGTGTCATCACCGAGTTATGGAAAGCAGCCTTGTCCTTTACTTAGAATAGTCTTTGTAAACAAAGACAAAATACATCGATATTTTGTCTTCGTATGATGTAGATTTGTCACTTAGGAAAGAGTTAAAACTCATACATGTATAAATAGCATAAGAGATGGAGTGAAAAGATTAAGCTTGTGAATTGTAAAAACACACACACACAAGCCATCTTTTCACTCCTCCAAATACAACTTAGTTCCTGAGATAGCTCAGTGAGCTCTAAGAGTTGTGCTCAGACTTAGCCTGAGCTTAGAGAGGAGTCACACAACTTTGTCATTTCAATCCCAAGTACTATTCCGCAAGTACTTGAGTAACGTATTATTTGTTGATTGATTTCTAATAAGAATATGATGTTGAAAATTTATAAGTGTGTTTTACTTATGTTAATTTCAGTCATTGTTCACTATTAACTTGTCTTTAATTCTTAAACTGTTTTTTATACGATAGTGAACGGGGAACAACAAGTGGTATCAGAGCAAGGCTAATTATAAAACTCTTTTTAGGCCGCTCTAAAAGTTTTTAAATTAGGATCCTAAATGGGTGAAATTGATGTACCCCAACTAGTCGATAAAAAGGGTGGAGCTTATTCAGCTGTTGCCCTTAGACTTGAAGTTGGCAAATTCAACAAATGGAAAAAGCGAATGCTTTGCTATTTGATTGAGATGGAACCTTATTATATCAAGTGTATAAATGAAGGTCCATTTGTCCCAAAGGATCTGAAGGGTTGCCCAAACACGAAGCTCGAGTGGATCCAGATGAAAGGAGAGTGGTCAACCGGACCAAAGACTCAAAAGTATCATAATATCTTGTCTTCCGGCGATATTAAGGAGTTCATTTATAAGGCGTAGTACGACTAAGCAAACCTGGATGACCTAGTTCATAGTCATGAAGGACCATCGATACCAAGTAAAACAGGATAATGGACTCGAAACTTGAGTACAACACCTTCGGGCTAAGGACTCGAAACTCTCTCTCAAACTTACACCATGTACAAAACTCTTTTTAAATGAACTGTCAAATGATGGTGTTAAGTTGTCCAAACATGAAATCAATGTTGGTTTTGTCAACAGTCTCCTGAGAAGTGGTTGAATTTCTCTCGGGGACTTAGGAATGCTAATCATATCCAAAATCTTGAGCTTCCTGAAATTTATGGGAAATTTGTCTATGAGGAAAACCTCATCAACAGACGATACCTTGACTTAAAGAAGTCACAGGAAGTCAAGAAGTCCCGACCACCACCTCATTACCAATATCAACCGCTTTCTATTCTAAAAATATTGTTCAAGATTTTGGAAAATTCGATGATGAGCGATGAGAGATCAAGTGAGGAGTACCTAAATGACCGAACACAATTCCGTGAAAGGGCACTCCTTGCTAACTCTCGAAGGTTTATAAAAAGAAACAAGGGTTTTTCAAATGCCAAAGCAAATGAGGACACTGAATGCTTTAAATGTCACAAAGAGGTCATTTTGCAAAAGACTGTTTTCAAAAACAATTTCGAACCCTCTTATAAACCATCGGATCAAATCAGGTCCTCAGGCTTTAGCAAATTTCAACCAAAAATCTATCAGTCTCATCAAAACTTTCAAAACAAATCTGATCAAAACAAAACTGTTGATTTTGAAGCTAAGTAAAAGAAAGTCAAAGCTAAGCTTGCATTGCTCGAGGCAGTCCCTCGAAACAACAAAAGTGTTCAATCTGTGCAGGGTAAAACAAAGGCCTTGTTGCTTTGAGACCTTCGACTAGGATGAAGAGCCGTGTCATCGATGATGAAATGGTGCATGTCGAGTGCACTGATGGCCCTCTCAGAAGAGGACAAGCTAGGCTGTTGGAAAGAATCATGCGAGCGAAACGGAATGGGTCAACATCACTATGAAGAAGGTAAACATCTTACTTTCTATGGATGGTGACTCTGATTGGCAGTCTTATATGAATTATCTCAATGTTGACCTTAAGTTCGTCGAAGAGCAAAGATTAAATCTTTTTTCAAAATACAACAAGCTAAGTTTTGAATTAAACAAGTGTAGAGATGAACTGCTTATTTTATTACAAGCCAAGCTTGAGGCTGTCACGTTGCAAATTCAAAACACTGAACTAGTTAAGAGAAATCAGGCTCTTCAAGATGAACTTAAAAGGAACAAGATATTCTTGATAGTTGGACCGCTAAGAATCCCTGGGTCTTTGATGCTTTGTGGTGATGAGCAAAAGAGAGTCATAGGTGAAGATCATCTCCCCGACTCTCTCAACAAAGACCGATCTCCTAAGCCATTTGTGTGCGGTGGCATGATAACAAATATGTTGACTAATCCCAATTCCAAAGTGATTGGATTGAACGGGTTAATCCTGAGAGTAAGCTTCCAAATTTCGATTCTGGAAGGATTCTAGAGCTTGAAAGTCAAGCTCTAAAGAGCATGCTTGGACTCCCTGATGTGCCCGGTAGTCGAACACATCTCTGAGTCGGCGAATCTCAAGCACCGCTTCCACCACTTGAAACCTCTTGGTGCTGCTCCAAGCTCTGAGCTTACTACACTGCAATTCAATCCTCATTCACCAAAAGAAAGGTCTGGACTTGGTAGAACCATCCTGAAAAGACCAACAAAACCAACTCAACAAGAGTCTACTCCTACAGAGACTTCAACATCCTCTGTCCCCACTAAAGCTGACCAAATTCAGCAATCGACGAACTTGTGAGGAAGCTTCGAAAAATGGAATCCATTGAAAAGGTCCCTGAACCAATCAAGGAGACAAAGTCAGCTTCCTCCAGTTCCTCAAAGTCTAAGTCAACCTCCAAAAACAAGCAAAAGTGTGAGATGTGTCATTACACCCAGCCATACCACGACAACTGCTATAGAATCCTTTTTGCATGACGCAAAAGGATGATCACAGGATGCAGACCATCTACGATGTCACCAAGCAAAATATACCAAAGTTGGTCATCAGTATGCTTCATCCTCCAAAGCTGCTCCCAAGATTAGAGCAAAACCTTTTCCTCTGTGCCCTCATTGGCTTTAATGATCATCATCAGATGATTGTCTCATGAATACATCTTTGTGAGATTTCGCGGAAATCCACTCATGAGACATCCCAGCATGACAGTGTTATCCATGCAAGGAGAAATTCCAAACAACCGAGAGTGTTTGAGTCATCCTCAGCCTCTAAATGCAAAACATGTGGTAGCACTATGCACACAACCACTACCATGAGTCGATTGCAAATTTCAAAGAGACCTTGAGACCCAATCCCACTAGTAAGTGGGTCACTAAGAGAAACTAATTCAGTTTACTACTTGTGCAGAGACATGCCAGGGAGCCTATTTGGCATCTAGACAGTGGATGCTCAAGAAGCATGACTGGTGTGAAGGAATATCTGCACAAGTATGTAAAGGAACCAGGGCCCAAGGTAGTATTTGGTGATAACTCATTGTAACACCCCCAAAAATGACTTAGCGGAAGCATACAAGTATTGGGGTGATACTAAATTGATACCACAACATAAGCATAGAACAACGGATTTTCATAAATAAACTTTTATTCATTTCTTAAAAACAATGTTTACATTTTTTATTTGATGCGGAAAATGGCCCATTATAAAAAGGTGGTCCCAATACATAAATCAGAGTCGTCTATGACCATGCCATGCCTTTGCCTTGCACCTCCAAAGATAAGCTATTACCTCGAAACCTGAAAATACATGCTAAAAGGGGTACTGGTGAGTTCATAGGTTTATTTAAAAAGAAATTTCAGTACACTGTTTCAAATTTGGTTTTTGATGATCATTACGTCTTGCATAATGTCATAAAGTTTATGATTTCAATTCATAAAGGATTTCATAAAAGAGATTTCATTAGTGGACCATGAAAAGGGTATATGTACACTATAATGAATATAATGCCATATATTTTTAAGTCTATTACGCTAGCACTAAGTTCATGCAACCGAAGCTACGACGGTTCATGTATGCACAAGGAAGTCATACAAATACGGAGCCCATGGCGAGTGTTTATCCCAATACACTCGGTCCCGACATGCTATATGTTCGCCTTGACCAATGCGGGGCCAACCGACAGGAGTCACCCCAATAGATCTATTTATAACATTCGCTCTTCCCAGCAGGAATTGACGGTTCATGAAGAGGGAAATTTGGGATCTAAAGTCTTAGGCTAAGCTGCGTAATATTCTAGGTCAAAGGTTTTGGTGTGGTCCTTAAAGCATCTAGGTATGATGTATCTTAAAACATATCAATCAAAGGGCATAATAGTATGCATAGAAAGCAGAATTTTAGTAATTAAATCATTTAAGTAAAAATGAGCATGTATCTTCCCCCAAAACAGTTATAAAACAAGTAAAAGTAGGGGCTATGAAACTCACCTTGGCAATGTGCAATATGAAGTCTAAAGGGAACTAGATCAAGGAGTGATAGTGCACGGCTCCGACTCGCAACCTAATTAATACGGCAATTTAGTCTTTATGTTTAGGACTCGATAAAGTTTGACTAACTTTACAAGTTTTTAATGTTTGTTGTTGTTGTTGTTGTTGTTGTTGTTGTTTATGTGACGTCGTTTAAGTTTGAAAAAAAATAGTTTTCAAAGGTTCGTGTGCATTTTGGCTTATGGTAGAGAAAGAGTATATAAGGAATAGTATTGAGCATGAGTGAGACCTTGGCTTGATGAAGATCGAATGATGATGTACGTATGATGAGAGACGTCGATGCAGACTTAGATATATATATATATATATATATATATATATATATATTAAGTGTACATATATTTACATTCTTACGTCATTTAACATTTAAAATAAATGTAGAAACTTAAGTCTTAATTGGCAAATTTTCAATGAATATGTTTATCAAATATTTGGCGCGATACGAGTGTATATTTTATTTATTTGAAATGACAAATTTGTCAAAAGTTAATAACGAGATTCACCGAGATATATGATTTGATTTAATAATTGTACGCTTACAAGTTTATGTCTCGTATCATTGGAAATGTAGAAAGCCTTTTCAATTAGTTGTGAGTAGTAAAAGCAATTAAATCCGTTATCAAGACACATTCGTGTTTACTATTTATCTCACGATTCATTTTATATGTTTGGGCTAATGATGCAAGCCGCATTACTCATGGATAAGTCGAGTGATATTGATGTGTGAAGCGAGTCGAGGTAGAACCGAAATGAAAATTTTTGCTCGAGACGTTGCAATATAATCAAACATACCCGCTACGGCTGTCGCAAATAAACGCCCTATGGGCTTGACGTGTAGACCAAATGGACACAAGTTGTTAGGTTGTCGACCAACAAAAAAGTAACCAAACAGACCCTTGAAAACAATGGGCTTCAGAGCCCAGCTCTCCAAACACTATTCAGAAGTGGGCTCAAAGGAAATTTAACACTAAAGACTGACTTTGGAACTTATGTTTTATTATAGTTTTAACGTGGGAAGGACAACCAAACACAAATATAAGATGAAAAAAAATTTGAATACGTACATAGTGGGATTCCTACGGGTCTTCTATGACTACGTCGGAATCTAGAGTTAAACCGGGTAAAAACACCCTCAGGGTGTCTTTCCCTCGACTCAAGGTATAACACAAACACAATGTGCGACTAGTGTTCTTAACAGTTGGGTACTACTCAGCTTGTACATTTGACTCGACACCTTCAAGGATACGGGATGGTAAACACTTCAAGTGTTTTAAACCCAACTGAAGAAATAATGAGCAAGCTATAATGTTTCGAGTGAGGTTTTCATTTAATTCTAGGCACGAAAAGGGAAATAAGCTAGGGGCTAAGTTGAACAAGACTACTTATTAAGCCAACATGATAGATTGAAAAGGACTCGAATAAACCGAAAAGAATATCAATAACTTTTGACTTGGTTGTTAGACCGAAACCAGTGAGATTCGAACCAAAAGGCGGCTACTTGGAATTTTCCTAACCGTTCCTAATTTATGACCAAGTACAAAATGAGCTATCAAACGACGAGAATAACTAGGAAGATATGGGCCACGGTATCATACCTAAGACACTTAGGTCGAAACCAATAAGCTTTTAACCATGGAAATAAGTCGAAACACATAAGCTGATAGACAAAAACTGAATTTGCCGAAAGTTGACAAAGGGCTAAAGAAACAATTATCATTTAAGCCGGAAATAGTGACAAGCTAACAAGCAGATTCTTGAAATAAGCCGAGATGACACATAGCAACTAAGCCGAAGACTAAGACACCAAAATTTAACATTTTTATGATTCTGTCTCTTGGGTTTCTTGACAGCCGTACAACAACAACAAAACAACACCATTTTCATTTTTTTATTACCAATCCAAACAATACTAATTTGACATACAAAATTCGAATTATAAAAAGATTAAATAATTAATTCATAATCCAAAGTTAACAAGTGTTATTCTTACAATAATAATAGGTGGGTCGAGAGTGATGATCCGAACAACGAGAACTCCAATTGAACAAGAACGAGGATGGATTTGAATAAAACGAAGCTTGATTCGGACTCCTTGGACCTTGAATAACAAAACCCCTCTATCGATTTCAAGAAGCCCTTTGATTTATAGAAACCCTAATTATTAAGAACCCTAACTGAAGTGATGTTTTGGTTTTGGGGAAACATAGCAATTAAACTTGTGGAAACTCGTCTCTATATGTAGATAAGCGAATGGAAAGCTCCAATTCTTCTTTCTTGGCTTTGAGATGGTGGCTAGCTATTCTTGGCACTCGTCTCTTTCCTCTGCTGCGTCTCGTGATGTCTATAGTGGTAGGGAGAACAAATTTGGTATGTAGGAGTGATGGCTTTTAGAAGTTGACTCTCAAAGGAAGAAGAATCATCTACTTCTATGTTTGTTTTTCTGGTTGTGTCGACAAGAAATAAGGGAGGGAACAGAGCAGATAAAACAAATCGTGGGAGAGAGAAGGGAAGATATACAAGTTTATCTTTTGTTTTATTAGCGAACACAGTATAATTGGTACCCCGTGTTTTGTCGAATTCTCGAGTAAACGTACCTTCCCGGTACTCGGAAAATATAGAAATTATATTTTTGGAAACGATTTCTTAACCGTAATAATATGACATACTTATTATGTAAAAATTTGATTATAAGTGTTTGCCGATATTAATTTGGTGTCGGTATGCGTGCTGTGTCGTGAGTTTTTAAATTCACGAGATAACTTCTCGTTTTCTTTCGTAAAATTATTAGTGATTGATAAAAAGTGTATTTTTCTCTTATCTCAGTATTTATTTTTAGTTTTGTATGCTATCTTGGCTTTGCATTATCTTGGAATAACTAATGGATTAAGCTTTTGTATGCTTAAATTTTAACCTGGACAATAATAAATTTCATATTAATTATACAGTTACCTAGTGGACAGGTATCATGTGTGCGGTGTCGGGTTTTTAAGGAAACGAGATGACCTATTGTTTTTAAATCTAAATATTGGCATTTTATCGAAAATAATTGATTTGAATTTTACGCCGTGATAAATATTATTATAATAATCCGAAATTTTACGGTTGTTATAGTCTACCCACACTGGGAGATCCATCCGGATCTCAGTTTACGTTATCCGATAGGGTGTCGGGAACGAGGTGATGGTATTTGGAACAAGTTTTGAATTGTCCCTAGGTTGTTTCTAGGGTTTCCTCTTTGGGTATGGTTACATAGGTGTTGTGCCAGGAGCACATCCTCTATATGAGGAGTTATGATTTTTATGGGGTAGGTTCATTGGGTGAAAGTCTTAATTCTTGATGTTATAAGGTTTCACTGTTTTGTTAGTGTGGGCACCTCTAATTTCTCATGGTTTTATCAAGATGTACCCATTTCTGGTGTTTAATGGTTCTAAAGTATATATAGGTTGATTCTTAAGGTTTGCTATGGGTTTGTGTGTTCTCTTCTTTAAAGGGTGAAGAAACATTTGTTTTAAATTTTCTCTTTCTATTAAATGTTTATACAAGGTTGGCTAAGACTAGATTTCAAAATCAATAATGTGTAAAAACGACACATTTTCAAAAGATTGTAAAACTGGTTCTTAGTTATGGTGTGTATAAGAAAATTTTGCGAAACTTTTAATGTTTCAGCATTTTGTATCATCTTAAATGTGGGATTTAGAAAATATTATTGTTGGACTTTTTTTTTTAAAGAATCCTCTAATTAGAAAAAAAAAAAATTGTTGTAGTAAGGATGTGTAGCAGGATATAACATTTACCTATAGCTACGAGTAGGTTTTAGTTGTCTAAGTTGGGTAAGGATGGAGGTTTAATAGTTGATGAACCTCATTGTTTTCTATGGTTTTAGGCAGAGGTGTAGGATACATCCTAATGTCAGGCTTAGTTACCAAGGAGAACATCGGTCATTTATATTTATGAGGTATTAACTTAAAACACTTTTCGAGGACATAAGTGATTAATAGAGTGGTTCTGGAATATTTTTCAAATTATTAAGAAACACTTTATTTTTGTGAAGTAGTAGTGAAATTGTGGTTTATTTTATGGTGAAATGGTAAGGTGATAATTTGGTTTGTAGAATGATTCATGAAGTGATTCATGAAGTATTTTGATTATAATGGTTTGAGGGATAATCGGAAATAATTTGTATGGCAACTCTTTTGTTTGTAGGAGAGTAACAAGGTAGGCACGGTTATTCTTAAAAGGTAGGTGGAGTTTTTAGGTATCAAATTTTCAATGGTAAAATTTTCAAGTTTTGTGGGATTATAGGTCATTTATCGTGTCTTTCTAGATTTTGCTAGAGGTTTATTGTATTTTCTCATAGGTGCTATTGAAAGGTTGCTCCTAGAATGGTTTGATTTGTCCATGGGGTGTAAGGTGTGGGGTAGGGGTGACTATAACATAACCCGATTGTGATATAGAATTATAAAGTTTATGATTAAGAAGTAGTATGACGCCAGGGAGTGGCTTATGATTAAGGAATACTGTGACGCAGTGAGTGGTTTATGACTAAGGAATAGGGTGATGTCAGTGAGTGGTTTGTGATTAAGGAATGCCAGTGAGTGGTTTGTGATTAGGGTATGCCAGTGAGTGGCTTGTGATTAGGGTATGCCAGTGAGTGGTTTGTGATTAGGGTATGCCAGTGAGTGGTTTGTGATTAGGGTATGCCAGTGAGTGGCTTGTGATTAGGGTATGACAGTGAGTGGCTTGTGATTAAGGGATAGTGTGACGCCAATGTGTAGCTTTAGTGTAACCGTCAATGTGTGGTTTATTGAAATGTTACATGTTTATCAAAATATTATCATTTTCTCACTTGACATAAGGCTATTATAACTATCCTAAGTACTGCAAAATTCACCTCTGAGTCGGACATAGGTGATCAGGCTATGTCCCACTATCCCTGGTTGAATATAGGTGATCATCTATATTCACCCAGGAGTTCAATGAATTTTGAAATACTTAGCTTAGTTACGCTAGTAATATGTCACAATACTTTTAAAGGTTGTCTTGAAGGATTAGCACAATTATTCTCTTTATGTGAGGGAAAGGTGTAGTGCCGTGATACGTAAGTATACGTAAAGGGAAAATAATTTTAACCTACAATGAAATTAGGTGAGCAGTGATAAAACATGTATCTTATCAAGTATGATCTCAGCATTATCATAAGTGAGGCATCATCGGTGCACGTGGTCATATGGTTTAGTTTTTGTAAAAGTCGTTATAGTCTAGGTTTTAAATATACCCGCCTCTATAACCTAGGCTCGATGACTGTAACACCCCCAAAATGACTTAGCGGAAGCATACAAGTTTTGGGGTGCTACTAAATTTATACCACAACATAAGCATAGAACAACGGATTTTCATAAATAAACTTTTATTCATTTCTTAAGAACAATGTTTACATTTTTGATTTGATGCGAAAATGGCCCATTATAAAAGGTGGTCCAATACATAAATCGAGTCGTCCCCTATGACCATGCCATGCCTTTGCCTTGCCTCCAAAGATAAGCTATCACCTCGAAACACAAGATACATGCTAAAAGGGGTCACTTTAGTGAGTTCATAGGTTTATTTAAAAAGAAATTTCAGTACACTGTTTCAAATTTGGTTTTTGATGATCATTACGTCTTGCATAATGTCATAAAGTTTATGATTTAATTCATAAAGGATTTCATAAAAGAGATTTCATTAGTGGACCATGAAAAGGGTATATGTACACTATAATGAATATTGTGGAAAACTAGAAGGGGGGGTTGAATAGTTTTACCAATTTAAAACTTCATTTTAAATATTTAGATCGACTTATGTCAATCTATTTGATTGTTTATGTTGGACGTTGATAGATGGATATATAAACTTGAAAAGAAATATAAAGAGTAAGGAGCACATCACCACAACACAAGTTATTTATAGTGGTTCGGCTACAAGGACACCTTCCTTGCCCTACTCCACTCCCCGAGTCACCTACTCGTGAGTTCGTAAGCACTACACCAACTCCTTGTGGCGGAGAAGCCTTCACAACGTCGCTAACCTTTTCCAAAGACAAAGCTAAATACCGAAGTTCTTTCACACCAAGGTGAACCACACCTAACACAACGTCGCCACCCTTTATACTGGTGCTAGGCTAACCACCGAGTTCTTTCACACCTTAGGAGAACTAATCCTATCACAACCTCGCCTACCCTTTATTAGGTACTAGGCTAAGCACCTTAGTTCTTTCACACCTTTGGTGAACTACACCTTTCGACACTAACACCTAATCTCAAGGAGTTCTACTCCTTGTTACAACACCATCAAGGATATCACCATCCTTGTAGATAAACAAATACATATATGTATAACGATGCACCTCATCGATTATACGACCTAAGCATTCTCCCCAAACGCTACTTGATTTGATTCTTTAGCATCCTTTACTAATGCCTTTGACACAACGCTTGGCACCCTTCACTAATGCCTTCGTCTTGACACCTTTAGCATCCTTCACTAATGCCTTCGTCTTAACACCTTTAGCATCTTTCACTAATGCTTTGACACGAATGATGAGCACCTTTCACTAATGCTTTCATCTTGACACTTTCGGCATTCTTCACTAATGCCTTCAACCCAACATCTATGGAGAAAGGAAGAACTATCAACAAGAGAACCTTAGTAGTCTTGATGATGACGAAGCATGGCAACTCATGGACTTTGAGCTTGCACGTCTTCAAGAGGTGGTGATCTCTCCTTTAAGAGGAACCTAGTAGATCACACAAAAACAAAAGACAAACTACATAGATCACTTAGATCTGAGGTTAGAGGGTTAGAATACTTTGGGGAAGTATGTGTGTAAAACCATGTATAGAGAGAAAGAAATGGCTCTCTATTTATAGAGGAAATTCTCTTCTGTTCCCCGGATCCCACGGATCCCTACCACAAGGGATCCGGCTAGCACAAAGCTAGGGATCCGTGGTCCGCTCCTCTTTGCCCATGGGTATTTTTGGTTATGGGTCATGGGTCATGGGTTATGGGTCAAAACCATTTGCTAGTATTTACCCATTTAGTATATACTTGTATTTACCCATTTTAGCATACACTTAGTTTTTACCCATTTTAGTATACTTAGTTTAAGTATATGTTTAACCCAATATGTAAACACTAGTTGTTGTATATATGTATCTAAATCATAAAATCACTTATACTTGTTTTAGTGTTTTATGTGACAACTTAATTGTGTTAGAAAACTATTAACTCAAACTATTTACATACTCTATTTGTTTCGTTAAAATGATTTTACTTTTGTTATCGACAAAACATTAGAAGATCGTAAAATATAAATAAATGTTTTACGGCTTATTTGTATTAACAATCTCCCCCTTCTTGTTGATGACAAAACATAAAATTATTTTAAGGAAAAAGCTAAAATTCGTAAAAGTTTTGAATTTGTAGTTTTACTTTCTTCCCCTTTTGTCGAAACAAAAGTGTTAAAAGAAACTAACACAATTTTTTTTTAAATGTAAAAATGTAAAGAGAGCAAGTGACGGGAATGGTACTCGTCTTAACTCCCCTTGACGAGTCCATCCCTATGTAAGGGCGTCAAGGACATAACGTAAAATAAACTAATTGTGTTTGCAACTAAGTTTGCAAATGGTTCGTCTAAGTGACGAGAACGTGCTCCCCTTGAATATTGCAATGTTGTAATGGGGTGTCATGAAGTGTAATCCAAAATTGGATTAAGTTGCAAATGATTTTGCAATGTTGTTTGACACAAAGCTCCCCCTAGCTTTATGGTGTCAATATCTTCATGTGTATTTTGAATAACTACAAAACAAAGGTTAGAAAAACAAGAGTATAGTGCATAATTTCCTGCAAAAGAGACTCAAGTTAGTATAAATTTGTGCTCCTGTACCACGGATCCCACGGTTCCCTTCAAGGAGGGATCCGTCTAGTTATCTGGAAGGGATCCGGCTATCTGTTGACAATATCTTCAGCAATGAAGAAATGTCAAGGAATGCTATTTTGAGAGAATGAGATATATGTACAATATATCAAGCACAACAAAAAAAATCATAGCATATAAGTATTCATTCAATAAAACAAGAGATACACCACCAAATCTCTAAAACTAAGAGAATGAACTAGCCAACAAGTGCTACTAATGCTAAATGAGTTACCCCAATTCAAGGTTCAACTAAACTAAATGATGATCAAGGATGAGAAAGGTTTCCTAAACGTTCTAAGTTTGAGCTTTTGAATGTGATGCTCATTGTAGTTTAGACTTATTAACCTCTTCGAAACGCTCGAGGAGGTGATAAAACATGAAACGTTGCTCTTCACGTAGTTCATGTATCAACCTTTCAACATGTTTACAATGATAGCAATCCTTGTCATGGTTTTGAGTTTCTTGAAGTGAAAGTTCAAGTGAAGTGGGTTGAGGATCTTCAAATGAAGAAGGATTTGATGGAGGCTCATTAAGTGGTGGTTCTACAATGTTTGAGGGTAGAGGTAAAGAAGCATCAACTTCCATTTGGTCGGGTAGTTGCCTTTGATGTCTTCTCATAATCCAAAATGGACTATTGGGAGGAATGATAGAGTTTGCTTTTGGAGCAAGTGTTGATTCAATACTTTGATTTTGTTGCTCAATCTTTTCAAGTGAATTAGTTGGTAATGGTGAAAGATGAGATGGCCAAGAGGGTAAATCTTCTACATTGTGAGAGTGTGGAGATGATTGTGAGGTGGCTCTAGGCACTAATGATGTTGGTTGAGTTGTGGAGGTTATGTTTGGTATAGTAAAATTTGGTGATGAAATCTTAGTGGGAACACTCTTCTTGGGGATTAGTTTGATTGGTTTCCTTGGTGTAGGGGAAATCCTAGCATTGGTGGACTTAACTGGAGATGATTCGGTTGAGGAAACTACGTGTATGATTCTAGCAAGTTTCTTTGGTAGTTCTTGAGTGGATGAGTAAGCACTAGGAGCTTTTCTCATGATGAGATGACTAAGAAGGATGGTTGTAATTGCTGATAATTATGTTTGTGTTTGATGACTAAAGTGTTCTTGGCAATATGGGTTATAAAGAGAAGAGTTTTGCAATTGCATTTAAGACTTAATCCACTAATGTTCTTGGAAATGTGATGATTAACATGCACAAGATTGAGATTCAGAGTTTCACTGATCTAGGAACTCATTTAAGATGAGATGGAGTGTTTGAGTTAGGAAGATGAGTTGAAATGATTGTTTTAGCTATGTTTGACATAAACTGTCACCCGGATCCCACGGTTCCTTCCTTGAAGGGATCCAGCTAGGCTAATCCTAGGGATCCGGCTCTCAACAGTTATGACAAGTTTGAAATGAGGTTTCTAGGAGCTAAAGCCTATCTCATTTTGAATGTTTCAGTTTTCCTAAAGGTTTAGGATGAAAGGGTACTTGAATGATTAGGGGTAATAAGTGTTGTAGCAAATGATTGCTTTTTATGGAAGGGGGATGGGACAAGATGAGTACCAATGGTTGTCTAAGGATAACATTAAGAGTTATGAAAGTGTCAAGTCATAATAAATGATCCTAGTGATCAGATTTAGGCTTGAGGTGATATTTAAGAAAAATTCTTAAAAACTACAAAAATTAAAAAAATAATTTTTGTCTTATCTTGAGATATAAGTGACTAGAAGCAATTTCCTAAAATTGCTTAGCTTATCTTCTTAAGTGTTTTGAGAGGTGAGAAATAGTTTGTGAGTAGTCGAAGCAGAAATATGGTGAGTTTAGATGTGTTGATAAAATAAGACTAAGATCTTAAGTAAGCCTTTAGTGAGTCTAAGCCTTTCTCATCCTAGAAGTGGACTTAGTTGGGTTCTAAAATCATATGCTAAGCTAATGTGATGTTATCTAGAAAGCAATTTTGATGTATTGAATGTTGTATTCGTCGATGTCCGATGTTACGGATCCCACGGTTCCCTCAAGGGAGGGATCCGGCTAGGCTAATCCTATGGATCCGGCATCTGCATCGACGAACCAACAGAACCTACACGTAAATGATGACTTATGCACACTAGTAAATCCACGGATAAACAAAGTAGAAACAAGCATGTTTATCACAAAACACTAGTTAAAGACAATATCCAAATAATCATAAACCGAAAGAACTAAAATGTAATCATCCAAACATAAGATAAAGAAAACAAGCACAATCCTATTGTCTCTTTCGTCAATCCTTTCTTTTCCTTTTTGACGGCTTCGTGAGGTTGTATGCGAGGTTTTGAATCATGCCCCTCAATTGCTTAAATTCTGCGGTCTCGTTTGGAATGGTCGGAAGTTGTTTGTGGTATTCAAGGATTTCCAATTTGATGTTGGCTATGGGGTCGACATCTTCTTCATCTTCTTCTTCTTCACCGCCGAGTCCGAGAGCATCCGGTTGCTCTCCATTGATCATGAACCGTTTAGAGGGTCGTTTGGTAAGAGGTACCATGACGTGATCGGAAAGATAATGATCATCGTTGATAGGAGATGGTTGCAATGTACCAACATACTTACAAAGTCGTGTTAGAAGCATACCATACGGGAGTACCATGTTGGAAGCTTTGAATACCCCAGCCATTCTCCTTACCATGTAATAGGCAAAATTAAATGGCCTTTGATGGATAAGACAATAGATCATTTGCACAAGACATGCGTTTGGATGATCTTTGTTTCCAACTAGGCTAATGACATTTTCCCTAAGGATTTCTTCCCATTTTCTAAACATGGGGTGCATTTTGAAAAGTTCCATTTGAAAGGGATTACGGTGAATGAGCTTCTTGTTTCGGTCGAAACGGGATTGGTCGGTTCTTATTTTGAAAATAGTGTCTCGGATGGTTTCGGGTTCATCAATAGGAGTGTTATAGAGAGGCTTAGGGTCAAGTGCAAGGTTTTAAGCGTTAATTGCCCAATCTTGAGAGTACATACAAATTCCTTCACAAGAAATGCGAAGAATTTGAGCAAAGGTGTTGAGAGGAAGAGTGAAGTTTTGTTTATTGATGATGAAAGCGATTGAAATGCTATCATTGACGTTTCGAATGATCCTAAAGCTTTTGTAAAATTCAAAAATGAAAACGGACAAATTTGTTCATCTATGTCAAGGAGACAATCAAGGTTGATTGTCGAGAAAACTTGACGAATGTCGGTATCTTCAAGGAAAACATTCCTTGACTACACCTAATCGTGGATAAGTCGCTTTTACAAGGCTTTTGAAAATTTTACGGTCGGTTTTGGTCTTCCCTTTACGATAGTAATGAGTAAGGTAGCGGACGGTGTCATGATGATCTTGTTGAGTAGCTTTGGGCATGGTTGGTCCTAAAAATACAAATTTTCCAATTAGGTAAAATTAGTTGGGATGTATTTATGGTTTTGATTTGTATTAACAATGTTGTGAACACAATGTGATTTTGTTAAAAGCCCCTTTTTCATGATTAATTTAAAAAGCCCTAATTAAATTGATTAAAAATTAAGAAACCATAAACCCTAGGATGAGGATGAAAATTAGAACAAGTTAATGTAATTACTTACAATGATGTTCTAGGAAGGAATACTTGAGAGTATGGAAGCTAATGAGGATGGATTCAGTAGCTTAGTCGTTTTGGTGTTATGTGAATAGAGGGAAAAGGATCAGTGGTGAATTTTTGAAAGCGTATAGGTGAGTTCGCTTCCACGGTTCCCCGGATCCTTTGTATTTGGGATCCGGATAGTACAACTAGAGGGATCCGGATATCTGTGGGACGTAAAGGGAGTTGTTTGGTATTATTTTTGTAGTAGGCTTATAAATTAGCTTGCCAAAAAAAATGGAGGTATAAGATGAGGATTGTTTTTGAATGATGATTTTTGATGAATTACATATCGAGGGTTCATATGTGATGACGGCGTTAGTTTGACGAAAATAAATAAATAAAATAATATCATTCCCTATGTTGAAAACAAAAGGCGAAAGGAGACGAAAGAGACTTCTAATGATGTTAGTGATTAGTTAAGCAAGGAGAGCTTATGACAATAAATGGAACTCATGTAACCTATCTAATGAAGAGTAACACATACCTCTATGCTTCTTGATTTGGTATAATACCAAAAATACTTCATGAGCTTTTAAAGTAATCCTTTGTACTTGGTGTACGTAGGTTGTGAATACCTTTTAGATCCTTCCTTGAATGTTGACTTCATTAATCTTTGAATGAAGATTTTGAAGAGATTCTAGCACGAAGATTTCTTAAGAGCAAAAGTGATTAGAATCATCTATCAATGTCCAACAAAATGATTTAAAAGAAAATATGACCAACAAGAAAAAAATCCTTCTTTGTAGTTTTCAAACATACACGGATCGTATCAAGTCTTTAAAGTACAACATACTTTAAAAAACTTGGTAATGAAGCTCTGATGCCAGTTGTGGAAAACTAGAAGGGGGGGGGGTTGAATAGTTTTATCAATTTAAAACTTCCTTTTAAATATTTAGATCGACTTATTTCAATCTATTTGATTGTTTATGTTGGACGTTGATAGATGGATATATAAACGTGAAAAGAAATATAAAGAGTAAGGAGCACATCACCACAACACAAGTTATTTATAGTGGTTCGGCTACAAGGACACCTTCCTTGCCCTACTCCACTCCCCGAGTCACCTACTCGAGAGTTCGTAAGCACTACACCAACTCCTTGTGGCGGAGAAGCCTTCACAACGTCGCTTAACCTTTTTCCTGTAAAAAGCTAAATACCGAGTTCTTTCACACCAAGGCGAACCACACCTAACACAACGCCGCCTACCCTTTATATGGTGCTAGGCTAACCACCGAGTTCTTTCACACCTTAGGAGAACTAATCCTATCACAACGCCGCCTACCCTTTATTAGGTACTAGGCTAAGCACCTAGTTCTTTCACACCTTAGGTGAACTACACCTTTACGACACAACACCTAATCTCAAGGAGATCTACTCCTTGTTACAACACCATCAAGGATATCACCATCCTTGTAGATAAACAAATACATATATGTATAACGATGCACCTCATCGATTATACGACCTAAGCATTCTCCCCAAATGCTACTTGATTTGATTCTTTAGCATCCTTTACTAATGCCTTTGACACAACGCTTGGCACCCTTCACTAATGCCTTCGTCTTGACACCTTTAGCATCCTTCACTAATGCCTTCGTCTTAACACCTTTAGCATCTTTCACTAATGCTTTGACACGAATGATGAGCACCTTTCACTAATGCTTTCATCTTGACACTTTCGGCATTCTTCACTAATGCCTTCAACCCAACATCTATGGAGAAAGGAAGAACTATCAACAAGAGAACCTTAGTAGTCTTGATGATGACGAAGCATGGCAACTCATGGACTTTGAGCTTGCACGTCTTCAAGAGGTGGTGATCTCTCCTTTAAGAGGAACCTAGTAGATCACACAAAAACAAAAGACAAACTACATAGATCACTTAGATCTGAGGTTAGAGGGTTAGAATACTTTGGGGAAGTATGTGTGTAAAACCATGTATAGAGAGAAAGAAATGGCTCTCTATTTATAGAGAAATTCTCTTCGTTCCCGGATCCCACGGATCCTTACCACAAGGGATCCGCTAGCACAAAGCTAGGATCCGTGGTCCT
Organism: Chrysanthemum makinoi; assembly: GCA_910596185.1. NCBI lineage: Eukaryota > Viridiplantae > Streptophyta > Magnoliopsida > Asterales > Asteraceae > Chrysanthemum > Chrysanthemum makinoi. Next base: position 111,157,901 of record OU343223.1, read on the forward strand.
CCCTCTTGCCCATGGGTATTTTTGGTTATGGGTCATGGGTCATGGTTTATGGGTTGATCCATGGTTTTCTTTCTAGATACAATGAACTTGGTTAAGTGGTATATATAAAACCATGGGTTATGGGTCAAAACCATTTGCTAGTATTTACCCATTTAGTATATACTTGTATTTACCCATTTTAGCATACACTTAGTTTTTACCCATTTTAGTATACTTAGTTTAAGTATATGTTTAACCCAATATGTAAACACTAGTTGTTGTACATATGTATCTAAATCATAAAATCACTTATACTTGTTTTAGTGTTTTATGTGACAACTTAATTGTGTTAGAAAACTATTAACTCAAACTATTTACGTACTCTATTTGTTTCGTTAAAATGATTTTACTTTTGTTATCGACAAAACATTAGAAGATCGTAAAATATAAATAAACGTTTTTACGGCTTATTTGTATTAACAAATATAATGCCATATATTTTTAAGTCTATTACGCTAGCACTAAGTTCATGCAACCGAAGCTACAACGGTTCATGTATGCACAAGGAAGTCATACAAATACGGAGCACATGGCGAGTGTTTATCCCAATACACTCGGTCCCGACATGCTATATGTTCGCCTTGACCCATGCGGGGCCAACCGAACAGGGGAGTCACCCCAATAGATCTATTTATAACATTCGCGCTTCAGCCCGAGCAGAATTGGCGGTTCATGAAGAAGGCAATTTGGGATCTAAAGTCTTAGGCTAAGCTGCGTAATATTCTAGGTCAAAGGTTTTGGTGTGGTCCTTAAAGCATCTAGGTATGATGTATCTTAAAACATATCAATCAAAGGGCATAGTATGCATAGAATGCGTAATTTTAGTAATTAAATCATTTAAGTAAAAATGAGCATGTATCTTCCCCCAAAACAGTTATAAAACAAGTAAAAGTAGGGGCTATGAAACTCACATTGGCAATGTGCAATATGAAGTCTAAAGGGAACTAGATCAAGGAGTGATAGTGCACGGCTCCGACTCGCAACCTAATTAATACGACAATTTAGTCTTTATGTTTAGGACTCGATAAAGTTTGACTAACTTTACAAGTTTTCAATGTTTGTTGTTGTTGTTGTTGTTGTTGTTTATGTGACGTCGTTTAAGTTTGAAAAAAAATAGTTTTCAAAGGTTCGTGTGCATTTTGGCTTATGGTAGAGAAAGAGTATATAAAGGAAGAGTATTGAGCATGAACGAGACCTTGGCTTAATGGAGATCGAATGATGATGTAAGTACAATGTGAGACGTCGATCACGACTTAGATATATATATATATATATATATATATATATATATATATATATATATATATATATATTAAGTGTACATATATTTACATTCTTACGTCATTTAACATTTAAAATAAATGTAGAAACTTAAGTCTTAATTGGCAAATTTTCAATGAATATGTTTATCAAATATTTGGCGCGATACGAGTGTATATTTTATTTATTTGAAATGACAAATTTGTCAAAAGTTTATAACGAGTTTCACCGAGATATATGATTTGATTTAATAATTGTACGCTTACAAGTTTATGTCTCGTATCATTGGAAATGTGGAAAGCCTTTTCAGTTAGTTGTGAGTAGTAAAAGCAATTAAATCCGTTATCAAGACACATTCGTGTTTACTATTTATCTCACGATTCATTTTATATGTTTGGGCTAATGATGCAAGCCGCATTACTCATGAATAAGTCGAGTGATATTGATGTGTGAAGCGAGTCGAGGTAGAACCGAAATGAAAATTTTTGCTCGAGACGTTGCAATATAATCAAACATACCCGCTACGGTACTGCAAAATAAAGCATCATGGGCTTGGCGTGTAGACAAATGGACACAAGTTGTTAGGTTGTGGACCAACAGAAAAGTAACCAAACAGACCCTTGAAAACAATGGGCTTGAGCCCGGCTCTCCAAACACTATTCAGAAGTGGGCTCAAAGGAAATTTAACACTAAAGACTGACTTTGGAACTTATGTTTTATTATAGTTTTAACGTGGGAAGGACAACCAAACACAAATATAAGATGAAAAAAAATTTGAATACTCACATTACATAGTGGGATTCCTACGGGTCTTCTATGACTACGTCAGAATCTAGAGTTAAACCGGGTAAAAACACCCTCGGGGTGTCTTTCCCTCGACTCAAGGTATAACACAAACACAATGAGCGACTAGTGTTCTTAATGGTTGGGTACTACTCAGCTTGTACATTTGACTCGACACCTTCAAGGATACGGGATGGTAAACACTTCAAGTGTTTTAAACCCAACTGAAGAAATAATGAGCAAGCTATAATGTTTAAAGTGAGGTTTTCATTTAAGTCTAGGCACGAAAAGGGGAAATAAGCTAGGGCTAAGTTGAACAAGACTACTTATTAAGCCAACATGATAGATTGAAAAGGACTCGAATAAACCGAAAAGAATATCAATAACTTTTGACTTGGTTGTTAGACGAAACCGGTGGTTCGAACCAAAAGCGGCTACTTGGAATTTTCCTAACCGTTCCTAGTTTATGACCAAGTACAAAATGAGCTATCAAACGACGAGAATAACTAGGAAGATATGGGCCGCGGTATCATACCTAAGACACTTAGGTCGAAACCAATAAGATTTTAACCATGGAAATAAGTCGAAACACATAAGCTGATAGACAAAAACTGAATTTGCCGAAAGTTGACAAAGGGCTAAAGAAACAATTATCATTTAAGCCGGAAATAGTGACAAGCTAACAAGCAGATTCTCGAAATAAGCCGAGATGACACATAGCAACTAAGCCGAAGACTAAGACACCAAAATTTAACATTTTTATGATTCTTTCTCTTGGGTTTCTTGACAGCCGTACAACAACAACAAAACAACACCATTTTCATTTTTTTATTACCAATCCAAACAATACTAATTTGACATACAAACTTCGAATTATAAAAAGATTAAATAATTAATTCATAATCCAAAGTTAACAAGTGTTATTCTTACAATAATAATAGGTGGGTCGAGAGTGATGATCCGAACAACGAGAACTCCAATTGAACAAGAACGAGGATGGATTTGAATAAAACGAAGCTTGATTCGGACTCCTTGGACCTTGAATAACAAAACCCCTCTATCGATTTCAAGAAGCCCTTTGATTTATAGAAACCCTAATTATTAAGAACCCTAACTGAAGTGATGTTTTGGTTTTGGGGAAACATAGCAATTAAACTTGTGGAAACTCGTCTCTATATGTAGATAAGCGAATGGAAAGCTCCAATTCTTCTTTCTTGGCTTTGAGATGGTGGCTGGCTATTCTTGGCACTCGTCTCTTTCCTCTAGCTAGCGTCTCGTGATGTCTATAGTGGTAGGGAGAACAAATTTGGTATGTAGGAGTGAGGCTTTTAGAAGTTGACTCTCAAAGGAAGAAGAATCATCTACTTCTATGTTTGTTTTTCTGGTTGTGTCGACAAGAAATAGGGGAGGGAACAGAGCAGATAAAACAAAGCGTGGGAGAGAGAAGGGAAGATATACAAGTTTATCTTTTGTTTTATTAGCGAACACAGTATAATTGGTACCCCGTGTTTTGTCGAATTCTCGAGTAAACGTACCTTCCCGGTACTCGAAAAATATAGAAATTATATTTTTGGAAACGATTTCTTAACCGTAATAATATGACATACTTATTATGTAAAAATTTGATTATAAGTGTTTGCCGATATTATTTTGGTGTCGGTATGCGTGCTGTGTCGTGAGTTTTTAAATTCACGAGATAACTTCTCGTTTTCTTTCGTAAAATTATTAGTGATTGATAAAAAGTGTATTTTTCTCTTATCTCAGTATTTATTTTTAGTTTTGTATGCTACTGCGCTGCAGTATGCGGAATAACTAATGGATTAAGCTTTTGTATGCTTAAATTTTAACCTGGACAATAATAAATTTCATATTAATTATACAGTTACCTAGTGAACAGGTATCATGTGTGCGGTGTCGGGTTTTTAAGGAAACGAGATGACCTCTTGTTTTTAAATCTAAATATTGGCATTTTATCAGAAAATAATTGATTTGAATTTTCTGCCGTGATAAATATTATTATAATAATCCGAAATTTTACGGGTTGTTATACTCATCATGTCCCACTGAAGGTTATGGTTCAGTAAACTGCAATGGAATAGTTTTCTCTAGAGTAGCCTATGTCAATGGTCTCAAATACAATCTCATCAGTGTCTGTCAACTATGTGATGCTAAATACATTGTACAATTCAATGATAAACAAGGTACCATTTTCAATACCAACAAGGAAGTTGTGTTGATAGCTCCTAGGAGAGATGATGTTTATGTGTTAGACATGTCAACACTCTCCCAAGATGGAACTTGTCTCTTTGCTAAAGCTACTGAAACAATCAATTGCCAGGTACGTGGCAAGAGACTCTCACACTTAAACTTCAAAACCTCAACAACTTGGCAAAACAAAACAAGGTCCTTGGCTTACCATCTTTGGTCTTTGCAAAATACAAACCATGTTCTCACTGCACATGAAAAATGTAAACACCACAGAGCATCATTCAAAACCAAACAAAATTTCTCCATCAAAAGTTGCCTTCACCTCCTGCACATAGATCTCTTTGGACCTGGAGTCCGATCAATCCAGCATGAGAAGTATACACTTGTCATTGTTGATGAGTTCTCAAGATATACTTGGGTATACTTTCTTTCCAAAAGAGTCGGCGGTGATACAATAATGTCATTCATCGGAAGATTGAAAACCGAGAATGACATTCTTGTTAAACAAATCGAAGCGACAATGAATGCGAGTTCAGAAATCAAGAGCTTGAGAGTTTCTTTGATGAAAAAGGAATTTCTCAAAATTTCTCGTCTCCATATACCCCTGAACAAAATGGGGTTGTGAAAGAAAAACAGAACTCTCATTGAGGCTGCTAGAACCATGTTAAATGGCTCGACCCTCTCAAAACATTTCAATTTGATGAAGATCAAAAGCACTGTTATACTCAAAACAGGTCAATCATTGTCAAAAGACATAGCAAAACCCCATATGAGATCTTCAAGGTAGACTTCCGACATCGACTATTTTTACGTGTTTGGATGTCCTGTGTTCATTCATAACCACAAGGATCATCTAGGAAAGTTTGATGCAAAAGTCGATGATGGATACTTCTTAGGCTACTCAGCGATCTCCAAAGCCTTCGGGTTTTAACACAAGGAGAAAACAAGTTGAGGAAACCTTTCATGTCACCTTTGATGAAAGTCTTTGAAAGCATCGAGTTCACCAACACCTCGATGGAGGAAATAGGAATTGATAACTCATCAAGATATCCTCTGATGAGTACAACAACGAATTCAATTCCTCATATCAAGCGATCTTTGACATCTCATATTATGTCTTACCTCACAACCTACCACAACCCACTATCAGTGAATTCATTGATAATCGGTCGGTCCCTATTTGGGGATAGGAAACACCGATCCAAATGATCGAGGAACACGTAACTCATGAACCTCAAATGAACAAGACATCTCTAGATGTTCTAAATGATTCGTGGCTCTTGCACCTGAACTCACATCGAACTCCCAGTGACATCATCAAGCTCGGATCCGGACCGCAAAGTAAGTGGACAAGAACTCGGGACATTGAGCTTGTAAACATCATTGGTGAACCCACTGAGGGCATGCTCACTAGAAGCATGGTCGCTAATCTAACTTCGCACTTCACCCGATGAATGTCTATATCTTGATTACCTATCGGATATAGAACCCAAAAGTGTCACCGAGGCTCTTAAACACCCAAGTGGGTTCGGGCTATGCAAGAAGAACTGCAGCAGTTTGATAAAAACAAGGTCATGACCTTGATCAAATGTCCTCAGGATGTAGTAGTCATCAGAATGAAGTGGGTTTTCGAAAACAAAGATGAAATCGATGGCGGCACTATCATTAAAAACAAAGCCGACTTGTAGCCAAAGGTTACAGTCAACAAGAAGGCATTGACTATGATGAGACATTTGCTCCTGTTGCAAGAATGGAAGCCATCAGGATCTTCCTTGCATATGCAACATACATGAACTTCTGGGTCTACCAAATGGATGTTAAAAGTGCATTCTTAAATGGTGATCTCAAGTAAGATGTGTATGTTCAAGAACCCAGGGCTTTGAGAGTAGTGAATTCACGACTATGTTGCAAGCTTGACAAAGCCCTTTATGGACTTAAACAAGCTCCAAGGGCATGGTATGAAACTCTCTCGGCCTTCACGATACAAAACAAGTTTGTCAGAGGAAAGATAGACAACACATTGTTTGTCTATAGAACTCAACAGGATGTGATACTAGTCCAAGTGTATGTTGATGACATCATTTTAGGCTCAACAAACTACAAACTTTACAACGAGTTTGAAAACTGATGACAAAGAAGTTTGAAATGAGCATGATGGGGGAACTCACATACTTTCTTGGACTACAAATCAGGCAAACTGATAAAGGAATATCCATCGGTCGAGAGAAATACACCGAAATCTCTTGAAGAAATATGAGATATCATGCTGCGTCATGAAGACTCCAATGGTCCCACCTAACAACCTTGGACCTGATCTCACTGGAAAATCAATCAATCAAACCCATTTGAGAGGATTGTTGGATCATTGATGTATCTAAGCGCTTCTAGGCGGACATCTAATTCTCGGTCCGTCTAATAGCAAGATATCAGTCCAATCCTAAAGAATCCCATCTCACTGCAACCAAAGAATACTCGGTACGAAGGAACCCCAAATCTTGGACTCTATTATCCAAAATGCTCGAGGTTTGATCTCAAGTGTTACTCGATTCGATTATACTGGCTGCAACATGGACAGAAAAAGTACCTCAGGGTCCTGTCAATTTCTTGGAGGAAAACTGGTCTATTGGAGTGCTAAAAAGCAACAATCGGTGGCTATGTCCTCCGGTGGCGAATATGTAGGCTAGCAGGATGTTGTGCCAATGTATTATGGATGAAAAGTCAACTCGGTGACTATAACATCCATTACAAAATGGTGCCCATCTTCGTGATAACACCAGGCTATTGCAATCTCCAACAACCATGTCCTCCACCAAAGAACCAAACACATTGATATCGGATATCACTTCATCAGGGATCACATAATGAAAGGAGACATAGAACTTCATTTCATCCCTATTGAATATCAACTGGTGATATCTTCACCAAACCTTTGGATGAACCTACCTTCAGGAGACGAAAAGCGAATTGGGAATGCTTGACATTGAAAGTCAAGTATCGAAAACCAATCTCGATAAGTTCTCTGAAATGGTCCATCCTCCTGAACACCAAAATAAACCTCTCACTGAATGAGTAAGACTCATTCGGGGTCCCTGACATTTGACAAAGAGCATTGAATAAGTAACTAAATGATCCAAGTATTAGTTATTTAAATGTCCTAGGTTGGTAACTATGCCAATTTAATATAGGAATATATGTCTCTTTGTCTTATTGTCATCCCACTTGGCATTTAATGCCTCCTCTCACAAGAATATCAAATTGATATTTTATCTTTGTAAAAGTGCACTTTTACGTGAATCTTTGCAAGCTGTTCCCTTGAAAAACGGGATTTTACATGGGTAATGGAGTGGTAGCATTAAATGTGGAAATTCAAACGTTTTTCAAAAACCGACTCTTAATATTCCCATTTGTGCACAAATCACCCCTCTTACCACTTTATAAATACCCTCTTCCAACACAAACAAACACACACAAATTATTTTACGCAACAAAACTCTGTCAAAATCATTTCTAAAACTCAAAAACATTTGTGTGTGCTCAAAACTCTTAAAACCTCTTTTGGAAAACCCTTCTTGTAAACATTTACAAAAGTTTTTCATCACAAACTTGAGATATCAAAAAAAAACTTTGATTATTTTAGTCAAAATATTTTCAAAACCCTAAAATCTTTTAAATGGAAATGGCTAGAACTCTCGGTTGCTTCTCGATGGGTAGGCGATCTTACAAATGTTGAATTTAAAACAAATAATGTCATAGGCAATTTTGAATATCCTCCAACTGTCCCAACCTATAAAGACATTATGAAATTTTTATATATTTGCTTACGCCCCTAAAAGCGGCCTTTGTTTAGTGTCCTCCATTGTTTACCAAAATCTCCTCGGGATTTTTGGGCAACAGACCAAGGCCTTTGACCCGACACCCCTCTTTGATGAGAACAACCTCCGACCCTCGAGTGAATATCTCATCGATTCGGTCTTCCGGGGGACAACAATTCACCCTGGATTACAAAACGTTTTGCACTTCAACAGGGTTGGATTATAACAAAGGAGTTTATGTCGCCCATCCTGAACCCTCCACAGTGAAGGATGGGTTAAAACAAATCGTTTTAGATCAAACGTTTTTAGACAAGACCCCAGTCACCAAAAGCTCATTTCCGTGGCTTGGAGGATCCTATTCACTTTTTGATTGGTCCTCGGCGGGAACCACTCATCCACTGAACAAGTTAACTCTATTCAGTTGATGATGGCATACAGCTTGATGAATGGGGCCCTTTATGTCGACATAGGAGATCATTTACAGTGATCTCGTAACCAAGCTACTGAGCAAAACTAGGACGAAATACGTCTCGTATCCTAGGTTTGTCTCTTGTGCTTTGCAAGTGTTCTTGGGTTGAATTATCCTCGGGAAGAAAAATTTGGTGCTTTGGCATCCCTGAGCCAATCAAATTTTCAAAAAGACCCATCCCTTGTCACTCCTATTGAATTGGCGGCCCATATGGTTCTTTGTAAACAACAGGACGGGATCGGTGTCTCTAACCTGCTCCTACAAAGAAAGGGGAAGTCTCGAGGCTGGGACTAAGACCAAACCCAAGTCTAGGGCCCGAGGCTTGAGGAACACTGCCAAAAGGCAAAAGCCCAAGACGATCTGCCTGCACGGTGGAGCCCAAGCAACATCCACCCCGTGACAACGAAGGACAACGATACATCACGGTCGGTGCCCTTGGTCACAACTACTACTCCCAGATCGAGAGGAAACATACAACCCGGTAGGGGCGCCTTCCCAACGCCCAAGGATGACATTAGCAAATCACGCCTTTGTCGAGGGCAGCTTGATCGATCCCAAAGACTTCGGAGGAATCAAACAACCCCGATAGGGATACAACTATCACGACTCTGCTAAAGGCAGGAAAGCGCCCACCGGTGTCTCGTGGGTCATTGGGGACAAAGACTTCGGAGGGAAAGGAACAACCCGCCGATATGGAACCCACAACCAATCGTGACTCCAGCGAAGGCACGGGAAAGCGCCCACCGGTGTCCGAGGGGTCAACGAGGACAAAGACTTCGAGAGGAAACATACCACCCGTGATATGGAACCCATCACCAACCCTGGTTAACAGTTGTTGATATTCTTGGCATACTCTTTTGAGACGATGAGCTTGTTGAAAGCGGATGATGATGTTTTATCAGTGGGGAAGGACGTGGGCCGAGGTTCAAGCTGAACAAGGACCTCGGCCGATCCCAGGAGCATCTTGAATCACCATCAAGCCTGACAATGATGACTCCTCTTCCTCCACTGATGAATTTGAAATATTTGATAATGTTCTCCCACTCACTGAAGGCGCTTGTTCGATGGATCACCAAAGCGTCTCGAAGGTTATACTCTGGGGTCACTGAAACTCTGTGGGATCAACACACTGAGGCTGCTGCAAGTTATGTTGATCTAAAGGCTGAGGTACATGGCTTTGATGAAAATGTTCATGAGCACAGGGATTTGATGTATGACAACCTTCACCGACTGGATGACAACATGGCTAAATTCCTCGAGCATCTTCAAGGTGTAGGTACAAAGATAGATGAAATTAAGGAATTTGTCAAAGAAGACCCATCACTCAACTCTAAAGTGCTAGACTGAGGCGTACTTGAAACAATCCTCAAGCCTCATGAAGCTGCTCGATATGCTCAAGTATGCCAATGTTAGGGTCTTCCATCCTCATCCAGTCACTTCAAGCTACATTGGACTCTTTGAATACGCAGTGGCTACTTTGACTCGAGGCATCCTCATCTCGGCTTGGAATCTTGGGCCCAGAATGACTTCTCTGGAAGTTTCTCAGGCTAATTTGGAAGCTAAAGTCAGCGGTATTCAATCGACACTTCAGACATCAAGGCTATGATCTCAGAAATTTATCAGGCCTTCAAGGGTCAAGCTGCTCAGTCCCCTCAGCACCAACTCCAACTCTTGCCCTCACTGAAGCTCCAGGAAGCAGTTGAGGGGAGAATATTTGAAGAACCTCCTTCTCACCGAGGGGAGCCAACACCATCAACATCAGTGGCTCAAATCTCATCATCACCACCAGCCTCAGCAACACCTATCTCATCAATCCCACCAACAACATCATCAACAACAACACGGCGGTAATCACACCAATAACAACAACACCACCACCCCGGTAGCAACTTCATCTTCCTCGAGGGCGGGACAAAGGAAAAGGCAAAATGACAACTCCGAGCACGAGAAGATTCCCTAAAATCGGCGACATTGAATACCTTACCACACCTCAACGGCTTAGTAAATATCTTGCTAAAGAAGAACGAGAGATTGAAACAAGTGAAGAAGATAAGAAGAATAGAGAAGCACGGCAAGGTTGTGTTGAAGAAGCGAGAACATGGGAATTGATCCTAAGAAACTCTAAAAGGTCAGGCGGGACAAAAGTTCAAGGAAGCTCTTTTCGGATGGTGAAATGAGAAAAGCAGTTGGAAGAAAAGAAGAAGAAAACTAAAGCCATCGGGCAAAGCGAATTGAACATTACAACTGGACAATGACAAGCCGAAGGCTTCTGAAAAGATCTGAGATGTCGGAATCATCCCCAATACCAAACCACGGCCATGAGCGTTTACGAGAGGGATGATAAAAGACACTTCGAAGTTCATGATCCTCAAATTCAGCGACTTTGGGATCACGAACTTCGATGAGCTTAGTCCAATTATTGAAAAGAAGAAGAATGCGGTGGTTAAGGACCGATGAAGATGCTCGTTAAAAGATATGAAAGGCGAGGGATTGTCCATTGGCGGGAATTCACCCGCCTTAAGCGCACCTCAAGGATCTCAACCACAATCATCCACGGCAAAAGGAAGAGTTGAGTTCCAACCTGAGATTAAAGTGCACGGGCTGGAGTGTAATAGGGGTCACTGTAGGAGTGAAGTTTGTGAAGCTGTCTAGTGATCGAAAAGCACTGAAAGAGGGCTATTTTTCATTGATGTCTATGGAAACCGGCATTCCAAAGGTGGAGTGATATTGATCAGTGGAGTGGCTACAATGATCGGCTATATTCCGGTGGCCTCTCAAATTCAGACTCACTGAGAATATCGGGTTACACTTGCCGACTTAAACACAAAGATAAGAGACCATCTGACGGGAAACACTCATCACCAAGAAAGTTAAGCTTGAAGCTGGGAATCCATCACGGTGACATCATTTTGATTTATCTTTTGTACTAGTAATAGGAACCTTGTAATTTGATCAATGCGATGTATGTATTTGTTAAAAGATTCGGTGTTCCTTATTGTATTTATTAGTACATTCGATGTAAGAAGAAGCCATTTGCTCACTTACACTGATCAAACACTTAGGCTATTTGTATATTCAAATAGGGGAGGCTGTTGGGTTCAGTAAATACCCAAACCCCTTAATCTAGGATTTGAATCGAAAATAACCTAAGTACTTAGACCGTTAAAGCGTAATCAGTCACTGAGTGCATAGTCTCTCGGTGAGTCATCTTGAGAAACTCAGTATGGCGAAGATGAAGTCTCTCCACTCGATGAAGCGGAACTTAAAGGGTGAAGGCTGAGTCAAGAAGAAGATGATGGATTCAGTGAGTGATGACAATAACTCACTGAATCCCTAAGACTCCCCTCCAACTACTTACACTGAAGACAAACTGAAGTAGAAGGACGAAGGATAAATAGGCGAAGAAAGCGGGACAAGCGGGATAAGTTTGAATCAGATAAGAAGAAGTCCTTATCAACATAAGTCAACTTTCCCTGAATGGCTAACTTACAAGCTCAGTGTCATCACTGAGTTATGGAAAGCAGCCTTGTCGTTTACTTAGAATAGTCTTTGTAAACAAAGACAAAATACATCAGTATTTTGTCTTACGTATGATGTCAGATTTGTCACTTAGGAAAGAGTTAAAACTCATACATGTATAAATAGCATAAGAGATGGAGTGAAAAGATTAAGCTTGTGGATTGTAAAAACACACACACACAAGCCATCTTTTCACTCCTCCAAATACAACTTAGTTCCTGAGATAGCTCAGTGAGCTCTAAGAGTTGTGCTCAGACTTAGCCTGAGCTTAGAGAGGAGTCACACAACTTTGTCATTTCAATCCCAAGTACTATTCCGCAAGTACTTGGGTAACGTATTCTTTGTTGATTGATTTCTAATAAGAATATGATGTTGAAAATTTATAAGTGTGTTTTACTTATGTTAATTTCAGTCATTGTTCACTATTAACTTGTCTTTAATTCTTAAACTGTTTTTTATACGATAGTGAACGGGGAACAACACATACGCCACATAAAAATATTGACTTTCGGAGGTAAAATGTTAACCCATGTCAACGAAGGCTCTAAAGAAGGCAATAAACGATCATCAATGTAGCGACGAGGAATTCCAACAGGAAAACACCATCGCCAGCGAGGGACCAAACACATAAATCTGAAACATAGGCAAGAACCATGTTACCTATTTCAGAAAACCAAGGCAAAGAGAGAAAAGGTGTTGCGAACCCCTATACCCGGTCTAGACCAACTCCAACACCATTGGCCATTAGAGATCCGATCCTTGATCAAGCAATCCTTATTTTGCTCCAAATGATACAACCTGTTGAAACGAAAATACAATGGGGTATCACCAAGCCATGTATCATTCCAAAAACGAACTAGAGTTCCATAACCAACAGTGAATCGCAAAGATCCAGCAGGAAGGAGGCTGATTGAGTGCAAATGGTTGGAAGACCCGACAATTTTTTCCCACAACCTGTTCGTCTTGCACCCATGATGATCAAAACCCCTTTCCTGGCCATGCAAAGCCTTGATAACCCTAACTCATAGAACGTTCGGATTCGAGAACATCCTCCAACGCTATTTTTGAAGTAAAGCGAGGCTGAACGATTTCAAACTACTATTGCCCGAGCTACCTTTAGCAAACAAAGCTAGAACATTGAGCCACTTAACCCATACCAGCTTTCTCGAGGATTGGGAGCCTCCCCAGGAAAACGAAGCACACATACTCTCCAAAGTTTTCAAAATGGATTCAAGCACTTTGAAATACATAATTTCCATTCATGCCTGCTTATATAAGTTAAATTTTTCTTTCCGATAAATAATAACCAAAAATTTCTACTACAATTATTTGGCGGTCAAGATGGATGTTTTGTAAGTGGAAACGAGCCAAGCCGAGCTCGAGCCTAAGTTTTATAATTCGGCTCGGTTCGAGCCTTATTTTTTAAGCTCGAGCTTGGCTCGTGGTAGGTTATATAGGCTCAGGCTCGGCTCGAGCTTGACTCGTTTATACAATTTGGCAATGAAAAAATAAAGTTTGGCTTGAGCTCAGCTCGTAACATATCTATTTTGAGCTTGTTATATTGAGCTCGTTAATAAGCTCACATATAATACAAAAACATAACGTTTTATATATGTTTAATATTTAACGTATTTTATGTTGTTTAGCCTTGTTTAAGCTCGCGAGCCTAATCAAATTTTTCATAAAAGCTCGAATTCAAGCTCGATTAATAAATGAGCTACAACTTAAACTTGACTCGTTCCAGCTTTTCAACAATCTGATCCCGAGCTTTTTACTTTCCACATCTATTTATAACAATTAATTTAGAGAGTTTTTTATAACGTAAAATTTGTATTCTAGTTAATCGTCGTTTTTCTAACTGTAAACACAGACCTTCATTCTTTTCCTCCATTGTTATGGCCGCCTGATACAAACTAACACTTTTTGTCTCTCTAAATTGCACACCGAGACGTTACTTCACACACACTAGAAAAAACACACACATGTAACTAGCATAACTTAAACCGAATTAATTATTTTACAGGTCAGTCGTCTTTTCATTTTTTTCTGTTTATTTGAACTTTATTTGTCTTTGATTATTTGATCCTTGTGTTTGATTCAGTTTTTATTACTTCTGCTTTTTTATCTAGTCAAAATTGTAGGCTTTCTTTCTACTTTTTATTGGCTGATTAGGATAGCTTATTTGTAAGCAGAATAAGCTGTTTGTGAAGTAATTACATACCTTACCTAAAAATATTAGTATAATTTGATTTGACTAAATAATTTATAAAAAGAATGTTTTTTTTGGGACTTATTGCACCTTTTTATCAAGCAAGTACATCCAAACACTATTTCTTGAAGTGCTTATCTATAAGCAGAAAAAATAAGCACCCCTAAATAGCATTTAGATAAATGACGATCCTTGTGTTTGATTGAATTTTTATTTGTTTTGTTTTTTGTGTCATTTTTTGTAACTTATAGTAGGGTGATAATTGGAATAGCCTTTTTACTTATGTCCGTGCTGTTAAGCCGAATAAGCTGTTTGGATCATCAAAATGCTTATTTCAATTTGCTTGTTTTTAAGCAGAATTAGCTGTTTCGATCATCCAAACAGCTTATTTCGAGATGATACTAAAAGTACTTGTTTTTAAGCAGAATAAGCTGTTTGAAGTACTAACATATCTTACCTAAAAAATATTTCAATTGAATTTGACTAATTAAAATTAAAAAATATGTTGTTGCTGTTGTTGGTTTTTTTTAAAATTTTTTTTTTTTTTTTTTTTTAATTATTTTATTATTTTTAAAATTTTTTTTAATTAATTATTATTATTTTTTTTATCAAGTAAATCCAAACACTATTTCTTTGAGCGCTTATCTATAAACAGAAAAAATAAGCAGTCCAAACGCCCACCTAAATAGTATATAGATTTATTATTTTTCTTTTGTGTAATATGTATTTTAATATTTTACTGATGATATGCTGTAAAATTTGATGACAGTAGAACGAAGTAACTTTTGTATAATTAGAATCAAGTTTTGTGTGGTTAGAAAATAACATGTTTTGGTCAAAATTGGTGACTATGGGAAGGAATAACGGTGTTTACTAGACTAAATATATTTTGTTAAATATAGAACTAGTTTAATTTAGTGAACAAGTCATAGAATTATTGTTGAGGCATGGACCTACATACTTTTCGACATTGGTTGGTGAAGTGTGTATCTGAAAAGGGAAAGGCTTTACAAAAGTAGTAGTACACTGTAGTGAAGAAATGGATTCAATAATTCTCTTAGTAAAAGAGTGAATAAATTGGAACAAAAAACTCGAGTGTCTTGATCCATTGGTTGGTTTAATGGGAAGGAAGAGCTTTGAACTTGATACATTTTGTATTCCATCTCTTTCTTTCTTTTTTTAGAAGAAGTGTTAAGTGATCTATGCTTCATTCGCTAAATCAGGATTAAAAATATTTTTAAGCACAAGGAAAAAAAGCAGGTTTGCGTGTTGTATTTTATTTCTAGATTATGCTTAGTGGAGAAATGTCGATTAAATTTTGCTGCTAAATGGGATTATAAGGATGCTGAATTCTTCCATGCGCTTATTATTTTCCAATAGTTTGTATTGCAATGGCTAGCCGTGTGAAGTTTGTTGGTTGCTAACTTGCTATACGGCATGTTATTCTGTTCGGGCTTATTTTTGTTTGTGTTTTTCTATGTGAGCTATGTCCAACTGGAAAGCTTACTTTCACTTCAGTTCCTAAGATCACATATTCTTGTCTGTTTGACAGAGAGGATTGTAGACATGGAAAATAATGAAGAGTCAGGTAGCCCAGGTTGGGGTGCTTCGTTTTTCATGCAGACTACTGAAGATGTCGCAAGAGCTGTTCTGGCTGCAGCAGCATCACGGCCATCAGTTGTATACTCAATGAACGACGATAGCGGCGGCCATCTTCAAAAACTTCAAAATCAAGTTTTTAAAGTACTGAAAGGCTTAGCCAATACCCCTGAAGAGGATAAAAACTACAACCCAGAAATATTAACCACCCAAAAACGCCAATGGGCAAGCTTCCATTTGCAGGCCGTATGTTTCATCTCTTGTACTCTGATATGCTGTAAATTGAACTGTTATCATTGTGTTTTTTTCTAACTTTATAGAATTTTTCAGCATCGGAGGATATTAAAAGAACCATCAAGGCTGTTTGAAAACATAGTAGTAGTTGGACTTGATCCTAACTGTGATATTCAATCACTTGAGAGGCAGCAGGGTGGGAGAAAATTTAAGGTTCCAGAAAATCTAGAGCCTCAGGTGCTGCCTCCAACTCATAAATTATGTTGTGATATATGATAGACGGTACTTTTGGAGTAAGTGATTTAATTAGTTAGTTTCGTTTCAGGTTCTGTTTGTATACCCTCCGGATAAGCCGCTGCCTTTGAAGTACAGGGATCTCCTTTCATTCTGCTTTCCTGACGGAGTGGAGGTGGGGCAACAGTAGTTTATTAGTTACTTGAAACAGTTGTGATATTAGCAGTATATTTCAGAGTTTGTATCTTGAAGTATTGCATAATATGTTATATCTCATAAATATCTTGAATGAAGATGAGCTGACATGCATTTTGGTATAACTGATAACACTGCACACCTACTTGAATGATGATGTTTATATAATTTGGTTTCATGTAGTTACTCATTTAACCCATGCCCGTTATGCTCTTCCAAATGGTGTAAATTGTTCTCATTCATTATGCGTATTACGGGTAGGCCTATGATTTTATTGGTGCCTTTTGTATGTCAGTAATGCAATCATCACAATCTATGTATGGAAAATTGGCAAACTTTGTACAGCTCCAGTTTAATAGTGTGAGGGGCTTGTTAGTTTTCTCTTGTGTAAAAATATTAGTATCGGTCTTATTGATGTTTATGTACTAAGTATTGCTACTTATATTTGCAGGTTAATGCTGTTGAAAGAACTCCATCAATGAGTGAACTGAATGAAATACTTCTTGGACAGGTACATGTTAAATTGACTCCCATTATCATATTAGTTAGTGATTTCCCGTGCCAGAGTTTAATAAAAGCCTGTGACTACTTGTGTTCCACCCAAAGAATGCACTCTCTCTATAGATGATAAACTCGTATTTAATTATTCTTTACGTGCTAACTTCAAATTTGATAGTAACCTTTATCTAAAGTCATGAATATCTTAACGCCGTGCAATATTTTTCCGTTTCAAATGTCTTCTGTTAACATGCTGGTAGTTTTGCAGGAACACCTTAAGCAAAGTGACCTGTCCTTCGTATTCAGGTTACAGGTAATCCACAGTCCCTTACCATTTATATATATTTTTTTTAGTTTGGGACACTGTTTTTCAGCACATCTTGTTTTTTCGGTAGTTTCTACTCGATCTGATCTGAAAGTTGACTGGGGCATCATTTATGTAAACTCACTATACAAATATAGGCCTTTCATTAGTTGTTAATCAAAAAAACAGTTCCACTTTGTTTACCATTTTCAAATCTTAGAAGTTTCAGTCCCTTTCCTTTTCTGTCTCTTATGCAGTCATAGTTTCTTGGTATCGCATTTCACACTTTTATTGAGCGCTACTGCAACTATGACTTCTTTCCTATGTCATTACAATATTTTGGGTTCTGATGTTTAACACTGCGTAGGGTGCAGACGATTCGATTCTCTATGGTTGCTGTCTAGTAGCTGATGAATTGGTACAAAAACCATCCAGATTAATTTCCATGATGTCAGATGAACCGCCTGTTGGTCCAGCTCCCAGTCGTCACATTTTAACAACTCGCCGATGTTACTGCATTCTTTCAAGACTTCCATTTTTTGATCTGCATTTTGGCGTGTTGAACAGGTCTGTCATAAGCAAGTATTTTTTTCATCTAATTGCTTCACATTTGGTATTTATGCGGTTAAATTATCATGCACATAGTTCTCATAAAATGGTGTATCATCATCAAAGAGTGTCTGTGTTTGCATGATCATCACATTATCTTATGTTGAAACAGTATGTAGTAAAATTTTCTTGTGAAGACTAGCCATATAAATTTCCTCATTTTTTCCTCCATTTGCATCAGAAATAGTGCATATTTCATATGACCGAGTTATTTCACTAGTTCCTTTTCATTTACTCTTCATGAATGATGTTCTCATCATTCACTGATACGACCATGTCTTCTTAGTGATATAGGAAATTTAATCAAAGTTTAGCATATTAGTTCTTATCTGAAGAAATAGGGACAAATTTTCATTGGCTTTTTCCTTTCAACCCGGGTCATTAATGTTACATTGTTTGTAATTTTATTGTAGCATTTCAACTGAAGAAAGGTTGGAACGGTTAAGGCAAAGTGTCAGTGGCTTAGATCTTGAGTCTATTGATGTGTATGACAATGAAAGATCTTTAGAAGACAAAGAAAGTTGTATTTCAGCTGAGCTTGGAGCTCAAGGAATGCAGAATGGAACCACAGAGGCTGGCCAATTAACCAGACAAAATTTTATCACCGAAACAGCCGCAGATGATCAATCGCTTATCAACTCTCTATCGTCAGATAAAGGGGCCAGCGATGTTTTATCTATGGATGCTGCGACAATAACGGATTTATCTAAGCAAGAATTTGTTGCTGCTGAACCAGTCTCTAAGTTTTGTGATAGTCCAGCTTATGATACAGTTGACAACAATCAGTCGACTCAAAGGAATATACCAAATGCAATTTTGCCTCTTCTACGTTTTCAACAATATGATAGCTCTGAATCTTCTTCAAGGTATTTGATTATCTATTGATATTTATGGAATAATCTGATCCCTAACTTTTGAGTAAGCAAAAACACACAATACGGAATCATGATGCACTATCTTTCCTTAGCTATATGTATTGGTATTACATGACGGGAGTTGTCTTGATGGTAAAGGTGATAAAGGCTGTTTCCCAATTTATGTTTGCATCGATGTTGGCATGTCTGTTCAGTTTAAAGAATCATCGTTTTTGATGACTATTTTTAACAAAATCAGGACATGATTGATATTGCTTAGTGTTAGTGCAGTTTTCAGGGCTCGCCTAGTGAAGATGGAAACAGTAGGAGTGAGCTTGATTCAGCAGAGACGGATGAAATATCGTTCTCTAGCCAAGAAGATAATGAACATGATGAGATTCTTGAATGGGCCAAGGT
Organism: Chrysanthemum makinoi; assembly: GCA_910596185.1. Classification (NCBI taxonomy): domain Eukaryota; kingdom Viridiplantae; phylum Streptophyta; class Magnoliopsida; order Asterales; family Asteraceae; genus Chrysanthemum; species Chrysanthemum makinoi. Next base: position 111,177,144 of record OU343223.1, read on the forward strand.
ATTTACTTCTGGTCTTGCTCTTGAGCCTTCTTATTGACTACTAAAAGTGATAAAGATTCTTTGTTCATTCTCCCTCTAAATTACAAAATATATGCAGGCGAATAGTCATGGTTCGTTACAGATAATATGTGAGTATTACCGATTACACCTCCCTGCAAGAGGCTCAACTGTTAGGTTTCACCCTCTAGAGCACCTTCATCCTTTGGAATTTCATAGACCCGATGAAACAGGTTTACATATTGCTGGGTCAACAGTTGATCTCATGTCATGTAGCACAGATTTTGAAGTAGCAGAGGTACTTATTATCTAATTCTGTGAGGTAGACCATGAATGCATGGATAGTAAGATTTTTTGTTGCTGTAGGCTCACAGTGCACTTGCAGTGGAGGAGGAGGCGACTGCTATGTCAGTATGGGCAGTTGCATGCTTATGTGGCACCTTGCGTCTCGAGCATGTACATATTATCCCTATCAAGAATATAATTTACTAGTATTACTGTTCTCTGCTGTATGCTGTGCTGCAATATTTCATGGACAAGATACTTTTCAATGTTTCTTCTGTATGTTTTAATGTGTGCCCTAGGATGACTTAATTTATGTTACTTCAGCTCATTTATGTCTCTGGAGAAAGTGTAATCATGCTTGTTAATAGTGTCATGCAATTGAAAATTAAAATTAATACATGGGCTTAAAATCTAGCCTTCATATATGTTAGTGAGTGTGTAATCCAATGGTACATTGATCAGATAGAGTTAGTGGATAATAAACGTTTTAGATCATAGGAAGGGGCCTATATATACGATGCAGAATCCTCTGTGTTGTATGATGGATGCACATCCGAATTTGACAAGAGGAACAAATATATTTCTGATATTGTAACCAAATAAATTATTTATTGGAACAAATGTTACCTACTACATGCCTCACAATGCTTTTGCTTATTCACATCATACTGCTATGTACTACATGCCACACTACTTTTATGACTGCTGCACAGACTTTGTTTGTATGCTGTATCTGTTCTTTTGATTCGCAAGATGCTGTTAAGTTAGATATGCTTTTCTTTGAGGTTTATTTATTTTTGTTGTAAAAGGCATTCGGTTGCTGTCTAATACATTTTTTAAAATTCAACGTATATAATAACTGAGTTCCCATTGTCTTTTATCTTCCATAGGTCATGACAATATTTGCGGGTGCTCTGCTGGAGAAGCAAATTGTTTTTCTATGCTCCAATCTGGTACGTATATTATCATCAATTGCAACTTGTTTTCTTTTGGGGGTTTATTTTTTTTATATGCCTCAAAACTTGTCTTAATATCTGGTAGCCAGTACTCTTTAAGTTTAGTAAAACTTGTCCAGTTTTGGAGAGCCACAAAAACGCATCTATGCTTAAAAGATATCAATCATATGTTCTGGTGGAATTTTATTATTATTTAAAGCTCTTTTATGTATCATGTAGATATTCTAGCATTGGGGATATGCGATTTATTTAAAGTGAGCACGGAAGTTTTTTTTAACTTTGAATAGGTTTTATATACAGGGAATATTGTCTGCTTTGGTGTTGTCAACCATCCCCCTGATTCGTCCCTACCATTGGCAGAGTTTTTTGATGCCGGTAATGGCCCAAAGATATGTTATTGGGTTTATAAGGCTCATCCACCATGAATTATAGTGGTATCGACTGCCTTCAAGCTTATTTTTCTAAAAGTGTATGCATATTACTTCCAGGTCTTGCCAAACGACATGTTGGACTTCTTGGATGCACCTGTACCGTTTGTTGTAAGCTCTGAACCAATCTTTATTCTTTTCTCCTCATTCTCACTCTTAACTGAAGGAGAATTATCCTTCGACGACCCATGGACGATTTTTTATATAGTAATTGTTAGACATTTCATCCTAGTGATCCAAGGACTTGCTTTTCTCCAGTAGTTAGAAGTTAAAACTTTGTGCACTATGTGAACCTAACAACTTGTATGACCAGTATGCTGGATTTGACCATATAAATTTTCAAGTCTACATACTTTAAGATTCAAAGTGAGTTTGTTGTTTGGAGGTACTCTTGTTCTAAAAGGACCTATTAGTTAGACTGGTAGCTATCAGATTCCAAATTCATCCCTATATAGTAATCTTCTTGTAAGTCAACATTCAAAAAAACCTTTTTTTTGTTGGGTAAAGCAGTAGATCAGTTATATGTTGATAGGAATTCTAAATGCAAACACAAAAGAGATTTTATCTTAGTCCAGTATTTAATTGCTGATTCCACATGGGCTACTCCGTCTAGGATATGGGGAGGGAACTTTCCGTTGACAAGTATTCCCTTGCATATTGTTTTCTTGAACTTATTATTGCATTTCTATATTTTTTACCTATTAATATTGTTAGGATCAGGGGAGAATAATCGAGAATAATCAGTAGCAAAACAAAAGGAGATCAGACAAAAGTTTCTTGTATTACAAATCAAAGGATACAAGATGAGTGTAGTGTGTACAAAATAGATGATTACAAATGGGGGGATAAGCCCTTATTTATACTAGGGCTTATTGGATTCTAGAAGATTCTAATACAAATATCTTAGATTTTCCTATAAGCTAATATCTAGCTTATTCTAGATTAACAAACTCAAGCTAATATATAACTTGACGAATGAGCCCTAATAATTCAATCGCTCCAAATATGATATGGATAATAATACCAACGACTTACTTATCAATAAGAATTACGGTCTAAATACGAACAAATTCCATAGCAAAACAAATCTTGAGCCTTGAGCCCTACGATATCGGTTTCAAAACAATTCTACCAATTCCATTAAGGCGACATCAAAAACCTAAATTCAAAATTCAAATGAAGCAAGCCCACTTCAAAGGCTAAAACTAATTATCCACCGGATAATAAGTGAAGTTTTGGACCGTAATCCTTATCAATAAGTTCGTTAGAATTTGAATTTGGTATTGCATTGAAGATCGATTTGGTGTTTGAAGACTTGGTTATATCAGTCGTTTGAATTTTGTTCAATCATTTGGAATTTGTTATTTTGAGTTACTTTGAATTTGATTGTCATTTTGTCGTTTAGGTGGTTTGTTGGTTAGCGTTTTGAATTTTCATTTGATTAGTCGTTTTGAATTTAGATTTTGTTTGGGATAGCTTTAGAATCGATCGTTGATTTGAAATTGGCTAGTATCTCTAGCCCAGGAGTTGAACTAGTTATTGTTAGATATTGTGACTTCCTAGTTTGTATTTTTGGTCTAAAAGATATTTACTAATCTAGAAATAAGCTAGATACTTTGGTAGAATATCTTTAGACCAAATTTAAACTACCCTCAGAGGTGAAGTCACATCTTCCTAAAAACCTTTCCAAAGAGTCAAATGACGATTCCCCAAAGTCCGAAACAAAAATCCGTAACAAATGCCGCTTCAAAAGAACAATCAAATGTTAGCCGAAAAAAAAGCTAACCTAACAAACCTAAGATCTTCGTGCAACTACTTCAAAAACGACAACGAAGATCAAAATATGTCGACGCGAACCATACTTCGGAATATATCCCATTAAACTTCTCAACGACACTAACAGATGATGATGTTTGAGAAGACATAGCTATTTAAACGGGTTTTCTAATGGGGTTTCTAATATTAAACCAACCTCCCACAACAATAACTAACAACAACTGATTATCCTAAATCTCAATCCACAAACACTTCAATCTATCAAACAAGAAGCAAGAATTGGTGAAGAATAACAAAAAAAAGAAACTTGATGTTTCAACAAATCGAATCGCAAGCCACCGAACAAAGACAAATTCAAACAATATCAAGAAATTGATTCTTGAAATCAACGAAGGGTTGAATCCATTCAATGACCACAAAATTGTAGTTGCTTCAAATCGATCGAAGTGGCTCGATACCAATTTGTTAGGATCGGGGAATATCGAGAATAATCATTAAAACAAAAGGGATCGACAAAGTTTCTTGTATTACAAATCAAAGGATACAAGATGAGTGTAGTGTGTACAAAATAGATTATTACAAATGGGGGGATAAGCCCTTATTTATACTAGGGCTTATTGGATTCTAGAAGATTCTAATACAAATATCTTAGATTTTCCTATAAGCTAATATCTAGCTTATTCTAGATTATTCTACCAAAGTATCTAGCTTATTTCTAGATTATTCTTAGTAAATATCTTTTAGACCAAAAATTACTAAACTACCCTTAGGAGGTGAAGTCACAATATCTAACAAATATGTTTTAACAGGTTGGTGTGAAGCACAAAACTGTTGAAGTACAATCCAAGTTGGCAAATGTTATTTTCGTTGATGCAAACAAGAACCAGGTAAAGTTCTGAACTTCTGATCTTTCTGATGCTTCTCTTACATCATTGTCATAAGCAATTAGGAATTCTTTTAGTATCTCTTGTTTCGAGTTATGTGATAATGATGTAGGGTGAGGTTCTTTTCTTTTGGTTAGTCAGAATATTAAGAAGAATGTTTATGCAGTCATTTTTGCAAATCCCATGCTATTCAGTGTTATTCGTGTTAATGATCAAGAAGTAGACTATGGTCTATGGCTGTCTCTAATTTGTCTTGTACCTGATTAGGTAAAATCGTCGTCGATACCAAATTTGCCCCAGCACAAGGAGTTATTTGCAGCCTTAAGTCCATACCACGCTCAGCTTGTGGGAGAGAGTTATCTAGGGAAGAGAAGACCAGTTTATGAATGCACTCAAGTGCAGGTATAGTCTTTCACATGATCATAAAGTCCACACATTTCTTAGTTTTCTTAAGCCTCAGGTTTCACTGATAATCTGTTGCTGAAAGTCTTTTATTGGTTTTTATGCTTGTACTCTTGATTGTGTGGGCTTCTTAATCACAGTTGGACCAAATAGGTGTATTACTGTTGTAGACCTTGTCTGGAGTAGCTAAATCTTTACTTGACAAAGTTATGAACAAGTTCCATAATTCTTTAAATATGAACAAAACATACGTCCACTACAATATGACCTGTATGGAAATATGGCCGAATAGAAAATCATACTTTGTTCTCCAAAGGTCAGGAATCACTGCTCTCTTTCGCAGTTCTGTTGATTCCGCGGAACGGCTCACCGCACAAATTAATTTGTGTTGGTGCATTAAGTATGCTTTTGCAACCTTTTTATTACCTTCTAATGTTGAGGGTGAATCTAGAAACAGATTTAGGTAGGTGGTTGTAGCATTTTTCTTGTGTCAGAAACAACCAGTTGTGGTTGGTCATCCTATACCTTTTTATGCTGGAAAGTGAACTTTTTTTTTTACTGCTATGTGAGGCACCCGCTAGTTATCTCATGATTGCTAAAGTGGACATGACATGATGTCCTTGTTAATAAAGAGCAGATTGTCATCAAGCTTTAGTTATTGGATGAGCACTGAAACTTGTCTATGATGCTGAAACTTATGCTATCTTCTCTCTTATGATGCTCTAGTTTTTGATTTGCTTTGGAAAATGTGATGTCGTTTTGATGATTAGCTAATTACCTTGTTAGAGGATGTAGATTTTGTGGATAGTATTTTTGTCTTTGCCTCGTTCAGGATCTTCTGCAATAATATCAATCAAAATTTTACTGAATTTTCACAAACATGGTTGTCTTTGTAAAGCGTCCGAGTCTTATATAAGTTGTGGTTCTTATGTTTGAACTGAATGACGTGATTCTGTTTTTGGTTCCATGCAAATTAAATTTCACATGATTGCTTCAGGTTGAAGCAGCAAAGGGATTCCTCAAAGTACTAAGATCTTACTTGGATAATCTTTGTTCTAACCTACGTTCTCACACAATAACAAATGTTCAGTCCAATGACGATAAGGTCCTCTTTCTACCTTAATATAAATATATGATTTCAGTCTACATGTGTTTCTATCTAAAATGGCATTCCCTTACTGTCTCTTAACCTTTCTTTTAACAATAGGTAATATACAAATAGAAATACTAATAAAATATATTTTTACCATAGGTATCTTTGCTGTTGAAGGAAAGTTTCATCGACTCTTTTCCTAGTCGCGAACGACCCTTTATGAAGGTATGTGTATTATCTTTCTTTATTAAATTAAGGATTTTAGTAACTAACTAACATACTTTATTCAATTATTTTGCCTGGCAGCTTTTCGTCGAGACACAACTCTTCTCTGTACATACAGATTTGGTCTTATCTTTTTTCCAGAAGGATTAGTAAAAACATGCAAGCTTGGATATTAATGTATAATTATAGGCACTTAGAATAAGTTTCGAAACTCAATGCTCTCACCAAGTTTGAACGTTATATCAATTTTGTTTTCATGTTTGCAATTTAAACATGTGGGTTATCCTTGTCCTCTCTTAATGTCAGAAGGCAAGGCATTTCGGCATAATGAAGAATTAATATATATTACAACCAAAGACCTTGAATTTGATTGGTCCATATCAAAGTTTTTCGCCTCATATGCTGAACAAGTGTTTCTTTGCAGTATAAGCCGTTTCCTTGAGTCAATATCACAAGCTGGCGGATTGATTATCTATTTTCTGGTTTCAGGTGCATATGTATACTACTGTAAAGATAATTTCAATGCTAGATTTATTGTGATTGACTAAATGGCCATGTGTAGTCTCCAATCAAAATCCTTTTTTAATGAAACATGAAACTCTCGAGTGCTGCAGAGATATATGCATTTGTGCAAATCTTCAATGTTGATGGACCCAAAGTACTAATCCAATTAAATATAAGTTCAGAATACAAGTGACGCTTATCCAACTGTTCCTGGACGCCTTCTGTTAATAGTGAGTTTTCTTGCGTCACCAATGCTCTGGTAGATGGAAATGCGTTTATGCCTTCACAATTGGTTTAGTAAGTTATCTAATAACAAAAGATAGTGCAATATTGTTTTACGATCAGCAAACCGCGTGATCTTTTTCTTAGTTTTCTTCCTTGTCTTGGCTTCATTTAAAAAAACAGAGACCATCTTGGTGCTTCAAAGGGTCCTCAAATCCTCAATCCGAAAATCGTCTCCTTGTAGAAGATGGTGTTTTACAATTGGCAAACCTCATGTTTACATTTGGCTAGTTATTTACTTATTGCCTGATAAATGAGATGAAGGTAGTACACTACTAGTACTGACATAGATTTATTATTGTAGTATACTTGGTTGGGATGTCAGTTATGCAGAAATGGAAACTGAAGAGGGGACCCTGAGAGTGTGGTTAGAATTGAACCAAGAGTCTAGGAGGTAAGAAAATTAGGAAGAACTATAATGAGAGACAACCATATGAGTAGGGCAGTTTGTCAGTAGAACCATGAATGTGAATTTACTTTTGGCCTTGTGCTGAAAGAAATAATTGAAGCTTTTGTACTCAGTCACTTAATGCTTTGGGAAGCTTTAGGAGGAGGTGATTTATTGAATGAATGCACCTGAGATATATAATGAGATACACATACACACAAAAGTGCAAAACAATAATTGTCGATCTAAGACTTTATGTATACCTTTAAGGGAGTGATTCTATACACCAAGTTTTTGATCCATACACCGCTGATTATTTGTTTTTTTATTACTATAATACCCTTGTATGTGCGTTACTTTGAAGACGGGGTTGACAGAATTGTGATAAAAATTGGTGTATAGCTATGCCTACGGGTATTAGGGTACACCAAAATTATATGCGGATTGTTGTCGCGTATGCTGTGCCAGTTTTGCACTTGTAGTGCTAAGCAAATTTTGTTGAGTAAAAAATCACTTCTCATATTTTCCATATTTGAAAATCATATTTACTTGAATGAGATTTGATGGTCAACTGTGGTCCTGTTTACACATGTACAAATGCTATGGTCTAAAACTACACAGAGATTTTTTGATTTTTCAGGGTATGGTCTTTACTGCACAAAGTATAGTTCAATATAGTGGTTGTTGGTCAAATGAAGTTTAAATGCATCATGATGTGGTCCTATTCAACACTGCAATATAGGAAAATATAATTTGTATATCTAGTATTTGTTTCTATAACATGAGACTTTTTTCATGAGATACATACTTAATAGCACAAAGTATAAAGGTTTTAAAGTATTGTTTCTAGGAGAAAGCTGGTTGGTTGGTTTTAGTGAGTTGGTATGATGAGATAAAGCTGAGAAATGTGAAAGAAAAATCACTGTATTGATGGAGGGGGGTTGCCAGAATAAGTACAGGCTTTTGCTTCTGCACCTCTTACATTATGGATTGTGCTAGTGATTTTGTTGTCTTAAAATGGACACTTTTTTCCACTGTTTCACATGTTTGCTGAAATCAGATTGCATGCTTTAAGTATGTTGTGGAGTGACCATTTCATGAATTTGTTTGATCAGAGATATCATATCATAATCTTTGTCAATATATGAGATTGGTTAACAGGATTCTCTTTTACCATACTTGAAGGGTTGAGTTATTAAGACCCCCTCTAATTTTTTATTAAGACCCCCCTTAGATTTTTTGTTTTTTTTTTATTTTTTTTTTATTTTTATAATTTTGTTTATATCATTAAAATCGAATCTCTTAAGCGGGGACAAAGGGAATATTACCGGTAGTAGAGGACTTGAACTAGTTTAAATCTTTGACCTACTAGTCTAGGTTTTAGAGTTGAGGATCCTGGGTGAAATGGGATAAGAAATATAAATGAATTTTTTCTTCTCTTCTAATTTACCATCCAATCCATATCAAATGATTTCACGAAGAAAGATTACGAGTTACTAGAGAAATATGCTCCAACGAGACTCATCGTAACCTTTGTGCCAATTTGTTACAACACTTTTCACGCGTAGTGATTGTTAAACCTACCACACAAGACACACCGCCTAAACAATAAACATAACACCAGTACACCACAAACAAAATAGTTTAAACTTTCTTGTTTTCGTTTGGTTGTCGGGATGACTAAACTATTGCAAAAATTGATCCACCATGCGTGCTTGTGGCGGGTGGTCCACATGTGGTCTAGTGGTGACCTTGATAACCATCATCAATTAAGCGTCACATCAAATTTTCAACACCATCAACATCACCATCAATATAGTATAATTAGACAACCAACTTTATCACTCAACATAGCCTACTTAAATACAAATCTACCCCACAAAAATTAAAATCATTATTCACACAAACAAGATAACTCCCACTCCACAAGTCGGTCAAGACCGACATCAAACCCAAAACTAGGTGGAAAAAGCGTCGTGTGAGGGAGGGTTTCTTTAAGGGTGATGCATCTGTGGGTGTGGAAGACGCGTTGTAAAACCCTTGTTACACTTGGTCTTAGGTTGTGCAAAACTGAAAATTACACATGGTCTTAGTTTAATGTTAAATGTATCACAAAAGAAATGTTATAACAAGGTGAGACTTTTTAAAAGTGCCCTATAAAACCAAATACATGCTGTGATATAGTGTAAAGTAGGCTGAACCTATTGAACCATTTTAAATTAAGTTGGATGATTAGAGTAACCCAAAACTAGCAGGTGAGTAGATTCGTTTATTTACTGTGACACTGTAAAAGTAACTGAGATAAATAAAAAAAAAAAAAAGTTAAAGTTAAAAAAAAAGGAGAAAACCGTACGATATAGTTCTTCTCTCTGGGAACTAGCATTTTTTACTGTCACTTTTTGCAGAGTCTGCACATCTGATACCAACTCATGTGCAGATTTTATATCTGGTAAATCTTCTTTCCATACATTTCCATTCATAGTATGTCTTCTATATGCATTTGTACGTTACGAAACAGTAGTAATACTTTTGTCTTCCAAAGCTAGCAATAATTTTTTAATACTTTATTTGATACAAGTATATATTTTGGATCTAATTATGTTTAACCCAACTCTCATTTTATTTTTTGTAACGTTAATTATATATAGCTTTTGTAGTTTGTGACGTATTTGAGAGTGAGTGTAGCAAGGAAGACCGTTATGGGGGGTTATTTCGGTTGACCCGGTACGGTTCGGGTCAATCGGGTTGGGTCAATTCAGGTCAAGGCTAAAAAACATACTCAAACTCGATCTTATTTAAAACTCGGGTCACTCGGGTCGGGTCAATTCAGGTTTGGGTCAATTCGGATCGGGTCAACTCGGGTTTGGATTTGGGTTGTTTAAAAATGATACGATTTTGGTGCTCAAACTTGAAATACATAAAAATTAGAAAGAAAAAAAAAAAAAAAAATCAAACTCGGGTCAACCCGAGTAAGATACATATATTAAACCCGAGCTTGTTTAGAACTCGGGTCAATTCGAGTTAACCCGATTGACTTGAATATAAATTTGAACTCGATTAACCCGGCCCCGAATAGCCATATTCTGGTTCTGGTCAGGTCGACTTTTATGACACCCATAAAGACTGTCACCAAAGCGGCAACTCAACTTTCTCTTTATACAACTAATTTCACAATCATCTACTATAATAAAATAACCAACTTTACAACAAAAACTTACCTCACTTAAATACAAATATACTCTCACAAAAACAGTTTAATAAACACACAATCACACACAACAAAACTCCAAACTCAGTCGTATGCACGACCAAATTATCCCTTGTTTGATTATAACCGCAGTCGTTCGGGGTGACCTTAATAATGTAGGACGCGTCTTACATGCCAAAGTGCCAACGAAGACTCACTCCACGATCATCTACTACACATGAGGTATGTTTGGCGCAATAGACTAGGACTGGAGCTTATATTGTAAGTCGGGGGTTGAAACTTATATTTTTATAAAGCTGTTTGACGAATTAGTTGGAACTAAAGCTTAAATCACATAAAAATACATCAAATTAAATTCACATATATTTCTAGTCTTTACGTGATAATTCATTGTATTTTTAATAGTATTTAAGTAATTTAACTTGCCATAAGCCCCATAAGTCCCTTTTTATGGGTTTGGGCTTATGGCTTATTTTATAAGTCATAAGCCTTCGTAATTCTATGTGACAAACGAGACTTATTTTATTAGCCGACTTATTTTAAAACCGCAAGCCCCTATAAGCCCCGAAAAGCCCTGCAAACACATCTCTAAATGCAATTTATTAACCCATTTGTTTTTAAAAAAAATACGTTTGTGACTATATAAAACAAGCTTGAATTTGGTAATTATATTTTTTTTAACACGATAATTTAAAAAATTAGAACAGCAAGGTTGGATCAAGTGGTTAACACCCTTGCCTCTGGAGACAGACGTCAAGGGTTCGATCCCCACCCCTTGCAAGGCCGTAGGTCCTTTTCTACCTTTTGTAGAACCAGAATGTGACACACGGTAATTTTTCACTTATTATTAAATAATAAATGGTAATTTATTATTACTAAGCATAAGTCATTAAACATACATAAGCTTGACTGAGCATTTAAGTGAATAACTCGCATACTATAGCCTGTTGCATTTCTTTTGCATTCATTGCATAATTTTAAATATTGTGAAATAAATGTCTTATGATTAAAATTGTAAGACGAGAGGGTATCTCGTTTTCTATAGTGACCGACACCGCACGCGTACCGACACTATGATAAGGGCAAATAAAACATAAATTTAATTCCCGGAACAGAAAACAATACGAATGTGATACCATTCCAGAAATGTACCCATAAAGCGTTTCAGTATAAAAATTATCGAACAATAATATTACTGCCACAGTCTAATATCGCGGGACACAAAATACTTAATATACCTTTCACTTTAATTATAACTCTTAATATTTACAAGTATTATCACAAAATAAATACTACAAATCAATTTAAGTGGATATAAATCTCTTCCTTATAAAATTGACATATCCATCTTTGGTGTCCTCACCCTCCACGACAAAACCACAAAAAGCAGTAAAGAAAGAAAACTAGTCTTCTTCTTCCCCTAGGCCTGTATCTCATGTAGGTCGGATCTCCCAAAGAAGAAGTCCAACACTCTCCTTTCCCTTATCTCGTAACCTCCCTCATCCAAAATCATGAATCATTTTGTCTCACCAATCTTTCTCTTGGAGGCGTTCACTGTCATTCGAATGGATACAAGTGCAACAAGACAAAAACACCAAGGGAGAAGCACACATCTATATCACTTCACATAGGGTCAAAGCTCAAGACTATCTAGGTTGCAGGAGTTTAGCTTAATTTGGCTTCACCCCAAGACCTCAAGATGGAAAGAAGAGTCAAGGTACCCCAAAGACACCTATCCAAATAGTAGTGAAGGTAGGAGGTGCCCAAATCAGTCCAATCACCACTCTTACCAAAAATTAGGTTTTGTGAGACTTAGGGTTTTCAACAATTGATTTGGGGGTTTTGCAATTAGGAGTGCATTTGGGTTAATTCAAGCTTCATTGGTTCGAAACTCTCTAGACTGCCTTCGTCCTCCACACCTTCGTCTCTCGAGTTAAGGTTATAAATTTTCCCTTGTTGTAATGTTTGTGTGTCGTTAATGTAATGTTAAGTTTGATACTTTGCATCAAAAATTTATTATACTTTTGGTCATGTTAATCACATCATTCCTTGTTACTATGTTGGGATTAAAATTTTTCATTGGCTTTTGTTGGTTGAGTTTTTCTGTCGAGTGTACGAAACCAAGAAATTGGAAGAGTTAAGTTTTATGAAATTTACTAGTAACATTTGGTATTGAATCTGGAAAACTATTGTTAGTTGTGACATTCTTGTTTAGTACTCAAAACTTGCGTAAGTAATGCTAAGTCAAGTATCTCGTAACAAGTTTACTTTGTGACATTCGGTTATGAGTTTCTTGTTATCCTTAGTGCTATGTTGTTCGGCTCGAATGTGAACCCACTTCGAGGCTCGTTATGTCCATCAGTCGACACTTATAATGTTCACCTTGTGTTGATAAGTTAATCAAGTAAAATCGGGGTCATATCGACTCGAGTACGTAGTAGTAGATGACCTTGTGCCCTACCTGTCGAGTCTCCTCCATCCGTAGTGTATCGAACGAGTAATGAAGTTGTGGTAGTACCACAATGTCGGGGTCATGTGAAAGACCAAAGTGACATAGAAGTTGCACATAAACCTTGTGATATAAAAAGTCTAATGACCCCCTTGGCAAAGGGATAAAACGTTTTTGGGTCGAAAGGGAGAAAAACACCACTGTGGTTATCACTACGGTGGTATAATCTCGTCTTTTCTAAATGGTTTTAATGAGTTAACGCGGGTCTAGTGCGTCTAAGCCCTTGTCGAGAAGTCTCGACTTCACCATCCGAGTCGTGTTATATTCAAGTAAACCTTGAGTCAGAGCTATATATGTTGAAATCGGGTTGTCAAAAGTAAAGGTAGTAGTTGCATTGTGCTAATATTGGTACATGTAAATTTTTATCTAAATTTTCTCTAACTGTGTCTATACAATTCATTTGGGCCTTAGCCCAGAAAGAATACTAAATCAACAATGGGCCAAAGCCTTTCCTTCGTAGAGCTCCCACTTCGGGCCTAGGCCCAATTCTGGTACCCTGTTCTTATCGACACCGGGCCACATCCCATGGTCGTTCAGGGTGTTCGTTTGGATAATTTAATCGAGACCGCAAAATAAAACTTGTAACGTAAACCGGAAATTTATTTATAAAGATAAACTCATTTACCACGTATTCAAGTCTTCTAACTTAGATATATACATATATGTATCGTCAAATAAACGAGAGTAAATGTGATAATACAAAGAACAAATGTTTACCAACATGGTCTACATAATAAATTTTACGTCAAGATTAACGTCAAATGTGTTAGGATAGACATATTTATGTCGAGTAATTACTAGTCAAAATGGTAAATGTTAAGGAAAATTTTTTGATGAACAAATAAAGACTACTATATCATTTTGTCATCTAATTAATTTGAGAGTCTTAAAATTAACATAAGTATTTTCTAAAGACAATTAGAAAATAAACCAATTTTATTTAATTTTGACAATACCATTATAGTGTCAACATGAAAGAGTATATATACATTCATATACTTACTAGTATAACATTTTAATCATTTTTCTTTTTAACAAAAGTTTGGTTTTAATGCCATTATACAAAAACAATATAAGTTAAACCATTTTAAGTAAGTGCTACTTAAAACAATGAACTAAAACATTGCCCTCCTTATCTAGGTCGCGTGTCGGTGCAGCTTCACAATATTCACTAAATCCCACTTTTGGATTGCTTATTTGCTAAGGTGAGTTTCATAGCCTCTCTTTTACTTGATAAATTGTTTTATACATTTTGGGGTGAGAAAATATGCAAAACCTTTTTATGGACCTGAGCTATTGCATGATTACTATTACGTAGTTTAGCCTAAGCCCTGATGTCCCTAGAAATGCCCCCTTTTCATAAACCGTCAGTTCCCTGTTGGGAAGCGCGAATGTTATAAATAGATCTATTGAGGGTGACTCCTCCGTTCGGTGGGCCATGCTTAGGCCAAGAAGCGTATACCATTGAATCAAGTGTTGAGGGACAAAACACTCGCAATGGGCCTATATATTGTATGATTTCATTTAGCATCTGGCTGTCCGTAGTATCGGTTGCATGAACTTAGTGCTAACGTAATAGACTTTCATCCATATATCATTATATTCGTTGTAATGATTATATGACTTTGATTTTGGTCCATGCTTCTTGTTTTATTATAAACCTATGAACTCATGACTTTTAGGCGACCTTTTTAGCATATTTTCTCAGGTGTTTGAATTGTAATCATGGATGCAAGGCAAGAGGTGGTAAATGGTTGTAGTAATGCTAAAAGAAGTGTTTTTACACAAACTGATGTTTTATTTGGGACCACAAAACTTATGGGTTGTGCCCTTTTATTTTAAACAATGTTTGTATGACAATGTTTTAAAACTATTTTATGAATTTAAACGGAGTATGTGTTTCGTTCTTTATTACTTGTGTTGTGATCTCCGATTTCGTAGCATCCCCATGACCCGTATGCTTCCGCTAAACCAGATTTGGGGGTGTTACATATTGGCATCAGAGCCTAAGTTATAGAGAACTAGGTACATATAAACCCTAAACTATAGCTATTTTTACAAAAACATCATTCTACGACCGTCAGTTGCCACTTGCCTTACTTGCTATTTTACTTAGAGTTCATTTAAATAGGATTGCATGTTTTATTTCCTATTTACTAGTGCACTATTTCATATTTATCATGAGTATTTTTCCACATACTTACACATATGCACCGTCTTGTCACAGACTATGCCTTCACCTGTCTTCCTTCACGATGTTCAAGAGAACATCCTATTTGCTGCTCATTCACCTACCACTCACGGATTGCGCGCATGGTCCACGATGCGTTACGCACTATCAGCTTCGGCCGACCGCACGCTTTCCATCTATACCTACTCTCACTCTTGCTCCATCGGCTCTCTTGACCGCGCGGTAAAGCCTGCATGATCGTGAGAGTGCCTGGATATCGTGAGCGATATTCATTCATGCCTGCATCAGCTTCTCAGATGACCCGCACTTCCTACATGGGTCCTTCTACTACTCCAGTGTCACCATCATCATCATCCACCGAGTCACCACCTCACCAGAGGCTCTGGAGAGCCAGTGATTCCTACTCAGAGGAAGACCCGGAAGAGGATCCAGAGGATGAGCTAGTAGGGTCTATGCCGATTGGGGGTACTCCTGGACATGTTGGTACAGCTGTAGATATGGATACGCAGAGTCTGGAGATTGTTCAGAGTATTCATGAGTTAGGGCGAGTTCGGGATGGCTCGAGGTTGGGCGAGGATATGGACATTGATGTACCTCCGAGTTAGAGAGAACTTTTCTTGTGGGAGGAGAGTGATGTGGTTTCATGGAGGGATATTGATTGTTTGATCAGTTCTATACCACATGTCGCGAGCCCGGATTACACTCCATCATCCCCATCCTTCATACCATCTGCCTCAGACATGGAGTGTCTTGCTCACATTGGGACTGCTTGAGACTATTGGGGCAGTACTGGCGAGACACCTATGCCGAGATCCTCCGGTGTCCTCAAATGGTGAGGCGGACTCCGTCGAGAGGGTGCTCATTCAGTTGGATTCTCACGAGACCTTACTAGGGGTCCATACAAATCAGTTAGAGAGAGTTGAGCCAGCACGCTTGCAGGCTTATGAGCAGCGTGTTGAGGCCCTGGACCGCACCACGGATGTGTTGTTTGAGAGTATGGAGCTAGAGAGGCATGAGAGGATCCGGTTGGATTACGATTTGAGGCTCGGTTGATATGGTTAGAATGCGGGCCAGATCACGGGAGATGGGCGAAGGGCGAGCCGGATGCATGGTAGACTCGAGGAGCTAAGCGGATTGATGGGTTGCCGGGATACTACCGAGTAGAGTGGCGAGGACTACGGGTTTGGAGTCCATGTTAGCCTCCCAAATGAGGCGCATTGCGAGTTTAGAGGCTACACAGCGAGAGTTGGTTGTTTGCATTGGGCGATTGCGTGCCGAGCGCGGACATCCTTAGACCTTATTGCATGATGTTGTACACTAAACTGGACTATGACAGTTAGTGTTCGTTATGACTCTTGTACTTTCACGTATTTGATTGTATTTCAGTTTGTATTCCAACTTGTATCTCAGCTTGTACTTTAGGAACCCTGTAACCAAAATTCTATCTATGTCAAGCTTAATTTCCCATCCAATTGTCCTTTCTTCATAATCTATTCATATGATCTATCTGCGATATTTACACTATTACACGGCACTTACCTTGTTTAAAGGTTCTATATCTCATCGCCTTTCTTCGCAAAAATGCCGCCAAAAGAAGATCAAACCGAACCAACCATGGTGGAGCTTCCAATGCTCCTATTCAGAGGGTTACTCATGGCCAAGCTACTGAAACACTGCTATTCGGCAAAGGGTCACACGATCAAGCTGCTAAAGCCCTACTCTGCTAGGGCTACTCCAATTCAACCTACCATGAATCAAGCTATGATAGACCAACTGGTCAATGGCGAGTGAATGCGACTCTAGAGCTGACAAACCACTAGTCTCTGTTGGAACCGAGACCGACCACCCATAGCCACATTTGTACCTACGGGACTTTCGAAAGACTATGGCCGGAGGTTTTAGCGGAACCGAAGGAGCTTCGGTTTGACCGGTGGATCGAGCTTCGAAATTGTGTTTCGAATCGTAGCGTGAAGAAGAAGCTAAGGTTAAGTATGCATCGTTCACTTTCACGGATCTTTGCCTTGACACAGTGGAACAATTTCTTGAAATCCGCAAGTATTGATGTGGCCTACGCCATGCCATGGGAAAGCTTCAAGGAAATGGTGCTTCGAAAATACTGTCCTCGTAATGAGATAAAAAGTTGGAGCTCGAGTTATGGAACCTCAAAGTTCAAGGCACAAACATGGTACGCTTATAACCCGGCGCTTTCAAGAATTGGCCTTACTATGCCACGAAATGGTTCAAATGAAACCGGCTATTGGAAAGGTACATTGGGGGGCCTCCATCTATCAAAGGAAATGTCACCACTTTAACGTTGATCTCCACGAAACCATCGAAGTAGCGAACAAACTCATGGACCAGGTTATTGAGGATGCCTTAGAAAAGGTGGTCGACAATAAGAGGAAATGGGATGAACACTCTCGAAGCTACAACAACAATGGGTATCATGGCAACAACAGTGGAAATCACAACAACAACCAGAACAAAAGACAAAATGTTGCTAGAACTTATGCAGTTAGGGTTGGAGAAAGGCGTATCGGGGGCTGTACCCTGTGCCGATGCACCTTGCATCACAAGGGCGATTAATGATCAAATGCATAGCTGTCCAGAAGATTGGACATTTGACGAGAACTGCAGGTCCAAATCTTTGGCAACGGTTCCAAGCGGCAGACTCAAGACCCAAAGCGCTATAACTTGCTTTGGTTGTGGTGAGAAAGGGCATTATAAGAATGAATGCGAAAGCCCGAGAAACCAAGGCGGAAATCAAGGTAACGAGGTAACAAGGAAGCCATGGAAATGGCAGGATTAGGAAATGTTGGACGACAAAATAACGGGGAAATGGTGAAGGAGCTCGTGGAAGAGTCTATGTTGTGACCAAAGTGGAAGCTTCGGAAGACCGAATCTCGTGGCAGTGCGTTCCTTATAAATAACCGTTATGCATCCATATTGTTTGATACAGGAGCCGATAGGAGTTTTGTTTCTAATGCATTTAGTCCATTACTCGATATTGCGCCGACTACATTGGGCAATGCATACAATGTGGAACTAGCTAACGGTAACATAGAAAAGGTAGATACCATCATAAGAGGTTGCACCCTGAATCTGTTAAACCACCCATTCAATATCGACCTTATACTAGTAGAATTGGGTAGTTTCGATGTTATCATCGGGATGGATTGGTTATCAAAATACCATGCTGCCATCATTTGTGACGAGAAGCTCGTCCGAATACCCTATGGAGATGAAGTCCTCACTGTAGAAGGGGACAGAAGTGATAGAAGGAGTGCTTCAAGACTACATGTCATTTCCTGTACCAAGGTGTTGAGGTGTATCGAGGAAGGATGTCACATCTTCCTAGCACAAATCAGGGAAGGAAGAAAAAGCGGAAGAAAAACGTCGGAGGCGTGCGGTAGTGAAGAATTTCACGAAGTCTTTCACGAAGACTTGCGGGACTTTCGCCGACCCGACAAGTTGAATTTCAAATCGATTTAGTGCACGGTGCACACTGGCAAGAGCACCTTATCGACTAAGCTCAGCGAACTTGGGAGTTATCAAACCGGTTGTGGAACTTGCGGAAAAAGGATTCATTAGACCGAGTTCATCACCATTGGGAGCACCGTCCTTCGTCAAGAAAAAGGGCGGAACTTTCGAAATGTGCATCGACTATCGTGAGTTGAATAAACTAACCATTAAGAACCGTTACCCACTCCCGAGGATCGACGACTTATTCGATCAACTTCAAGGTTCGAGCGTTTATTCAAAAATTGAGTTAAGTTCGGATACCATCAACTAAGAGTTCGGAAGAAGATATTCTCAAGAGCGCCTTGAGAACTTCGTTATGTACGTACGAGTTCCAAGTCATGCCTTTTGGGTTGACCAAGCGCACAGTGTGTTCATGGACCTCATGAACCAGGTGTGTAAAGCCTACTGGACAAATTTGTGATCGTTTTCATTGACGACATCCTAATTTATTCCAAGAGCGTGAAGGAACATGAGGAACACCTTAGGTTAATCTTGGAATTGTTGAAGAAGGAAGAACTGTATGCTAAGTTCTCAAAGTGCGAGTTTTGGATATCGACTGTGCAATTTCTGGGTCATCTAATTGACAGTCAGGGTATTCATGTAGATCCCGGTAAGATCGAGTCAATAAAGGATTGGGCGACACCCACAACTCGAGTGAAATCGCCAATTCTTAGGACTTCTTTGGATACTCTGAGAAGATTCATTGAAGGCTTCTCAAAGATAAGCTAAATCTTTAACCAAACTAACGAGAAAAACACCAAGTTTGACTGGGGAGAAAAAAAAGAAGAAGCTTTTCAACTCCTTAAAGAAAAGTTGTGTAGTGCACCTATCTTAGCCTACCCAGGGTAGTGAAGACTTCGTTGTTTCTTGCTATGCTTCACACAAGGGGCTAGGAGCGGTGTTAATGCAAAGGGAGAAGGTGATAGCATACGCCTCTCGCCAGTTGAAAACCCATGAGAAAAATTACATAACGCACGACCTGGAATTAGGATCAGTTGTGTTCGCACTCTGAATTTGGAGACATTATCTGTATGGCACGAAATGTGTCGTGTACACCAATCATAAAATCCTACAGCACATTTTAGACCAAAAAGAACTGAACATGAGACAACGCCGATGGTTGGAATTGCTCAACGATTACGACTGCGAGATTCGTTACCATCCGGGTAAAGCGAATGTAGTTCTTGATGCTCTCGTTAGAAAAGAGCGACCGAAACCCCTTAGAGTCAGATCTTTGGGTATGACAATCAGTTCACCTCTTCCATCCAAGATTCTTGAGGCTCAATCAGAAGCACTCAAAGAAGAGAATCGTCCAAATGAGAACCTTTACGGGATGCCATAAAGTGAAAATGGATTTGTAAAAAGGTCGGACGGAACCTTATGTTTTAAAGATCGAAGTTGGATTCCACGTTACGGAGGAATTCGCGACATCATCATGCACGAATCCCACAAATCCAAATACTCCATACACCCAGGATCCGACAAGATGTATCTAGATCTGAAGAAATTGTACTGGTGGCCAAACATGAAGGCCGACATTGCAACATATGTCAGCCAGTGTCTAACCTGCTCAAAAGTCAAAGCCGAACACCAAAGACCCTCAGGTCTGCTAGTACAACCCGAACTTCCCGAATGGAAATGGGAACGCATAACAATGGACTTTATCACCAAGCTACCTAAGACCTCTAGTGGCTACGACACTATTTGGGTAATAGTTGATCGTCTCACCAAATCAGCTCGTTTTCTACCAATGAAAGAAAGTGACGGAATGGAAAAACTTGCACGATTGTACCTGAAGGAAATCATCGCACGTCATGGTGTACCGATCTCCATCATCTCGGATAGAGATAGCCGTTTCACCTCAAATTTATGGAAGTCACTTCAAGATGCTTTAGGATCTAACCTTGACATGAGCATCGCTTACCATCCTCAAACTGATGGAAAAAGCGAAAGGACCATTCAAACCTTGGAGGATATGCTAAGAGCATGTGTGATAGATTTTGGAAATGGCTGGGATAAACACTTGCCATTAGCCGAGTTCTCTTAAAACAATATCTATCACACAAGCATCAAAGCTGCACCATACGAAGCACTCTACGGTCGAAAGTGCAGATCACCCGTGTGTTGGGCCGAAGTCGGAGAAAGTCAACTTACTGGTTCGGAGCTAATTCAAGAGACTACTGAGAAGATTGTGCTAATCAAAAACCGATTGCAAGCAGCTCGAGACTGTCAAAAGAGCTACGCGGACAGAAGAAGGAAGCCACTTGAGTTCCAAGTGGGAGATAAAGTCATGCTAAAAGTTTCGCCATGGAAAGGCGTGATCCTTTTCGAAAAATGTGGAAAGTTGAATCCTCGTTACATTGGACCTTTCAAAATTCTCGCAAGAATCGGGCCGGTAGCCTACCGACTTGAATTACCACAAGAACTCAACTCTGTGCATAACGTGTTTCACGTATGCAACATGAAGAAATGTCTTTCTAACGAAACTCTTGCTATTCCCTTGGAAGAAATCCAAATTGACGAAAAGTTGAACTTCGTCGAGGAACCCATTGAAATTATGGATCGAGAGATCAAACGTCTTAAGCAAAGCCGCATTCCTATCGTTAAGGTCCGTTGGAACTCTCAAAGAGGTCCGGAATACACGTGGGAATGTGAAGATGAATTCAAGCGTAAATACCCACATCTTTTCTCAACTTCAGCAAGTAACTCTAACTGAAAACCGAGGACGGTTTTCCTTCTAAGGTGGGGAGGATGTGACACACGGTAATTTTTCACTTATTATTAAATAATAAATGGTAATTTATTATTACTAAGCATAAGTCATTAAGCATACATAAGCTTGACTGAGCATTTAAGTGAATAACTCGCATACTATAGCCTGTTGCATTTCTTTTGCATTAATTGCATAATTTTAAATATTGTGAAATAAATGTCTTATGATTAAAATTGTAAGACGAGAGGGTATCTCTTTTTCCACTGTGACCGACACCGCACGCGTACCGACACTATGATAAGGGCAAATAAAACATAAATTTAATTCCCAGAACAGAAAACAATACGAATGTGATACCATTCCAGAAATGTACCCATAAAGCGTTTCAGTATAAAAATTATCGAACAATAATATTACTGCCACAGTCTAATATCGCGGGACACAAAATACTTAATATACCTTTCACTTTAATTATAACTCTTAATATTTACAAGTATTATCACAAAATAAATACTACAAATCAATTTAAGTGGATATAAATCTCTTCCTTATAAAATTGACATGTGGTAAAGAAAGAAAACTAGTCTTCTTCTTCCCCTAGACCTGTATCTCGTGTAGGTCGAATCTCCCAAAGAAGAAGTCCAACACTCTCCTTTCCCTTATCTCGTAACCTCCCTCATCCAAAATCATGAATCATTTTGTCTCACCAATCTTTCTCTTGGAGGCGTTCACTGTCATTCGAATGGATACAAGTGCAATAAGACAAAAACACCAAGGGAGAAGCACACATCTATATCACTTCACATAGGGTCAAAGCTCAAGACTATCTAGGTTGCAGGAGTTTAGCTTAATTTGGCTTCACCCCAAGACCTCAAGATGGAGAGAAGAGTCAAGGTACCTCAAAGACACCTCTCCAAATAGTGGTGAAGGTAGGAGGCGCCCAAATCAGTCCAATCACCACTCTTACCAAAAATTAGGGTTTGTAAGACTTAGGGTTTTCAACAATTGATTTGGGGGGTTTTGCAATTAGGAGTGCATTTGGGTTAATTCAAGCTTCATTGGTTCAAAACTCTCGAGACTGCCTTCGTCCTCCTCACCTTCGTCTCTCGAGTTAAGGTCATAAATTTTCCCTTGTTGTAATGTTTGTGTGTCGTTAATGTAATGTTAAGTTTGATACTTTGCATCAAAAATTTATTATACTTTTGGTCATGTTAATCACATCATTCCTTGTTACTATGTTGGGATTAAAATTTTTCATTGGCTTTTGTTGGTTGAGTTTTTCTGTCGAGTGTACGAAACCAAGAAATTGGAAGAGTTAAGTTTTATAAAATTTACTAGTAACATTTGGTATTGAATCTGGAAAACTATTGTTAGTTGTGGCATTCTTGTTTAGTACTCAAAACTTGCGTAAGTAATGCTAAGTCGAGTATCTCGTAACAAGTTTACTTTGTCACATTCGGTTATGAGTTTCTTGTTATCCTTAGTGCTATGTTGTTCGGCTCAAATGTGAACCCACTTCGAGGCTCGTTATGTCCATCAGTCGACACTTATAATGTTCACATTGTGTTGATAAGTTAATCAAGTAAAATCGGGGTCATATCGACCCGAGTACGTAGTAGTAGATGACCTTGTGCTCTACCTGTCGAGTCTCCTCCATCCCTAGTGTATCGAACTAGTAATGAAGTTGTGGTAGTACCACAATGTCGAGGGTCATGTGAAAGACCAAAGTGACATAGAAGTTGCACATAAACCTTGTGATATAAAGAGTCTAATGACCCCCTTGCCAAAGGGATAAACGTTTTGGGTCGAAGGGAGAAAACACCACTGTGGTTATCACCACGGTGGTATAATCTCGTCTTTTCTAAATGGTTTTAATGAGTTAACGCGGGTCTAGTGCGTCTAAACCCTTGTCGAGAAGTCTCGACTTTACCATCCGAGTCGTGTTATATTCAAGTAAACCTCGAGTCAGAGCTATGTATGTTGAAATCGGGTTGTCAAAAGTAAAGGTAGTGGTTGCATTGTGCTAATATTGGTACATGTAAATTTTCATCTAAATTTTCTCTAACTCTGTCTATACAATTCGTTTGGGCCTTAGCCCAGAAAGAATACTAAATCAACAATGGGCCAAAGCCTTTCCTTTGTACAGCTCCCACTTCGGGCCTAGGCCCAATTCTGTTACCCTATTCTTATCGACACCGGGCCACAACCCATGGTGGTTCGGGGTGTTCGTTTGGATAATTTAATCGAGACCGCAAAATAAAACTTGTAACGTAAACCGGAAATTTATTTATAAAGATAAACTCATTTACCACGTATTCAAGTCTTCTAACTTAGATATATACATATATGTATCGTCAAATAAACGAGAGTAAATGTGATAATACAAATAACAAATGTTTACCAACATGGTCTACATAATAAATTTTACGTCAAGATTAACGTCAAATGTGTTCGGATAGGCATATTTATGTCGAGTAATTACTAGTCGAAATGGTAAATGTTAAGGACAAATTTTTGATGAACAAATAAAGACTACTATATCATTTTGTCATCTAATAAATTTGAGAGTCTTAAAATTAACATAAGTATTTTCTAAAGACAATTAGAAAATAAACCAATTTTATTTAATTTTGACAATACCATTATAGTGTCAACATGAAAGAGTATATATATATTCATATACTTACTAGTATAACATTTTAATCATTTTTCTTTTTAACAAAAGTTTGGTTTTAATACCATTATACAAAAACAATATAAGTTGAACAATTTTAAGTAAGTGCTACTTAAAACAATGAACTAAAACATTGCCCTCCTTATCTAGGTCGCGTGTCGGTGCAGCTTCACAATATTCATTAAATCCCACTTTTGGATTGCTTATTTGCTAATGTGAGTTTCATATCCCCTCTTTTACTTGATAAATTGTTTTATACATGTTGGGATATGAAAGTGCTGAAGATTGACAAAGTACTGAAGATTGATAAAGTACTGGAAAAAGTCAAAGAGTCAAAGTACTGCTAAAGATAAAGTCAAAGTACTGCACATGAAAGTCAAAGAACTGCAAGAACAAAGAACTGTTATATTAGTTTATAGAAAGTATTGTAACTCTAGAATATTACGTATTAGATTACTTGTCTTATAAGGATACAAATTGTAAACCGACTAGGGTTATCCTTGAGCCTATAAAAGGACTAGATTGGCATTAGGCGTCGAGTTCATAAGTCATTATTTAGAGTTTTAGAGAAGTTCAATATTCTTAGAGTTGTTGAAGTATCTGCATAATAAGCGATTTAGAGTTAATAATAAAAGTTATTCTTCTTAGCTTTGTTAAGTAAATTCCACATACTTAATAGAGTTTGTTCAGTGTTTCTTTGTTAATAACTTAGGATTTATTCGAGGTTGTTAAACCTTAAACAAGCTATTTAAGTTAGTTTGGTTAGAGTATATCGATCCAACAAGTGGTATAAGAGCTTGTGTGGAAACTCGACTAGGAAGAAACCCTACTACAACATAATCTAAAGATGTCGTGATTACGTTCCACCACCTTCCATCACCTCAATGAGGATTCCAGTCATCAAGAAAGGCGAATATGATCTATGGTGCATGAAGATGAGGCGATACATTGCCATTACTGAGACCAAGCTCTATGGAATGTAATTGTTAATGGTAATGAAGAAGTTCCGAACCTATTGATGTTCTGGACAACCCAAAGCACCAAAGGCGGTCTTACCGGCAACCTTAAGGAATCAAGAGAAGGCACTCAACATTCTCTTGTGCGCCATTCGGATGGTCATCTTCTAAAATTTCATGATGCTAAAGATGCAAAGCGAGCTCGGGCTGCTCTCAAGACCAGATTTGGAGGAATGAAGCTTCTAAGAAGATGCACAATCTTTGAAGCAACAATTTGAAACTTTTACAGTTGGTGAAAGAGAGAGTCTTGATGCTGCATATGATAAGTTTCAAAATCTCCTCAACATGTTGGAGTTATACAAAGCAGAAGTATCAGTTGAGGATGCTAATTTGAAGTTTCTTAAGAGTTTGCCATCTACATGGCATGTGATTGCTACAATGATCAGAGGACAACCAGGTTTGGATGTCATGGACTTTGATGATCTCTACCATCAACTAAAGGTGTATGAGCATGAGATGAATGGTCAAACCAGTTCTAAATCATACAGTATTGCTTTTCGTCATGCGAAAGAAGGGCGATACTTCAACCAAAATTCGCTTCTCCTCAAAGTACTTGTTTCTCAAAATCTTCTTGTTTACACCCCCACCTATCTTTGAGCAAGCCCCACCAACTACTACTTTGCACTCAGATGAAGTTGTGTGCTCCTTCTTTGCACAACAAGCTAGTTTACCTATCACTTATGAAGAAGATCTAGCACAAATTGAAGAAGATGCAATTGAAGAAATTGATATCAGGTGGCAAGTTGCTATGATCATTGCTAGGATTAAGAAGTATATGAAGAAGACAGAAAAAGCATTGATTTCATACCAAAGCAGGAATAACTTTTGACAAATCCAAAATTGAATGCTTTAATTGTCAAAAGATGGACACTTTGCAAGGGAGTGCAGGTTTGCTAAGTATCAAGCAAACAGGACATCTGAGAAACCAAAGTTAGAGCTCAAAGAAATTCCAATTACTGAAACAAAGGCTTTGGTTGCTCAAGAAAAGTTATCAGAAGTTGACTGGAGTGAAGAGTTTGATGATGAACCGGTGACTTACTGTATGGTAGCAGTGGAAGAAGTAGCTGAAGATTCATTGGAAGAATTGAATTTGGAGCACTGCTTTTGATGAGGAAACTGAACATCTTGATTTGGAATCCGAGATTGTCTAGGAGAATTTGATTGGAGCTTGGAAAGTGAAGATGATCCTGTTCAACTTGCAATGGTGGCTACTTTACCAAGTTCACCCCTATCTCTGAGGTATGCTCAAATTGTCATGATTTTTATCACAAATTACTTAGCAGTTATGTGATTGAAAGAGATAATTGTGTTAGGGCTAGGTGCAGGTAGTTGGTTACCAAATAACCTTAGAATCTATGGAAGCTAAAATCTTAACACATGAAAATAATGAAGTAGCTTGGGCTGAAAAATATGCACAACAAGATTATCAGTTAAAACTAAGTGAATGGAAATTAAACTGTAAAATTTCTAAAATAGAGAAATTGACTAAGGAAAGAGATGATTTGTTAGCTAAGTTTGCTACTTGGGGTGAAGTGTTACGTCACATGTTACTTATGTTCAAAAGCAGAGAGAAGAGCTTATATTAAAACTGGCTTAGGTTTTGGAATGGACTTTGATAACATAGAAGAGAATCAAGTTGATGATGACCTAGAGGATATAACCACTAGTGATGATGAACTCATTAATTATGTAGACACATCTAGTAATGAGGATTCAATTAGTGAACCACCTCTGGAGTATAAGAAAGATAATGGTTATCATGCAGTTCTCCATCCCATGGAAGTCATCAACCCCTAGGCACGATGTTTCTCGTTTTGGAGTAGACAGTCTAGAGTTTAGGAAAAAGCTACTTTGGTCAATCTAGGTGCGAAACCCCAAAGAAATGACAACGGTGTTCAAAATCAAGCGGTACCTTCAACTCAAAGTCTTGCTCCACAAGCAAGTACCTTCAGGAAAACCTTTTCAAAAGCAGATCTTGCTAAACCTTTTTGGGATAACTTTGGTCGAAACAAGTTTAATCATTCACCTAGAAGGCACAATAGTTTTGGTCATAGACATAGAAGAAATCACTTTAGAAGTATGGGTCAAAAGCGTGTTTTGTGTGTTTTAGTCCTACTCATTTAATCAAGGATTGTGAACATCACTCAAAATACCTTAGCAAATTTCCAAAGAATAGGTCTGCCAACCAGAAACCTAGAGAGCACAAACCCGATCGGAATAATTCAAATAGTGTCAATCACGAAATTTCTCACCGGATCATAGATACCCACACAGAAGACCTTTTTCAAAACCTTGATTATCTCACGGTACTTTCCAAAGTCTTGTTAATTTTAGACCGTACTTTCTCAAAGTATTGCTCAGCCAAAACAAGGTACTGATCACACTCTTTGGAATAGGAACCCTAGGAGATCTCATCACTATCAACCTAGAAGGTATTATAATTCACATAGGGTATCTAGATCACAGGAACCACGTGTTAAACCAGAATGGGTTAAGAGGGAAAAATCTGGCGAGGACAAGCAGTACTTTCAACAAAAAGTGAATCAGATGTTTTTGTGTTACAAGAAAAAGAGAATGAACTTGTAAAAGAGAGTTGTGTTGAAAAACCAGAAAGTTTTGAAAATCCACATGCTAAAAATCAAAAGATAATTCTGGATCATGTTTTGAAAAACAGTGGAAATTACATACTCAAAGAATTTGAGTTTGTAATTCCACAAGGGGAACACAAGTTAGTAATGGCTTGGGTTCCTAAAAATCACTAACTATTTTCTTTTTGTTCAAGGCAACCCAGAAGAGGAGCTTAAAGATCATCTGATTGTAGATAGTGGTTGCTCTGGAAGTATGATAGGAGACAAAGAGATTGCGATTTTAGAAATATTAGTGGAGGAAGAGTTGCATTTGGGAATGATCCCAATGGAGGAAGGATTACTGGAAAAGGAACTATCAAAGCGGGGCGTATTGATTTTGAGAATGTTAGATATGTGAAGGAGCTTAAGTTCAACTTATTGTCGGTCTCTCAAATCGTGATAAAAGCATCATGTGTTATTCACGACACGGAATGTCTCATCCTTTCCCCTGACTTTAAGCCTGTTGATGATAACTTGGTAGTTCTTAGAGTACCAAGAACAAATGATGTGTATAGTTTAGACATGAAGAGTCTACATTCCTATGGAAGAGCCACATGTTTGGTGGCTAAAGCAACAACTGAAGAGGCACATCAATGGCATAGAAGATTGGGCCATGTTAATTTCAAGAATATCAACAAACTGGTCAAAGGAAATTTAGTTAGAGGTTTACCTTCAAAGACTTACAAGAATGATCATTCATGCTTGGCATGCAAGAAGGGTAAACAACACAAAGCTTCATGCAAGAAGCTTGAGGAGAGGACTATTAGAGAACCTTTGGAGTTGTTACATATGGATTTGTTTGGACCTGTCTATGTGGCAAGTTTAAACAAGAAAAAGTCTTGCTTGGTTGTCACATATGATTGCGATAGATTGAGTTGGGTATTCTTTTTGGGATTTAAGGATGATACTTTTGATGCTATTTAGACTCTCATAATAGCACTTGAAAACCAATTGAGACTCAAGGTTAGAGGTATTAGATGTGACAATGGGACTGAATTCAAGAACAAGCTTATGGATAAATTTTGTGCAAACAAAGACATCAAGAGGGAGTTCACATTGCAAGAACACACCAGAATGGTATTAGAGAGGAAGAATAGGACTTTGATTGAAGCGGCAAGAACAATGCTAGCGATTCCCATCTACCTATTCAATTCAGTAATGAAATCTTGCTTGCTATGTACTTATGAGTCTCGATCACCAAACCACGAGATGAAGACACCTTATGAGTTGCTGATGGGCAACAAACCCAACATTCGATTTATGAAGCCTTTTGGATGCCCTCTTACTATTTTGAATACAATTGATAATCTGGGAAAGTTTGATGGCAAGTCTGAAGAAGTTTATTTATTGGGTTATTGTACCAATAGTAAGGGCTTTAGAGTGTACAATAGAGTCACTAAGAAGGTTCAAGATTGTCTTCATGTTGAGTTTTTAGAAGATCAAGTTAATGAGAAAGGTAAAGGTCCTGATTGGATGTTTGATCTTGAAGTTTTAACTCCTTCCATGAACTATGTACCTGTTCGAGAAGAAAATCAACACATGCACAATGGAGAAGATTTACAATATGTTGTTCATGGAGTGAATATTAGATCGATGTTGTCCACGATGAAGATCCTGTTAGTCCAAAGCAAAGTACTGATGTTCCAAAGCAAAGTACTGATGCACCTAAGCAAAATCTTGTTGCACCACAATCCTCATTGTTTGCCGAGGATCAATCTATTCAAGAGGAACTTAATCAGATGCTTCTTCAAGATGTTTTAGCATATGCTTACAGCGATGAACAAAGAAGAGCTTATGAAGAGGCAAAGAAGAAGAACAAGGTGAGTACTCTCACGGTACTTTGGATAGTACTTTTCGAACAAAATCTTGCTACACCAGTTGTGATACTTTAGATGATTTGGATGATCCTACCATGCACGGATTAGAAGAAAGCGATGATGAGTTTGAAGATGAAGGTATTTTCTCGATTCCAATGAAGGTCTGATGTTACTAATTTGGAGGATACTTATGGAGTTCCACAGTCTTCAAGCTTAAGAATTCATAAGAATCATCCTTTTGATCAAATCATTGGTCCTTCTACTTCTGGAGTAATGACAAGACACAGAGCTAAGACTTTTTCATCACCTCACAATGCTTTACTTAGCTTTGTGTATAAACAAAACAGACTTAATCATAAGGACCATCAAACATGTCTGTTTACTTGTTTTATCTCTCAAGAGGAACCCAAGAATATTGCTCAAGCTTTGACTAAAGAAAGCTGGGTTGAAGCTATGCAGGGAGAACTTCTTCAATTTAAACTTCAAGATATGCGGGTTTTATGTGATCTTCCGGATGGGAAGAGAGTTATTGGAACGGATGGGTTTTCATAGTTAAGAGAGATGAAAGAGGTAATGTTATCAAGAATAAAGCAAGGTTAGTAGCACAAGGCTACAGACAAGAGGAAGGAGTAGATTATGATGAAGTGTTTGCTCCTGTAGCAAGAATTGAAGCTATTAGAATTTTTCTTGCCTTTGCTTCTTATATGGGATTTCAGGTTTACCAGATGGACGTCAAAAGTGCCTTTTTATATGGCAGGATAACAGAGGAAGTTTATGTCAAACAACCTCCTGGTTTTGAAGATCCTAAACATCCAAACAAAGTCTACAAGGTAGTTAAGGCTCTTTATGGCCTTCATCAGGCATCTAGAGCTTGGTATGAGAGACTCTCTACATTCTTATTGCTACATGGCTCTGAAGGGAGCTATTGACAAGACTTTGTTTATCAAGAGAGACAAGAAGGATATCATGTTAGTTCAAGTCTATGTTGATGATATCATCTTTGGGGCTACTAAGCAGTCCGGGGTCAAGGAGTTTGAAAAGCGGTGATCAGAAGGAATTTCAAATGAGTTCAATGGGAGAGTTAACATTCTTTTTGGGACTTCAAGTTAAATAGTCAAAGGAAGGAATTTTCATAAGTCAAGAAAAGTATGTTACAGACATACTTAATAAGTTCAATTTTGATGATATGAAGACTGTTACTACACCTATTAAATCTATCAATTCATTGGGCAAAGATGAAGATGGACAACTTGTTGAAGTCAAGTTATACAGATCAATGATTGGATCTCTTATGTATCTTCTTGCATCCGGCCCGATATCATGTTTGCGGTTTGTTTATGTGCAAGATATCAAGTCTCACCAAAGATCTCTCACATGAATCTTGTGAAGAGAATTTTACATTATTTGAAACAACAACCTAAGTTGGGGTTGTGGTATCCAAAAGAGTCACCTTTTCACTTAGAGGCCTTTTCAGATAGTGATTATGCAGGTGATAACTATGATAGAAGATCAACAAGTGGTGGATGCCAATATCTTGGAAGAAGATTAGTCTCCTGGCAATGTAAGAAACAAATAATTGCAGCAACATCCTCTACTGAAGCTGAATATGTAGGCTGCTTAAGCTGTTGTGGACAAGTTTTGTGGATGGAGAATCAACTCTTGGACTATGGGTTCAATTTCAAGAATACTCCTATCAATATTGATAATGAGAGCACCATTTGTATTGTGAAGAATCCAGTTTATCATTCCAAGACCAAGCACATACAGATTAGGCATCATTTTATCAGAGATTGCTATGAGCACAGGCTCATTAATGTGGTTAAGGTTCACCCAGATGATAATGTAGCTGACTTACTCACCAAAGGCTTTGATGTTTCAAGATTTAATCACTTGGTGGTGAGCATTGGC
This sequence comes from Chrysanthemum makinoi, assembly GCA_910596185.1. Classification (NCBI taxonomy): domain Eukaryota; kingdom Viridiplantae; phylum Streptophyta; class Magnoliopsida; order Asterales; family Asteraceae; genus Chrysanthemum; species Chrysanthemum makinoi. The sequence continues at coordinate 111,208,549 of OU343223.1, forward strand.
ATGATTAACTACTGAGCTACATTTAAGGGGAGGACTATTTAGTATTAGTATAGTCCTGTGCATTGCTTGAGGGTAGGATATTTATGTGTACTTAGATTATCTGAGAGGAATTTGGAAAAGTAATGTTATTTATGAAAGTCTTGCTTGGAAAGTGCGCTTGGGAAATCTTGCATAACGTGGAAAGTCTTGTTTGTCTTATTAAAATCTTGTTCCAACGGTCATATTGAGGGGTAATTAATTCTAACGGTAACTTTGGTATTTATGGTTGTGATTTTTTAAATCTCACCTATAAATAACTACTCTCCGATTTTTCCTCTCATATTGATACTTTAGAATCTTTTCCATATTTCTCTCATCACCTCTATATTATTCGATTATATCTCTTATTGTGCCCACATATTCAACAATGGCGAATCGTCCTACAGTTTCAAAGCACAATATGGTGTCTAATTTAGATAAGACCGGCGAATGCACTTTTTCATGATATCATTGATTATCTTCTTTGGATCGCCAATCAGTTATGCTCTTTTAGTGAGGCGGATATAATTGAGCCCGGATTCAAGATTTTTGGGCTCTGCGGGGAAAATATGGAGAATGATGAATTTTATATTAGAGCTACGATTCTTTGAAAGAAGCGTGAAGATTCTTGAAGCCTCCATTAGAAGACTTGTTGTTTAATGATGAAGATGGGGCTATTCGGTTTGATAAGCAGTTGATATGGGATACTTTTGGACATATTGGTTATGAAGGGTCTTTAAATGAACAAACATTTAGGAAACAACTCTTTTGCCCTCAATGGAAGTTTATAGTACATGTGTTGCTTCAACTTTGTATTAGTGCAAAAGTACTTCTTGGGAGCAATTTGGATCAAATATAGCATCTGCTATTGTGGGCTTGGCTACAAATCGTGTTTTTAATTTCTCAAGGCTCATTCTTGATGGAATGCTTTCTCACATCACTCATGGTTCAAAGTGGCTAATGTATCCAAGATTTGTTCAAGTCTTTCTCAATAAACAACTTTTCGATGTTCCTAAGCCAACATATCTTTTACATTTGTGGTTCAACAAGCCAAAATTTTACCTTTATGGCTAGGAAGCGTGATCAATTCCTTTGGAAGGGATACTCCCTTAACTACTTCTATGATGGAAGTTGTTCAGTGTTAGAGCGATCTTTGAAGAAGATGAAGCTCTTGAAGGTCTTGCATCGCAAGTCTTGCTTCTCAAGAGAACCTTGCATCTCCACAAGGTACGCTTCCCAATACTTGAAGTTCAAGAAGATGTTGCAGTCTCACCTTCTCCATCTCCACTAAGATCTGTTCTCGATTCTCCATTAGAGGAACATTCACCAATTCAAGGAGATGATTCACATACTATACCCCTGAAGAAATGACATTGGATAATTATGTTTTGACAAGGGAGTTGGTTAAGTTGAAAAAGACTACCGAGGCTCGGTGGCCAGGGATAAAGAAATTGAAACTCAAGTTTAGACGGCTAAAGAATTTTGTTTGGCCTTTGGTTCAACATCATCGTATATGGGTCAAATCGAAGAAGAAAGAGCAAAGGCAAAGAAGAAAAGCAAGCGCGAGGTTCACCAACAATCTTACGTCCAATTGGGGAGGAATTTAGAAGAAGATAATTTGAAAGAAGATGTTGAGAAGGAGAATGAACACGAAAGATCTTGAAGAACTTGAAAAGATCGAAGAACGAGTCATTCAAGATCTTGAGGAGCAAGTTCAGTTCAAAGTCGCAAATCAAGGTCGAAAATCAAAGTCTTGCTTTTCAACAAGGATCCTGAGGCAAAATTATTAACTCCAAGGTTGTTGAACTTTGAAGAGGAAGTTGGTCCTTCAACAAGCGTACATGAAGAAGTTGTAGGTCCTCACTGTTATACAAGAAGAGGAAGTTACACTCAAACCTTATCCATTACGCAAGTGATGATGAGTTCATTGTTGTACTTTTGCAAGATTTATCACAACCAAAGGGTGGTGTTACTATTTCGAAGTTCTGAGAGGAACAACCAAGAGCTTCTCAACCTACAATTGATCCTAAAGATAAAGGAAAGGGTGTTCTGGTAGAAACTAAGAAGAAAAAGCTAACTTTGGCAGAACTTAGAGCAATTGAAATTGCTAGGAATGAAGCTGCAGCTAGAAAAGTTCAAGAAGAACTTAATCTGAAGTAGTGGTGAAGTTACTAATGAAGAGGCAATTAATGAAGAAGCGACTAGGAAAATACAAGAAGAATTGGATCTTTGAAGGCTTGAACCATTACGTCACCTACTCTGTTAGATTTATGCCTAGAAGACCTAATAAAGCTAAAGACAGAAATGCTATGATGGCTTATCTTAAAAGTCAAGGGTATAAAGGATTGTAGAGGTTTAATTATTTTGAGATGAAAAGATTGTATGATGCTTCTAGGGAAGCTTATAAGAAACATGTTGAAAGCATCAAAGATTTTAGAGATGAACTACTTGGGCTGAGCGAGAAAGGAAGAAGAGTTTAAAAAGAAAAGTAAAAGCTGAAGTTAAAGATGTTCGGTTCTCAAAGAAAGAAAAAGTTGAGTTAAGGTCGAGACTAGGGATGAACTAAGAAATTATCTCGAGTAGTAGATTTTGAATATTCCAAAGAAGATCGATATGAAGATGAACAGATCTCAGATTAGTGCTTTTGAAGTTGTGGAATCCAAAGATGGAAGTTATATGATGTTTCATAAAGAAGATGAAAGTTTTAGAGTGTTCAATAGGCTATGGGATTTATTGCACATTATAGATAGAGTGGATCTATTCTATTTATATCATGTGGTGAAAGCTTACTTTGAACATAATCCATTAAGAGGGATTGGTTTAGTTTTACTTGGAGATCTCACAACTACATGGGAAACTGAAGAGCAAAGCACTGATGACATTTGGAAAGATCAAGAGAATTGGGAAATTGTCTGCTGGAGATTCTTTGAAGAGTCTGGTGTTCATGTTTTAGAATTGGAAAATGGTACAATGATACACATGTTTGCAAATAGAAGATACCCTCTTACTGTTGAGCTTATGAGAAGGATGATAGAGCATGGAATGGAAGTAGAAGAGGATAATGAAATTGCTTGCATGATTATCAATTTGTTTATCAACTGGACTACTATTGCTGATGAGGATGACTGACTAGTATGAATCTTATTTGAATAAATTATTTTTGATAAATCAGTACTTTATTCAAAGTATCACGATCAAATAGTACTTTCATCAAAGTCGCTTTGCGCTTTTAACGATTAAGTGCTTTTGAAAGAAACCTTTTGTTAAGTAACAAATATTTTGAAACAAAGGTTGAATAAAATAAATGGTTTTGAGATGGCAACATCAATAGGTCATCAATCCACCATGGTTACAAAAGGATTGGCTAATCCATGAGCAAACGGCTCCGGTAAAGATATTTCAAATCCGTTTTTAGTTGACAACTTGCTAATAAGTTGTATGGTAATCAACTCACCATATCAGGTAATGTGAAGAGTTGGCTAGCCCACAAGAAAATGGCTTGTGGTAAAAGGCTGGAAAAACCATTATTGGTAATTAGTTCACCATTAGATAAAAGAACTAACTAGTCTAGAAGGGTACAACTTTTGGTAAAGACAACTCAAATCTGTTGATAGGCGGTGATTTGCTAAAAATCATATGGTTATCAATGTACTATGGTTTTACACACTTAAACATTGGCTACTCGAGTTAATGGCTTTTGGTAAAGAGATCTAAATCCATTAAATTTTCAATGATTCACCTCTCACTGGAGTTAACACACCTGGAAGTGATGAGAATAGTATGCAACTTAAACTTAATTAATGTATAAATTGTCATATGTTCTTTGTGTTCTTTGAAAAGATGGAGCTTCTTTGGATGATCTTTGTAAAATAATAATTCTAGAGATACTTTGACAAGCCGCAGACACTACTAAATACAATCCAACTAAGAAACAATCGTCCTTAAAGATGAAGTCGTTAAAGATAAATTCACAATGGAACTTGAAGTCAAGCTAGTAGAATTCAAGTTAGGGGAGGATTGTTGGGATATGAGTCTTGAAGATTGACAAAGTCAAGATTGATAAAGTCTTGGAAAAAGTCAAAGAGTCAAAGTAATGCTAAAGATAAAGTCAAAGTACTGCACATGAAAGTCAAAGTACTGCAAGAACAAAGAACTGTTATATTAGTTTATAGAAAGTATTGTAACTCTAGAATATTCCGTATTAGATTACTTGTCGTACAAGGATACAAATTGTAAACCGACTAGGGTTATCCTTGAGCCTATAAAAGGATCCCTAGATTGGCATTAGACGTACGAGTTCATAAGTCATTATTTAGAGTTTTAGAGAAGTTCGATATTCTTAGAGTTGTTGAAGTATCTACATAATAAGCAGATTTAGAGTTAATAATAAAAGTTATTCTTCTTAGCTTTGTTAAGTAAATTCCGCATACTTAATAGAGTTTGTTCAGTGTTTCTTTGTTAATAACTTAGGATTTATCCGAGGTTGTTAAACCTTAAACAAGCTATTTAAGATAGTTTGGTTAGAGTATATCGATCCAACAATACATTTTGGGGTGAGAAAATATGCAAAACCTTTTTATGGACCTGAACTATTGCATGATTACTATTACGTGAATTAGCCTAAGCCCTGATGTCCCTAGAAATGCCCCCTTTTCATGAACCGTCAGTTCCCTGTTGGGAAGCGCGAATGTTATAAATAGATTTATTGAGGGTGACTCATCTGTTCGGTTGGCCATGCTTAGGCCGGCGAAAGCATTATACCATGTCGAATCAGTGTTGAGGACAAAACACTCGCATTGGGCCTATATATCGTATGATTTCATTTAGCATACAAAAACTGTCGTAGTATCGGTTGCATGAACTTAGTGCTAACGTAATAGACTTTCATCCATATATCATTATATTCGTTGTAATGATTATATGACTTTGATTTTGGTCCATGCTTACTGTTTTATTATAAACCTATGAACTCACCAACTTTTAGCTGACCTTTTTAGTATATTTTATCAGGTGTTTGAATTGTGATCATGGATGCAAGGCAATAGGTGGTAAATGGTCGTAGTAATGCTAAAAGAAGTGTTTTCACACAAAGTGATGTTTTATTTGGGACCACAAAACTTATGGGTTGTGCCATTTTATTTTAAACAATGTTTTAAAACTATTTTATGAATTTAAACGGAGTATGTATTCCGTTCTTTATTACTTGTGTTGTGATCTCCGATTTCGTAGCATCCCCATGACCCGTATGCTTCAGCTAAACCGTTGGGGTGTTACAGGCGACCTCTCTACCTTAATTAAGGGTAAGACTGTCTACGTCTCAACCTCCCCCATACACCGTGAAAGACGGTATTGGGACCCATAACCTGTGGAAGGCGGTATTGGGAGTTACTTTTAATTAAAAAAATTAGAAGAGTATTAATGTCAACTAACTTGTAAATATGTTAACTTTTTATCATTAACACTTAACTATGTGCCACTATCATGCAAGTTGGAAAAAATAATATTGAGATAAGAGTTTGTCTAACAAGTGCATCGAGGGCACCTATTAAACCACATTCATTAAACTCAAACTTTCCTTTTAAAGTAATAATTGCATTTATTACATATTCATTAAACTGGTAAATTATCATAATTAAGTTTGATTTTTAATTCCATATACTTAAAGTTTCATTTAATTATAATGTTAAACCTTACCTCGAAGACATTCGTTGAACAATCCATTGATATACTGTAATAAACATAATAAGATTCGCTTATGTTACTATGATTAATATTTAAAGAATGAAGCACAAAACTCATTTCTAAGCATGCTCCACGTCTAAAGAAACTTTTAAAGTATTGCTTAAGATTCTTTATATTTTTACGATCATCATTAATCAATCAAACATATATGTATTATATACATAAGATAATGGGAATAAACTTACTTATTAGATAAAATAAAATCAGCTTGGTATAAATATGTTCAAAGTTACAACTATGCTATAAAGATGACACTTAATTGGGGGATAAATGTAAGTGAGTAGTGTTATTTTTTTCTTCAAATTAAAAGAATTTTTGAATTTATATAATTGAAGATGCTCTAAGAACGGGTGTAATGGTGGTACCACCTCCACGTCAAGACACATCATCTCTCCTTGCAACACATTAAAAGAAAGAGACAATCGTTGGTTATCCATCTCTGATTTACCTATCTTTTTGCCCTTCAACGTGGCCTTCTAGACTTTTTCAATTCATTACAATGTTCGCGCCTGCTACATGATTTTGCACGCGTTGTATTGTGCCTTAGTACACTCGATCTAAAAGCATCTCAATGTACTTCATCAGTCCTAAAACAAATGTCCGCTGTCAATACACACTTTTAAAATTCCCACTAACTACACTATACATTAATCAAATATCTTATATACCATTAAAGTCTTTTTTGATTGGTTGAAAAATAAAATGAACATTTTTTCTTTGAGACAACACAATAAAGTTGTATTAAAATCCGCATCATGTTTGACGTGATAGAGAAAATTATGATTTTCACCTTTTTAACATAACATCGTAATACTATCTTACCATATTGTTATGTTATAAGTTATTTTCAAAAGAATATATTATAGTATAATATTAATAAGCTATTCATGTTTTTATTTTTATTTTTCAAGCTAAGTTTAATTAAGACTTTAAAATTTTGATACAAAGATTTGATGTAAATACACATCAGTAGCTGATTGTGTACGATACCTCCAGACACGAGTAGATGAACCGGTCCAACCCCGGATCAAGACCTACCGGTCTAGACTTGCCCCCGGACATCATCCGCCCCCGCAACAAGTCACCAGGACAAGGGATCGTAACCGCGGATACATAACATGTCCAAGGAAAGCTTAGCTACGGCTCAACCAAAAGGGTAAGGAATCTTACATGGGAATGAGATACTGTCGCCCACAATCCTCAAAAGGGAAAGCGCTGCGGATTGCCGCCCAAAACCGTCGCTATCACAACAATAAGACAACCTCCTGGGTTGACTTGCGCTCTTCCCGCCCATAACTGTCGTTCTCATGACTCGTGACCATGAGAACCCGACAAGAAAGTCCAACATATAAATAGGGGTCTTCGCCCGCTTTGTTCAAACGGTAACTTGGACTCACTCTCTCTCTAGAATACTTTATCTCTCTAAACCAATACTTACTCTCACACCCGAGGTTGACCGCGGAAGACCTCTTCCGCGGTGAGACTAATGGTGTTCCATTTTCTTAGCAGCTACAACTCAAGATTCTACCACTTAATTCAAGATCTGTTCCACCAAATATAGCCTAAACTAGCCCTTGTGTGGAAGAGCCTCAGATTTATTTTAACAAGTTGGCGCCATCCGTGGGACGCTAACATAACTACATTTCAAAAAGAAGCTCTCTTACATGAGTAATCAGACAGATAACCCCTCTCCTTCCTCCTGACATTCTACGGTCAGAAACACAGGCGGGAAGGAAAATGAGAATGACACAAAACGCTATTCCCCTAACGCTGTGCGGGCAGGCAATAAAGGGAATTACTGACATGCACTATAACCGGATTACGCCTTTAATGGCGGAGAAGGTTCATCAAGAAAAAAGCTGAAGATTCAAAACCCGGATTTTGACGATGAAACCGGGAATGAGAGATCTGGAACAGCGGAATACACGGTGGGAGTTTGAAAGAAGAGAGATCCAAGAAAAGGCGGATGGGTAGCCCCATCACGGTCGATCCTACGGAATATTCCGGATCATGAAGCGTCTTCCGAGAGACTTCGGCGGAGAAAAGCGCCTCAGGGGAAGAAGCGGGAGAAGGGGGCGATACGCGGCCAGACGTGTTCTCCAAGTTGGAAAAGGAACGTATGCATGTGACCACACGACTGGGAAACAAAAAACCGGACGTGTTCTCTCGGCTCTAGCCCAAAACATCCTCCCGCCAACGACGAAGAAAAGAAGCTGAAAATCTTAAAAAAGAGAACGCGGCAGCAAGGCACTCGGTCGAAAGGCATCAGAGAAGCCAAAGCTCGAACCGGGTATGTGCATCTCACTCGAGGTACATTAAAGACGAAAACAGCCGCTCCAACCCCAGTAGATCCAGGGAGATGTCTCCCCCGAAAAGTGAAGAAAGCACAAGAGGACATTGGAAGTCCACTCCAAAAAACAAGCCGGGAGACGAATCCGACGAGCTATATTGTCCTTATGACATTGCTGACGCGGATCCCTTCACCCAAAGGATACGGAACTTTGAGTTCCCAAAGAGAACGCGGATGATAGCTCACGTCAAAACATATGACGAAACAGGGGACCCCGGGGATCACCTCAAAAATTTCCAGACCGCGGCTAAAGTGGAACGCTGGCCCATGCCCATGTGGTGCCACAAGTTTAATTCTACCCTAATGGGGCACGCCCGCGTCTGGTTTGATGAGGTTTGTCCAGAAAGCATTGGCAGTTTTAAGGAATTGAGGAAAAGCTTCCTATTGTACTTCCTTCAACAGAAGAAGTATACCAAGGACCCTATAGAGTTGCACCACATTAAGCAACGGGAAGGAGAATCTGCATAAGCGTTTGTTGAGCGGTTCAAGGCATAAAGTATGCACGTGAAGAATGCTCCAGAATGCGTGCGAGTGTCGGGTTTCATGCACGGAATAACGAATCCCGAGCTGATTAAGAGACTCAATGACAACATACCTAAAACGGTAGATGAGATGTGGAAGGTAACCACAGCGTTTCTCCGTGGAGAGTTAGCAGCGGCAAACCAGACAAAGAAAAAGCACTAGCAATGGAGAAACTACGAGGGTGGACAAAAAAGCATCCAAGTGTTTGAAAGAAAAACAACGTTCAAGGGACGTCTGAGGCCGGAAAGAAAGCGGGGCGACATGTTCACCCCCCTCACAAAAACCCCAAAGGAGATCCTGGCCATGGATTCAGTGAAGTTCATAGCCCCTCCTCCTATGTCTAGCCCAACTGAATCCCAAAACAAAGACATATATTGAGACTTCAATAGGGAAAAAGCACAATACAAACGAATTTTATCAGCTCAAAAAGCAAATAGAGGAAGCGGTTAGGTCTGGACAGCTAGCACACCTGGTCAAGGAAATTAAGAACGGCAGCCAAAAGAATGGGGGCACCAAGGGAGGAAAAAAGGACACCACTGCCAAAGACAAAGTCCAGGGCATATTCATGGTGCAAACCTGGCAGCGGACAGTTAGGCCAAGAGTATCCGGGGACATAACTCCTTACATAGAAATCTCAATTCCCCCTATAGCCGGAGACGACTAGGACGATCATCCGCTGGTAATAAAGTCAGACATTGAAGGATGTAAGGTCCACAGGATGTACGTGGACAATGGGAGTGCCTCAGAAGTCTTGTATGAGCACTGCTTCAACAAGCTAAGTCCCGATATCCAGAGAAGAATGGTACCCGCCTCATCCCCGCTCTTAGGATTTAACGGAGAGCTTTCATGGCCACTAGGGCAAATCCTTCTGGAAGTAACATTGGGAGACGACAAAAAGTCAGCCAACGCGTGGATGAACTTAATAGTAGTAAGGTCCCCATCCCAATCTAATAGGATAATTAGAAGGCCAGGCATAAGGATGCTAAAAATAGTTCCATCCACGGCTCACGGAATGCTAAAGTTCCCCACTCACGGCGGAATAGTAACCTTGCATAGTGACAAAGTAATTCCAGTTGAGTCTTGGGATGATTGCTGAACCTCAGCCGCGCCAAGATGCGGAAGAGACTCCGACAAAAGAGGGGGTCAAAGTAGCAATCCATCCTGAATTTCCAGACCAAACGATTATAATCGGATGAAGCTTAAGTGACGAAGGTAAGAGGAATCTCTGCGATTTTCTCAAGAGAAACTTGTACATCTTCGCTTGGCAGCCCTCTGACATGACCGGGGTCCTGAGGACAATAGCTGAACATAAGCTGGAGATAAGAGAAGGCTACAACCCGGTGCGGCAAAAGAAAAGGGGGAAAGCCCTGGAAAGAAACAAGGCTATCAATGACGATGTCACCAAGCTAGTTTCAGCAGGAATTATGAGGGAAGTCCACTACCACGATTGGTTGTCTAATCCGGTCTTGGTCAAGAAGAGTGACGGGAGCTGGAGAATGTGTGTGGACATCAAGGATCTAAACAAAGCTTGTCCAAAGGACTGTTCTCCTCTCCTAGAGATCGACTAGAAAGTAGAATCCCTTTGCAGCTATTCCTTTAAATGCTTTCTGGACGCTTACAAAGGATATCACCAAATACATATGGCAGCCGTGGATGAGGAGAAAACGGCATTCCACACAAACCAAGGCATTTTTTGCTACACGAAGATGCCCTTCGGACTAAAGAATGCCGGAGCCACATATCAAAGGTTAGTAGACAAAGCTTTTGACAAGCATATCGGGAGAAACTTGGAAGTTTACATCGATGACTTGGTCATCAAGAGCCACTCAAAGGTGGAGGTACTCGGGGACATTGAAGAAACCTTCGGGACCTTAAGAAGGATTAACATGAAGCTTATTCCTAAGAAATGCACGTTTGGGGCGGAACAGGGAATGTTCCTTGGCCATGTCATAAGTAAGGAAGGAATCAGGGCTTGTCCGGAGAATTACAGCCGTAACCATGCTCACATCCCCAATAACTAAAAAGGAAGTACATAGTTTGAATGGGAAGCTAGCCAGCCTCAGCCGCTTCATGTCAAAGTCCGCGAAAAAATCTATATCGTTCTTTAAGACATTGAAGAAATGTATCATGAAAAGTGACTTCCATTGGACGACAGAGGTGGAACAGGAGTTCAAGGCAATGAAGCAGCACATAGCCAACTTACCAATGGTAACAACACCTCACCCAAAGGAGGAATTGATCATGGACCTATCCGCGGCAAACGAGGTAGTAAGCGCAGTCTTGTTAGCACAACGGGAGTCGCGACAAGAACCAGTCTACTTTGTTAGCCGCGCCTTGAAAGGGCTGGAGATCAACTACAGCCCAATTGAAAAGTTAGTGCTGGCATTGGTATATGTATCCCGAAGGCTGCGACGGTATTTCCAGGCACACCCGGTGGCGGTTGTCACAAACCAGCCCCTAAAGCAGGTGTTAACTAAGACGGAGAAGATTGGAAGAATGTCCGGATGGGCAATAGAGCTGGACGAGCATGACATCGAGTTCGCACGGGGCGGCTATAAAGGGCAGTGTTGGCGGACTTCATAGAGGTCAGGAGGATGGATTCCCCGACAAGCCAAAAGATAAACTTTCGTTCTCAGAACTGTTGAACTTATTCATAGACGGATCTGTATGCCAGGAAGGGTCCGGAGCTGGCTTAATTCTAACAAGTCCGGACAGAGAATTCACATATGCTCTACGTGATGAATTTGAGGCATCCAATAACGAAGCCGAATATGAGGCACTGATAGCAGGATTGCGAATAGCAGAGCAAATGAAGGTGCATGACCTCTCTGCAAATGTAGACTATAGACTGGTGGCAAACCAAATTAATGGTTCTTACGAGGCAAAGGAAGAAAGCATGATGCGGTACCTAGCCAAAGCCAAAGATTTGATCGGAGGTTTCCGTACATTTTCCATTAAGCATATTCCGCGGAGCCAGAACAAGCAGGCAGACGCGTTGAGCAAAATAGCTTCCACTAGCTTCGCCCATCTAAAAAACAAGTCATAGTAGAGGTCCTGAAGGAAAAGTCAATTAAAGAACGGGAAGTCTTGGCTGTGGTCGAAGAAGATGGGGACACGTGGATGACCCCGCTAATTGACTATCTGAAGGAAGAAACATTGCCAGCAGATGCCAAGAAAGCAAGAAAGCTGAAGATCAAAGAGGGACAGTATGCACTGAAGGATGATGTTCTGTACCAGAGGTCATTTCTTGAACCATGGCTCCGATGCATAGGCCCCACCCAAGCCAATTATGTGATGAGGGAAATACACAAGGGATCGTGTAGTATGCACTCAGGACCGAGGGCGGTCGTGGCTAAGGCAATCAGGTCCGGATACTATTGGCCAACAATGCACAAGGACGCCCGAGAACTCATCCAGAAATGCGAAGATTGTCAGGTTCACCGTCCGGTGCCCACGAATCCGCAACAGAACTTGACCTCGATCACTTCTCTCTTGCCCTTTTACAAATGGGGCCCCTTTCCCAGAAGCCCCAGGCAAAGTAAAATACATGATAGTGGGAATTGACTACTTCACCAAGTGGATTGAGGCTAAACCTCTGGCCACCATCACGAGCAAACAAGTTAAGAAGTTTGTTTGGGATAACATCGTGTACAGGTTTGGGCTTCTGGGGGAGATCGTATCGGACAACGGAAAACAGTTTCGTGATAATTCGTTCAAGGACTAGAGTGAGAAGCTTAACATCAAGCAACGCTTCGCGTCTATCAAGCATCCGCAGGCGAACGGTTTGGTGGAAAGTGCAAAAAAAAGATTGGGAGACGGAGTAAAGGCGAGGCTAGAGAGAAACAACAAAGACTGGATAGAAGAGGTGTCGTACGTGTTATGGGCTCACCGAACGATGATCAAGACCAGCAACTGGGAAACTCCATTTTCACTCACGTACGGCACAGAGGCAGTCATTCCGGTAGAAATTGGTATGCCAAGCATCCGGTGCACAACCGTGAATCAAGTATCCAATGACAAGGACCTACGCATGAACCTCGACCTCTTGGGAGAAAAAAGAGAAGCTGCTGCAATTGAGGAGGCATGTAGTAAAGCCAGGATGGAGAAATACTACAATGCCAAGTTCGCGAAACGACATTTAGGCCCGGAGACTTCGTCTACCGCAGCAATGAGGCAAGCCGTGTGGAAGACACGGGTAAACTGGGTCCCAAATGGGAAGGACCGTACGAGGTAATGGAAGCACTAGGGAACAGAGCATAAAAAGTCAGAGGACCAAGCGGAGAGATCCTCCCGCGAACATGGAACATTCGCAACCTAAAAACATGTTATGTATAAGTTTAGTATATGTACCCCCACCTTTTGTAGTTGATCGCGGACCAGATCCGGACAACAAGGATGATATTTTAATTTCCGTCTTTAGTTTTTTCTTATTGCTCCATGTATTATCTTTTGTTCATTAATGAAATGTGGAGCCTGGCCCGCTTCACAAGTTTTCCTAAAAATACAAATTTCTTTATGTTTCTAGTAATTCTATCGCATATCTGCGACACGTGCATAAGAGATATTGCAAAGCCGGTACAAGGATGAGCAACCTCATAATTGACTCAGGCATATAAGAGGTATTGCAAGCCCATTGACCAACACATATTACCTGGGGAACACAAAGTACGGACGCATAAGGGTAACAAATAAAGCCCGAATTCCTTGACTCCGGTAAATGAACAGACATATGAATACATTCTAAGTATCAAACACATGCAACACCATTCATTAAAATTTTATCAGTACATGTACGCAGGGGCATACCCCCGGATTACAAAACTACTTAATAAAGTACAAAAGAAAAGTTAGTAAGACGGGGGACACAGCCCCGGACCCAATGCTAACCTACCATCACATATACAACGAGGGCATACCCTCGGACAAAAAGACCATCTGAAAAAGCTTCACAATGATAAGAAGGGCGGCATAGTCTAAATGCCACCAATGGCAACACCCCCAACAAACATCCTAAGCCGCATGATCCCCGACCTCATCCAGAACACCGGTATCAAACATGTCATCATACTGAGTTTCGTCCTCGCCGGTGGGACCTGTGGTAGGAGCAGACTGGGTTGGCCCTGGAGGAGCAATAATCATGGAGGGTTCCCCGGAGGTGTTAACTTGATGAAAAACGGTGGAAACAGTCAAGTCCGGGTTACCATAATCAAACTCCTTACCATGAAGACAACTTTTCCTCTACTTATAAACGACAATGGCCCGAGGCCGCCTAGTAATAGCCTGGAGCAAGGAATTGGGGAGAAGGACCTCTCCTCATAGGGGACATTTGAACACAACTAGCGACCCACTCGGACGCTCCTCCTGGAGAACTAACTTAGCCATCAAATATTCAAGAGGGGCATCCTTGCACGCCTCCAGCGACTCAAGAAAAGGAAAAGGCACATTACTTAGCCGCACAACAGCCTCATTGAACCGCGCCTTCGCTTCGGGATTGTATACCTTGATGGATTCCAAATTTGTGTCTTTGGCACCATGAACAACCCCAGCCTCCAAGCCTTATCGAAGCCCTTCCGCAATAGCCTTGCAAATACAGTTACCCAAGCGAGTTTGCAACTCCGTAGATTGCTTAAATATTATCCAAGCCTTGCAGAAGCCGTGTCCAATGACCCATATTTTCCCCTTCACAGCAAGAAGGCAGCTGGGGAATAATTCCTCATCAAAGTCTCGGTTCAAATCTGCCAGCTTCTGATCTAAAATGGCCAACCGCTCATCATACGTCCTCCAGACACTCTCCTCGCATTCCTTCAACTTCTCCCCTAGAAAACCCGCATCCTTAACCTACGTCTTCAGTTCCTCACTCACGGCAGATAACCCAGACACTTGACCCTTCAGCCCAGCCTTTTTAATAGTAAGATCTGCTAGCTGCTGATCCTTAGGAGCAATCAAAGCTTCCAGTTGAGCTACACGGTTACGGAGCCTCTTTACCTCTGATGACTCACCCTAAAGAGCCGTAACACGCTCACGGAGGCCCCTCGCCTCCGCGGCCTCAGTCTCAAGCTCCAATACATGATCCTTCAAACTAGCCACCCGGTTATCTCTCCTCTCCAGCCTCTTGGTCAATTTGGCGCGAACTTCTGAGGACATGCGCTGTTCTGTAGCTTATGATATTGTACTGATCCAATAAGTCCTGATGCGACATGTTGCGAAGCACGGACAGATAGCCAGGAGTAGAAAGATTGTCAATCAAACTTCGGCAAACCCAGGCATCGTCCATGCGGAACTCATTGGTAGGGAGCCACCTCGGAACATAAACATTCTTAGCCTTTACAAAGGTCCACAGACATAGAATGATAAAAATCATCATCAGACGCAACAGGACGATGAACAGCAGAGTTCGGAGGAGGAGAATCAACTTCAAAACCACTATCCTAATGCGTTTGTTGAGAAGGCCCAGGCATGCTTGACTCAGTAGCCTCTGGGGGAATGCTGATCGAATTCTTGCTAGCAGTGTCCGGATCCGTAGGGTGCGAAGGAGAAGCCTCAGAAGACACAATAATAGGACCCGGACGCATGGTCCCATAGTCAGATTCGGTATGAAGTTCCAAAACCAGAACTGCCTTTGAAGCCAGAGTCTCTGCAAAGCCAAAACACTTGAGTTAATAATATAATAAGACAAAGATAACCACGGCCATAATAAAAGATATCTTATCGGTAGCCACTCCCATGCCTTGCTGCGCCAGAGGAATAATTCTCTTCTTCTTCGGATTCTTGGAAGGGATATCCAACGTGACTCTCTTCTTCCCAGCAGCTTTACCAGCCTTGGCAACCTCCACAGAATCAACAATGGTCTACAGTACCAAAGTAATAATATCCTCCATCGGCTCCACAACCCAGTCAACAGTTTCTTCTTGCAGGGTCTTCTCACCCTCGTTCAGAATCCTCTCCCCGGACTCCACCACAAACAAATCCGGCTGATTAATGAATGAGAACAAATCTGTTAATACAAATAAGCCGTAAAAACGTTTATTTATATTTTACGATCTTCTAATGTTTTGTCGATAATAAACGTAAAATCATTTTAACGAAACAAATAAAATACGCAAATGTTTTGAGCCAATAGTTTACCAACACACTTACGTTTTTACATAAAACACTAAACAAGTAATAGTGATATTAGGATTTAGTAATACATATGTACAACAACTAGTTTTTACATATTGGATAGATATATACATAAATTGTATGTATTATAATGGGAAATATAATGGGTAGAATTTTAAGTATTTGACCCTTTGACCAAATACATTGAATGTAGTTGGGTTTAACCCAAAGTCCATGACCCATACCCATGGAGCATTACCCATAACCCATTGCATGACATCATGCATAAGTCATGAATGGGTATTATCCATGACCCATGGATTTAACCCATGACCCATGGACTAGATACATTGCACATACTAGATACATTGTATCTACTTGGATACCCATGGTCCAAAGTCTAGGACCCATGACCCATAACCCATGACCCATGACCCAAAACCCATGGGTAAAGAGGAGCGTCCCACGGTTCCCCTGGTTTACACTAGACGGATCCCTCAAGCAAGGGATCCGTGGGATCCGTGGAACAGTAGACTATTTTCTTCTATAAATAGTGAGCCATTTCTTCATTTTGGGTTGTCATTCCCACACATATTTTCTCCTAGTATTGTAAACCCTCTAACCTCAGATCCTAAGGACCTCTCTATGTACTTTGTGTTTTGTTTTTGTGTGATTCTCTAGGTTCCTCTTAAAGGCGAGATCACCACCTCTTGAAGTCGAGCAAGCTCAAGTCCACGAGTTGCCATGCTTCGTCATCATCAAGACTAATGAGGTTCTCTTGTTGATAGTTCTTTCTTCCTCCCTAGAAGTTTTGTGTCAAAGGCATTAGTGAAGGATGCAGAAAGAGTCGAGACGAAGGCATTAGTGAAAGGTGCTTAACGTCCGTGTCAGAGGCATTAATGAAGGATGCCAAAAGATTCATGACGAAGGCATTAGTGAAAGGTGCCAAACGTCCGTGTCAAAGGCATTAGTAAAGGATACCTAGAAGTCAAGTCAAGAGGCATTAGTGAAAGATGTCAAGAGTGTACAATCGATGAGGTGCATAAATGTGCAAATAGATATAGGTTGTGTCAAAGGATATTGATATCCTTGTTGATGTTGTCATAAGGAGTGGGTCTCCTTTGGGATAGGTGTTGTGTAGTGTTGGGTAGTAGTTCCTCCTTTGTAATAGAACTCGGTATCTAGCCTCATACCGGATAAAGTGTAGGCGACGTTGTGATAGGTGTAGTTCTACCTTGTGGAAGAACCCGGTGTCTAGCCTAGCACCGGAAAAAGAGTAGGCTACGTTGTAAAGGCTTTTCCGCCATAAGGAGTTGGTGTCGTGTAGTGATTACGAACTCTCGAGTAGGTGATTCGGGGAGTGGAGTAGGGCAAGGAAGGTGTCTTTGTAGCCGAACCACTATAAACACTCGTGTCGTGGTTTTGTGTTCCTTACTCTTTACCTTTGCATTACACATTTCAATATCTATCTATCAACATCCAACATACACATTTAAATAGATTGACATAAGTCGATCTAAATATTTTAAAACGAAGTTTTAATTGGTAAAACTATTCAACCCCCCTTCTAGTTTTCCACAATTGGCATCAGAGCTTCGTTACCAAGTTTCTTAGAGTATGTTGTACTTTAAAAACTTGACACGATCCGTGTATGTTTGAAAACTACAAAGAAGGAAATCTTTTAAAACAAATTGCTTCTTTTGCGTTGGATAATGATAGATTATTCTAACATTTTCTTTTCAAGAAATCTTCATGCTAGGATCTCTCCAAAGTCTTCATTTCTATTCAAAGAATATTGAAGTCAACGTTCAAGGAAGAACCTAAAAGTAATCGCAACCTACTTAGTCTAAGTACAACAGATAACTTTAAAAGCTCATGAAGTATTTCGGTTTTATGGTCTCCATAAACCATATCAAGAGCGTAGAGGTATGTTCACTTATCCTTAGCTAGTTTACGTCTACATGAATATGTTGATATTATTCTCTTTCTTTCGTTAATAATTGCTAGTCTCTAAAAAGTCTCTTTTCGCCACTTTCCCGACTTACTCATCATCGGGAATAGTATTCCTCTTTGATTTTCTAAAAAAGGTCGTCAAACTAATGCCGCCATCAAAAATAGATCTTTGATAATTAACTTATCAAATCCCGTTTACCAAACATCTATTCATTTAAGAACCTCAAAGCTATTTTTGTTCCATAAGCTAGTGTATAACTTATTACAAAAATAACACCAAACACCCTCTTTCTGTCCACAATAGCCGGATCCCTCAAGTTGTACTAGCCGGATCCCAATTTCAAGGGATTCGGGGGAACCGTGTGACATAAACCAACTATACGTTTTTCAAAACCAATTATGCTCTTTTCCCTCTCCTCACAAAACACAAAAACGATCCAATTGTTGCTTTCACCTCCATAGGGCTTCATATCCTCAAGCATCTTCCTCTAGAACATCATTGTAAGTAATTACACTCATATATTCTAATCTTCATCATCCCCATCCTAGGGTTTATGGTTTTCAATTTTTTTTATCAATTGATGAAATTAGGTTTTGCTAAATTAATCACTAGAAAAGGTTTTCACATAACTAAGACTCCATTGTGCTTACAACATTGTTAATACAAATCAAAACCATAAACCCATCTCAACAAATTATACCTAATTGGAATATTTGTTTTTTCTAGGACCAACCATGCCTGAAGCTACCCAACAAGACCACCATGATACCGTTCATTACCTCACCAAATACTATCGAAAAGAGGGGCTTTCAAAAACCGATCGTAAAATATTCAAAAGACTTGAAAAACGACTTATCCAAGGTCGTGTGGCAAGGAATGTTTCCTTGAAGATACCGACATTCGCCAAGTCTTCTCGGTAATCAACTTTGATTGTCTTCTTGATATTGATGAACAAATTTGTCTGGTTTTCATCTTTGAATTTTACAAAAGCGTTAGGATCATTAGAAATAGTGATGATAGCATTTCAATCGCTTTTATCATCAATATACAAAACTTTACTCTACCCCTCAACACATTTGCACAAATACTCTGCATTTGTATGTACTCCCAAGATTGGGCAATATCCACTCAATCCTTTGCACTAGATTCCAAACCAATCTACCACACTCCTCTTGATGACCCCGCAATTGTTTGAGATACCATTTTCCAAATTAGAGCCGACCAATCTCACTTCAACCGCAACAAAGAGCTTATTCACCTATCCCTTTAAATGGAACTCTTCAAATGCATCCCGTCTATAGAAAGTGGGAAGAAATTCTTAGGTAAAATGTCATTAGTTTGGTCGGAAACAAAGACCATCCAAATGCATGTCTTGTCCAAATGATATATTGCCTCATTCACCAAAGGCCATTTAATCTTGCCTATTACATGGTGAAGAGAATGCCCGGTGTATTCAAAGTCGCCAACATGGTACTTCCCTATGGTACACTCCTAACACGACTCCGCTGAGTATGTTAGTGCAATGCAACCATCTCCAATCAACGATGATCATTTCCTTCCGACACGCCATGGTACCACTTACCAAACAACCTCTAAACGGTTTATGGTCAATGGAAGAAAACCTGGCTCGACCAATAACTACCAAGCTACTGATGACAAACCGGCCACTGCGGAACGGGTCAATCGTAGTTAGTTTAAAACCGCTTAAAACACAAATACAATGAAGATCGAGAATACAATGAATTCCCTGCTATGTCCCACCTGAGACTCAATGGTGTCAAACAAACTCAGACGATAATGATCACTATGATAGCTAGATCGAAAGGATTGGATAAGATAATTACACTATAAAAAGGTTATAAAATAAAACGACTTAAATACAAATTAAGAAAATTAAAAAGATAAAATATATTAAATAAACGCTATCACTATATTTAAAATGATGAACATTTAAAACTTAAAACTTACGTTTAAATAAAAATAACGAACGCATAAATAAAAACGTGAAACTTACACAATATAAATCCTAAAAATATGAAAAATACATTTCTACAATCCTAATGATAAAAGAAAATTTATAGAAAAGAAAATTATTTTTATAACTATTTAATTAATTATTATTAATTAAAACTATTTTTAACTATTTAATAATTACCTAAAATACAAGAAATTAGGAAATAAAGCTAGAAAAATAAAATTAAGACTTAGAAAAGCCTAAAATATTATAAAACTAATTTTAAAACTGAAAATATATTTTTCACACTTTTTATATATTTATTACTAATTTAAAACTATTAAAAACTAATTAAAATGCTAGAAAATACTTTTTAAACTAAGAAAATTATGGAAAAATAATTTTTATGACTTATATATATATCTTAACCTATTAAAAATGAAAACTTATTTTTTGAAGCTTTTCTTAATTAATTGTATTTAAAGCTAATTAAAAAGTGCTAAAAAGTGATTTAAATTAAGAAAAATAGCAAACAAGCTTAGAAAAATCTGAAAATTTCAGGAAAACTCTAAAATAATATTAGGAATATAAGAAAAATGGAAAAACAGGGGCTTATTAGGAGGAATATGAAACTGATGTGGCTTTAATGAAATAAGCACTTAAATAAGCAAATGGAACAAAACAAGCACCAAACTGATAAGGGAGCTTAAATAAGATAAAACTACTCTAATACAACTAGAAACAACAAGCCATGACCTCTGATTTGCAAGTTGCTATGATTAGGTTGATAAGACTAAAGTGCAAAAACAGATTTTGGTGGTCTACTTAATGGAGTAATAAGCAATCAAATAAGTCGAAAGGAAAACCAAAAGTTGGGACTAACACTAGACCGGGCTAAGATCAAGTGCACCAAAACTCGTGACTTTGGGAAGCTCTTATGAGCTCTCAGGTAACAAGCCGCAAAACTTGGCCAAACTCGTGGCAGATTCAACTCGCATTGCAGCATTTAGGTCCGCTTTGACAAGCTTATTAAGAGCTTAAAGAAAATTTCCAAAAATCAGAAAATGACAAAAAGAAAGTAGACCAAAGAGGCTTTATAAAACCACAAGTTACATTGAAAATGATTCAGAAATGAGCTCATGAAAAATCTTCCTATATGGGCTCAAACTGAGATTTTGCATTTTGACTTTTCTCAACAAAACCTAAAAGTTGACTTTATGGATTTTGATCCCGTTTTTAGATTGATTATGAACTTAATAGATGAAATAAGCCTAATGCTAGCTTAATCTAGGTATTTGGAACACAAAACAAGAATTGGATATGCAAAAACTTCAACAGATAGCTAAATAAGACAGATATATGGTTGTGATTTTGACCTTTGGGGTTTGCATACAAATTCAAGACGATATGAACTCAAAAGGACTTAATAAACATGAAACAAAAGGAGTGTACCATCAACTATCCTAAATCAATGTGTTTAGAAGCAATTCCAAACACCATTGTAACTTATGTTTAGCAACTTAAAATGAAACTAACCGCTTAACTAACCAACCTAACTGATTGAACTGAGATTATAAGACCATAATATAACTAAATTAACTAGTTAAAACCAATGGTGACCATAGAAACAGTATACAAGCAAAAACCGCATTATGACTTAAAAATTGAAAATGGTGATTACTTAACCACTATCCGCTTGGTTAGCACCAAAACCGTAACCAAAACTGATCTAATCTAATCTATTTAAAACCCCAAATCCACCTCTGCATCATCCTTTACCCCTTCCAAGGTCGTTTTGACTTTCATTGACCATGGAACAAAGATACTTAAAATTGATTCCAAAGCTTGTAAAAAGCTTTAAATGGCTTAAATAACTTATTGTAACTTAAGAATAATCTGTTAAAGGCTTGGAAATAAGCTTTTGAAACTACTTCTCAACAAGTGGATAATCAAAACATGAAATTTAACCAAACTTTGATATAGATTCTTAAAACAGATTACAAAGATAACTAAACTTAAGTTTGAATCATTAAAACAAAAGATTACATGTTTTAAACTAAACTAAGACATTAATTAAAAAAAATGACATTTTAGAAAAATTAAAAACTAACTCTCCCCTCAAAGTTGCTTCTTTCTTCTTTTTATAGCTCCAAGTTTCCTCTCTCTCTCTCTATGAATCCCACCATAAATCCTCGACCCTTGATGAGAAAATGTGATCATGGCCCTTCATTCCATTTTTGGTGGAAATGTTTTATAACAAATGTAGGTTGAGTGAATGGGAAAGGTTGTATTTAATGTATCTTGTAGTTTTGTTGAGGTGGAGGGGACAAGGGGAGTGATATATTGAGGAGGGATGGGTTTGTGATTCAGGAAGCAGAAGAGGGAAAGAAAAAGAGCCAAGTGGGTGGTTTGGTTTTATTAATAAAACGTGGGTGATAATAGAAGGGGGGGGGGGTCAAAATGGCTAATTGTGGGGGTCACAATTAGGCAGGGTCCAAATTAGGTTTAATGGGTTAAATAACATAGGGACCAATTGTGTAAATTTTGAAACTTCAAGGACCTAGGTCGCCAATTCTAAAAGTTTCTCCAAGGACAAAACCGACAATCAAAAGTACAAGGACTAGACTTGCCATTTTCCAATTTCCAGAGGCCATTTTTGCCAATTTTGAAACTTGGAGGACCAAACTTTCTCAAACTTTTGATATTTTTCACCAAAGGACTAATTTTGATAAGTTATGATTTAAAAAGGACCTTTGGTGACTTTTCTTTTGAAATTTTGACTCGGGGACTATTTTTGACAATTTTAGAAACTTGGGGACTAAACGGCCAATTTTGCAAACTTTGCTCATTTTTCATCAGATTTTGATAGTTTTGCATTTAAAACACATAAAACACTGATTTGTGATATTTTGATGATTTTGATGTGTTTCAGCATTTTTAGACGCCAGTCAGATAGACCCAACAATGATGAGTATTTACACACTCATCAACCCCACACTAAACTATTGCTAGTCCCTAGCAATCTTTTGAGAAAACTTAATGGATTTCATATCTTTACCAAAAGCATCACTTCGGAGTAGCCAAATGTTTCGTTCAAGCAAGAACCATGGTACACCGACAACCATGTGATTTTGAGCAAACCACCACCGCCAACGGATTTGATTTTGTCTTTACCGTAAGCCGCCCTTCTCGACTAGCCAACTCTTAGATAAATTATCGTAATTATCTTTGGTGAGCCGATTACCAATTATGGATTTTCTACTGCCTTTACCACAAGCCATAACCTTGCTGCTAGCCAACTCTTCACTTTTTAGGATATGGTGAGTTGAGAACCATACAATTTTGGGCAAATTGCAAGCCATATAAACGGATTTGAGAAATCTTTACCAAGAGCCGTTTGCTCCTGGATTATCCAATCCTTTTGTCTACACGCATGGCGGATGATAACCAAGATGAGTAAGTGTAGAACACTTACTCCAAAAAAAAATTTGGCCAAAAACGGGGGAATTGGGCGGATAAATATGATAAAATTCGTGAGAATTCCCCCCCACACTTAGAAATGAATATTGCCCTCAATATTCAAAGTATCGGCGGTTATGCCGAAACAAAGAACGTAAAAGGGAAATACTACGGCCATTATTTTAGATTTTTTTTTTTTGCATACAACAGTGTGGGGAAACTCCCCCACACTAGGGTGGTAGAAAATAGAAAGAAGTCAGAAATATGGGTGAAAACCCATATGGCATGCTATTGTTTTTGATTACCGAGTCGCTAGCTTGACTCGACCCCGTATTCATTTGTTCATGGGGAAGTAAGTGGAAGAGACAATCTCCATCGGACTTTCATTCAAGACGTTTGGATAAACATTTGAAGCACGTGAAAGTTCCACACCGACGAGATACAGAGAGACAGACCCGGCTCACAAATGATAAATGAAAATGCCGGGGTCAAAGATAGTGTCCTCACTCCCCAAGGAGTGAAGAAGAGAGGAAGTCACCGAGTAGGTGAAGAAAAGAAGGAAAATCATGATGACGATCATGATAAGATCTTCTTCCTCAGGATTAAGTGCAGTTGCACTCGTTTGGATTTTATCGGTTGAGCTCTTAGGGTTGGAAGGCATCTCGGTTGGGAGGGTGGGAAGATTTGTCATAACTATGCAAATTGAGATTCTCTCCCCCCGATCATGATTTTTGCCATCCAAGCAATCATACTCCAGCGGAGATATGATATGAGTGAGTTCACTGGAGAACTCCTCATGAAGAGTATACGGAGGTGGGACATGTGCGGTACTTCGTGGGCTATAAATATGCACCTCGTCCATTATAGTCTCCGTGTCGGACTCATCACTATCAAGATTGGATTAATGAATTTAGAGTAAATTCATAATCGAATTCGAATAAGGGATTAGTGATAGTCGTATTAACTGTTGTGGAAACAACATGGTCAACATCCTCTTCTAAGTTGACGATCTCAGAATGTGGAAGTGATGCATCAATAAATTCTATGTCTTTAGAATATAAAGAATCAGCATCACTAGAATCACTGTCAAAATCTGAGAAAGTCTCAACAAGATTATTTGTAAGAGGAGAAGACACATCACATTCATTATCAAGAATTCCCTCAGACTCAC
The DNA here is from genome assembly GCA_910596185.1 of Chrysanthemum makinoi. Lineage (NCBI taxonomy): Eukaryota > Viridiplantae > Streptophyta > Magnoliopsida > Asterales > Asteraceae > Chrysanthemum > Chrysanthemum makinoi. Next base: position 111,232,820 of record OU343223.1, read on the forward strand.
TTGGGATCGGGATAAAGTTCTCAACATTAGACGATTCCGTTTCCGGAATAGTGCTGAGATGCTCATGCCCCATGTTTAGAGAGTCTTTGGGATCAAAAAATTTCAAAGAAATAGGATCATCGACCTCTTCCAAAAGGAATTCACTTCTCTCAACCGGCGTGAGTGAAGGGGAAGAGTCGGAAATGAAAGGCTCAGAAACGGGAGTGGGATTGCCACTCGGAGCATCGACTTTATCGAAAACATATATAGCTCCTATGCTCTTCATATTCTCCTCCGCCAACAATTCTCCCATACTCTTTCCTTCTTCAACGGGAGTGGGATTGCCACTCGGAGTCATAGATTCCTCATCAAAATCATCATCATCGTCGTCATCATAATCGTACACGAGAGGTTTCCAATATTGGGAACTTACTCTAGCTGCTTGTTCTTCGGCATACGTTTTTCGAGACTCTTCTTTAACTAATTCTTTCAAATCTTTGAGTATATCTAGACAATTTTCGAGAAGTTCTTGAGGAATTTGCAGAGGTTGTGTTTGAATCGTTTGGTACTGTGGAGGTTGGTCATGATAAGAGTAGTCATAATTGTTACAAGGATTATGCTTATAGACAAGCGTGTTCCCTGTTTGACACTCAAAACTCGGGTGAGGACCTCCACAGTACTCACAAGAATATGTCTCCATCTCATAGTGCGGGGGTTGGTTGAGGAAATTAGTTGTTTCATTGTAGGGATTTTGGTCATAGACAAACCCGCTTCCCGGATTCACAATGCCACAACCGGGGCAATTTCCACCATTTTGAGGTTCCCCACACCATTCACAACCAAATTGGTGAGGATAAGACATAGAAAGAATCAAATGGATAGAGGGTAAAAGAAATGTAGAATCAAAAGATGTGAGAGGATAAAGATGGATTTTTTTGGATTTTTGAAAAACATATAGCAAAAACAAAGAATGAAAATATTTTTGGATTTTCTGATAACTTTACAAAAAACTTTTTACAAAAAATGGGATATGTGCAAGAATGGGTCTGAAAAAGGCTAAAGACACGCTAAAGCCTCCCCGGCAGCGGCGCCAAAATTTGATCTGTGCTGAACTACAGTCAAGCTACCTCACACAAACCGGCCACTTGTGAATGGCCGACCGTAAGAAGCTTAAAACCGCTTAAAACACAAATACAATGAAGATCAGAGAATACAATGAATTCCCGGGTCGTTATGTCCCACCGGAGACTCAATGGTGTGTCAAACAAACTCAGACGATAGAATGATCACTAATGATAGTGATCAGAAAGGATTTGGATAAGATAATTACACTACCGAAAAAGGTTATAAAATAAAGCGACTTAAATACAAATTAAGAAAATTAAAAAGATAAAATATATTAAATAAACGGTATCACTATATTTAAAATGATGAACGTTTAAAACTTAAAACTTACGTTTAAATAAAAATAACGTAAACGCACAAATAAAAACGTGAAACTTACACAATATAAATCCTAAAAATATGAAAAATACATTTCTACAATCCTAATGATAAAAGAAAATTTATAGAAAAAGAAAATTATTTTTATAACTATTTAATTAATTATTATTAATTAAAAACTATTTTTAACTATTTAATAATTACCTAAAATACAAGAAATTAGGAAATAAAGCTAGAAAAATAAAATTAAGACTTATCCTTATGGTACCATTGAGTTATCTCAACCCGATGGTCCTAATTTTAAAGTGAATGGTCATCGAGTGAAGCATTACTTTGGAGAGGACATTCCATCCATGGTTGTCCCGGATCTTCAAACTTTCCCCATGAACAAATGAATGCGGGGATCGAGTCAAGCTAGCGACTCGGGAATCAAAAACAGTAGCATGCCATATGGGTTTTCACCCATATTTCTGACTTCTTTCTATCTTTCTACCACCCTAGTGTGGGGGGGTTGCCCCACATGTTGTGTATATAAGCAATTTCAAAAAAAAAAAAAAAAAAAAAAAAATCTTCTTTCTAAATTATGGCCGTAGTATTTCCCTTTTACGTTCTTTGTTTCGGCATAACAGCCGGTACTTTGAATATTGAGGGCAATATTCAATTCTTAGTGTGGGGGGGATTCTCTCGAATTTTATCATATAATTATACCAATTCCCCCGTTTTTGGCCAAATTTTTTTTTTTTGGAGTAAGTGTTCTACACTTACTCAATTGGTTATCAGTCCGCCTTGTCTGTAAGACAAAAGGATTGGCTAATCCAGGAGCAAACGGCTCTTGGTAAAGATTTATCAAATCCGTTTATATGGCTTGCAATTTGCCCAAAATTGTATGGTATTCAAATCACCATATCCTAAAAAGTGAAGAGTTGGCTAGCCCGCAAGGTTATGGCTTGTGGTAAAGGCAGTGGAAAATCCATAATTGGTAATCAGCTCACCAAAGATAATATTGATAATTTATCTAAGAGTTGGCTAGTCCAGAAGGGTACGGCTTCTGGTAAAGACAAAACCAAATCCGTTTACAGCTTATGATTTGCTCAAAATCATTTGGTTATCAGTGTACCAAGGTTCTTACTTGAACTGAAACATTTGGCTACTCCAGAAGTAATGGCTTTTGGTAAAGAGATTAAAATCCATTATGTTTTCTCAAATCATTGCTAGGGACTAGCAATATCTCAGTGTGGGGGATTGATGAGTGTCTAAATACTCATCATTTTTGTACAAAATAAACTGCAAAATCATCTGAAAACACTCAGAAACACATCAAAATGATCAAAATATCACAAATCAGTGTTTTATGTGTTTTAAATGCAAAAATATTAAAATCAGATGAAAAACATATCAAATTTGCAAAAACTGCAGTTTTAGTCCCCCAAGTTTCTAAAATTGTCAAAAATAGTCCCTGAGTCAAAATTTCAAAAGAAAAGCCACCAAAGGTCCTTTTAAAATCATAACTTGTCAAATTTAGTCCTTTGGTGAAAAATGTGAAAAGTTTGAGAAAATTACAAATTGGTCCTTCAAATTTGCAAATTGACAGAATTGGCCCCTGGAAAAATTGAAAAAGGGCAACTTTGGTCCTTGTAATATCAACTCTTGTCAATTTCAGTCCCTGAAACACCTTTGCAAAATTACAGCTTTGGTCCCTTGGTTTTGTGGAAATTGCATTTATGGTCCTTATGTTGTTACTTGTCCAAATGGACCCTTTTATTACCTTGGCCCAACATTTCACCCAATCCAATCCCTGGCCCAAACCTCAACCCGAATCCAACCCAACCCCCTGTTATTAAAATCCGGTCAAATGGGTTTGACCCACCCCTTCCCTCTCTCATTCACGGGGTACCCAAACCGCCATCATCAAACCTGCAAATCCTCCTGTCACACTCAACCATCATCACCCCTACTTCCCCCCTCCAAACACAACAATCCAAAGGTTCATTCAATGCTCTAAACCTAACACTCAATCTCACAAACGGTTAAAAAAGGTTTTGGCGCCAAAATGCTCTAAACGGCTAAGATCAACTTGAGTGATCCAATGGTTATTTTTATTAGTGGGAACTATTCAGAAAGAGGAGAGATGAAGACTTGGGTGTATAAAAGACCAAGAGAAGCAAGAAGAAAGGAGTTAGCTTTTATTTTTTTACAATGTATGTCGTTTGTAGTTTAATTTTGTCTTAAATAACTTCAATCTGTATTTTTAAGCTTAATTGTATCAAACAATAGTATTTAAGTAAGTTCCAACTCATTTCAAGTTGGAATTCAAGTTAATGTTAAGTTTCCTCATTTTATGTACACTGTTAAGATTTTAATCTTCAAACTCCTGTGTTTAAACCTTTAACAGTTTAGTTACAATATCAAACAAGCTTTTAGAAGCTTATTTAAGCTTTCTGTAAGCTTGTTATCAAAGTACAAGCAGTTTAGAACCTTGGTCAACAAAAATCAACATAAGCAACAATGGTGCAGAAATGGGAAAGGGTTGATGCAGGCATGGACCTGGGGTGAGATCTGAGCTGGTGTTGGATTAGGATAGGGGTTAATTAGGATTAGAGGTTCTCATTTCATCAAAGTGCAAGCCATAGTGGCTAAGGATTTTTGTGAGTACTTAAATCTGTCTTCATAATTCTCTATTGAATCTGTTAATTGCATCTGTTAATTAGTATTAATGGTTACTGTTTGATCTGTGATTGAAGTTTGTTTAGCTTAATTTAGTCTATAATCTGTTTTAAATCTCAAACCAGTTAGATAATTAGTGTTTGGCATAGCTTAGTAATCTGAGTTAGAGGTTAGTAGAACAGATAATGATAGTTGTTACATGCTTATTTAGTTATTTGATAATCATTTGAAGTCTTGGTCATAGCAGTTTTTGCTCTACAAGTCAAAATCACTTTGTTACCATTCTAAAATCTGTTTCTGTCAAAATCAGTGGGTATCAAACTTGCATCTAGGCTCAAAACAAGTAGATTAAGCTGGCTGTAATCTTCATTAGTTTTTAAACTTCAAATTCAGTTAGTTACATTGGATCAAATCTCATCAAAGTCAACATAGAATCTGTTTTCAAAAAGTCAAAAGTCATGCCTGAACCAGTTTTCTCAGAACTTGCAGAGCTTGTGTAGGTCTCAAATCAGTGAATTGGAGTCTGTTATTTGGCACAGTTGTAGCTGGCCAGGTGCTTATTAGGACTGCATAAGTGGTTTTTTGATTAGCTTACTATAAGCTTGTGCTAAGGCTTAAACAGTGGAACTGAACCACTGTTTGGATAGTAATAGCAGTTAGCTATAATCAAGGTTCTGAGCTTTAGGCTTGTTAGGAGTAGTTAGATTCAGTTGCAATTAGCTTATTCTAGTATACTTGAGCTTCGTCAATGTTTGGTTACCTTATTAGCTTGCTAGCTTATTTTGAGTAGCTTATTTCACTAGCTGTTGCACTATAGCTTCCATTTCAGTCACATAAGCTGCTTGTTTTTCATTTTTCATAGATTAATAATTTCATTTTAGAATTTTCCTGAAGATTTCATAATTTTTGGTCTTTATTTGCTATTTTTCTCAATTTAAATAGATTTTAATCAATTTTTAATTAGCTTTTATTGCAAATTAATTGAGAAAAAGTTCCAAAAAATAATTTTTCAATTTTCTCTGTTTTATAAAAATATAAAAAGCATAAAAAAGATTTTTCCACATTTTTCATAGTTTATTTGGTAATTTTTAGTAATTTAATTAGTTTTAAATAGTTTAAAATTCCTAGAAAATAGAAAAATAATCAGAAAAATACAAAAATAGTTTTGAAAATTCTAGTTTGTTATTTTAGACTTTTCCATTTCATAATTTCATTTTTCTAGCTTTGTTTCCTAATTTCTTGTATTTTAGGTAATTATTAAATAGTTAAAAATAGTTTTTAATTAATAATAATTAGATAATTAGTGATAAAAATAATTTTCTTTTTTCTAAAAAGTTTCTTTTATCATTAGGATTGTAAAAATATCATTTTCATATTTTTAGGGTTAATATTGCTTTAGTTTCACTTTTTAATTTGTACGTCGCGTAGATTTTTAATTCAGTTTTATAAAAACATAAAAACAAAAACATCATTGTAAAAATAGTGATAGCGTTTATTTAATAGATTTTATCTTTTTAATTTTCCTTTAATTTGCATTTAAGCCGTTTTTATTTGTTGGCTTATTCCGTAGTTATAATCATAACCAAATCCTTTTTCCGTTCAAACTCCTCGATCACTATACGTTTGATAATCCATTGCACAGCTCGCTGGGACATAACGACCCGGGGAGACTCTATACTCCTCAGATCTTCATTGCATTTGTGTCTAAACTGTTTTAAGTCTGTTACGGCTGGTCATTCACAAGTGACCAGTTTGTGTGATTAGACTTGACGGTTTTGCGCAGATCAAATTTTTGGCGCCGCTGCCGGGGAGCTGTGCTATTTGTCTTACGTCTAGCAGATTAGTTGTTTGAATACTCGCTCATTTGTTTATATCATCCATCTCTGTATATATATATATCCATATTTTCTTCTAAAAAAATCCAAAAACCCAAAAACATCCAAAAACGTATAAAACACAAAAATATTTTTTCTTTTGTTTCTATATATGTATCAAAAATAAAAATACAAAAAGATTCGTCGTTTTCTTTAATAATAACAACTTAAAAGATTACCACCGAAAACCAAGGCAGTGCACTACCTAACTGGGGGTGCGACCATAATAAGTTCCCGAACTAAAGATTTAAAACTTGCCTTTGTGTCCTGGTGATTGGTGTACCTTTTTCAAAGAAGCCATTCATCTTGGATTATTGGTTAAGTTCACTGTTGTTTTGCCTCGATTTTGTGTTAATTGATTTTGTTGTGATATCGACGTTTCAGAACCAGAAAACCCATAAAGATTCTTCTCGCCTGATTTTTATAAAACGTCTTCATAATTCTCATTCTCATCTGAAAGATTTTCATAATTCCCATTTCTCTCCTTAACTCTGAGTTTTCTTAGAGTTAACTCTAGTGTATGCGCACTCGCTCTTCTAGATCTGTGAGCCCATTTCGTGAGCTTGTCAAGATTCCAAGAAGGCGTGTTCGTAGACTTTCTGCTCCATCAGTCGGATCTGAGATCCGGACTGTTCGCACTCCTTCCGTTATCATGGCGGATGAAATTCCTATGTGCGAGCTTCTCCAGGCACCCATCGACGGGTATGGAGATGCTATCGTTGTGCCAGCCATTGTGGCTGAAAATTTTGAGCTCAAGACCGGGTTACTCAATCTTGTAACCTCTAATCAATTCTTCGGTTTTGAGCGGGACGATCCTCATGCTCATATTCGATGGTTTAACAAGATTGCATCTACCATCAAGTATAAGAATGTCCCTACCGAAGCGGTTAAGCTTCTTCTGTTCCCATTTTCTCTCGAGGGGCAAGCCCGGATTTGGCTTGAAAAACAACCCCCTCAGTCAATAGAGACATGGGAAGATCTGGTGAAGAAATTTGTGAATGAATTCTATCCACCTTCCAAAACCACGAGTCTAAAAAATGAAATCATCAAGTTCACTCAGAAGTTTGATGAATCCTTCAGTGAATCGTAGGATCGTTTCAAGGAATTGCTTCGCAAATGTCCTCACCACGGTTTCTCCGAGTTGATGCAACTCGATACTTTCTACAATGGAGTGAGTCAATCTGATCAAGATTCTCTCAATTCCTCCGCGGGAGGAAATTTCCTAAGCAAAACTGTCAAAGAAGCTTTAGCGATAATTGAAAACAAGTCTAAAGTCCGCACTGCACGAAGCAAGCCGGTTGTTTCCCAAGTCAGTGTTGGTCCTTCTTCTTCTTCATCGCCCGTGAGTCAGTCTAGCACCGATGCTAAGATTGATAAACTCACGGAAGCTATCCAAGCTTTGGTTCTCTCCAACCAGAAGAAAGTCTCTTTTCCACAAACTTCACCTCCTGCTGAAGTTAAGAAAGTGGAAGTCTGTGTTACCTGTGGTGGCCCCCATGCTTACTATAATTGTATGGCCACCGATGGTAACCCCTTTGAAGCTAATGCTGTGGGCGGGATGTCTAATCAAGGAGGCAATCAATATCGTGCTCCTGTAGACCCGAACCACCGTCCTAACCACTACTCTGGACCTCCCGGTTTCAATCAGAACCAAAACCGTAATCAGAATCAGAATAGACCAAACCAAGGTTTTCAAAACCAAGGTCATTTCAATCAAAACAACGGTTTTCAAAATCAGAATCAAAATTTCCAACACCAGGGAAATTACAATAGAAACCCAGGTCAGGGAAATTTCAACCAAGGGTATTTTCATGGCAATAATCCAGGGAATTTTCAAAATCCAGGCCCTAATCCTAACAATAGGGGCCAGAATTTTCCTGTGCAAACTCAAGCCATTGTTCCAACTGGACCATCATCTGATGAACTGTTGAGACAATTCATGAAATCCCAAGAAGAAATGAATCGGTTGTTGGTTAGCCAGATTGCTGACATCAAGAAGTCTTTAAATGATCGACCCTCGGGCTCAGGTACTTTACCTAGCAACACGATCGCTAATCCGAGGGGCAATGCAAAGGCGATCACAACCCGAAGTGGTGCTTCTTATGATGGACCCGCTATTCCTACTACCTCTTCTTCCTCTCTCCCGAAGGTAGTGGAAAGCGAACCTGAGGCGACAAAGGACAAGGAACTTCCTACTAATAACGGAAGTACCAACAATGTCCATCCTCAGGTTGTCCCCAAACCCAAGCCTGGAGTTGTTTTGAACCTCCGCTTGTTGACCCTAAATCCAAAACTTCTATTCCTTACCCCTCACGTTTACATGAGCAAAAGCTCCGCGAGAAAGCTAGTCATCAAATGGAAAAATTCTTTCAAATTTTCCAAGAGCTTCACTTTGACATAAGCTTCGCGGATGCCATCATGTTGATGCCCAAGTTTGCATCTACTCTGAAACATATGCTGAGCAACAAAGAAAAGCTGTTTGAAATGGCTAAGACTCCTTTGAATGAAAATTGCTCAGCAGTCTTGTTAAAGAAGCTTCCCGAGAAGCTCGGAGATCCCGGAAAATTTCTTCTTCCTTGTGTTTTTCCTGGGATGATTGAATGCTTTGCCCTTGCTGATCTTGGTGCAAGCATCAATCTGATGCCGTATTCAGTGTGGAAGAAACTTTCTCTTCCGGAACTTATTCCTACCTGCATGACTCTTGAGCTTGCAGATCGATCTATCTCGCGTCCTCTTGGCATCGCCGAGGATGTATTTGTCAAAGTAGGAAAGTTCCATTTTCCAGCTGATTTTGTGGTCGTTGATTTCGATGCTGATCCTCGAGTTCCCCTCATTGTTGGGCGGGGATTCCTGAGGACGGGCCGTGCTCTTATCGATGTATTTGAGCAAGAGATCACTCTACGTGTGGGTAACGAAGCTGTTACTTTTAACCTCGATCAAACTTCGAGGTACTCCTCAAATTATGATACTGAATCAATTAATCGAGTTGATTTAATTGATATTGCTTCAGAGGAGTACTCTCAAGAGTTTCTTGGTTATCTTCATAATTCTGTGAGTGGGAATTCCAATCCCACCACATCTTCTCAACCTATCATTGCCGACTCTTCCCCCTCTCTCACTCCGTTTGAGGGAGGTGACTTCCTTCTGGAAGAGATCGATGAATTTCTGGCTACTGATGAATCAATTCCGCCTGGAATTGATGGTGTTTATGATTCGGAGGGGGATATTCTCTATCTTGAGCAATTGCTTAATGAAGATCCATTACCTTCACTCCCTCCGAAAGAAATCACAATTGAGGAAATCAAATCAGTACAAACATCTACTGAAGCATTTCCCGAGGTTGAACTTAAGGACCTACCTCCTCATCTGAGTATGCATTCTTGGAGGGTGATGATAAATTACCCGTCATAATTGCTAAAGACATGACTGAGGAGGAGAAAATGCCTCATAAAGGTCTTGAAGTCACACAAGCAAGCAATTGCTTGGAAACTCTCCGATATTAAGGGTATCAACCCTGAGTTTTGTACTCACAAAATCTTAATGGAGGATGACTTCAAACCAGCAGTCCAACATCAGAGAAGGGTGAATCCTAAGATTCATGAGGTTATCAAACAAGAGGTTCTCAAACTTCTTGATGCCGGTCTGATTTACCCGATCTCTGATAGTCCTTGGGTTAGCCCAATTCATTGCGTTCCAAAAAAGGGTGGCATTACTGTTGTCACGAATGAAGAAAACGAGTTAATTCCAACTCGATTGGTTACGGGATGGCGTGTGTGCATTGACTATCGAAAGTTAAACGAAGCCACCCGTAAAGACCATTTTCCTCTACCCTTCATGGACCAGATGCTTGAGAGATTAGCAGGGAACGAGTACTATTGTTTCCTTGATGGTTTCTCGGGTTACTTTCAGATCCCCATTGATCCGCTGGATCAAGAGAAAACCACATTCACCTGCCCATACGGGACGTTTGCCTACAGACGTATGCCTTTTGGCTTATGCAATGCTCCTGGCACGTTCCAAAGATGTATGATGGCAATTTTCCACGACATGATCGGGGAAACTATGGAGGTGTTTATGGATGACTTCTCGGTCATTGGGGACTCATTTCAGACTTGTCTCTCCCATCTAGACAAAATGCTTAAACGGTGTGAAGACACCAATCTATGTCTAAACTGGGAGAAGAGCCACTTTATGGTCAAAGAAGGCATAGTCCTTGGCCATAAGATTTCTAAGAACGGGATTGAGGTAGATAGAGCAAAAGTTGATGTCATTGCTAAACTACCTCATCCTACTACCGTCAAAGGTATTAGGAGTTTTCTTGGTCATGCCGGGTTTTATCGTAGATTCATTCAAGATTTCTCTAAAATCGCTCGGCCAATGACCCATCTTCTCGAAAAAGATGCTCCTTTTATCTTTTCTCCCGAGTGCATCGAAGCTTTTGAAACACTAAAGAAAAAGCTTACGGAAGCACCCATTCTAGTTGCCCCCGACTGGGATTTACCCTTTGAGCTCATGTGCGATGCAAGTGATTTTGCTATCGGTGCAGTCTTGGGGCAACGCAAAACCAAGCATTTTCAGCCAATCCACTACGCAAGCAAAACTATGACTGAAGCTCAGACCCATTACACCACTACCGAAAAAGAATTATTAGCTGTGGTGTATGCGTTTGAAAAGTTTCGGCCATACCTTATCTTGACCAAATGCGTGGTGTATACGGATCACTCGGCTCTCAAATATCTCTTTGCAAAACAAGATGCAAAGCCGAGACTGCTCCGTTGGGTTCTCCTCCTACAAGAATTTGATATCATTATTCGTGATAAAAAAGGAGCTGAGAACCTAGCTGCTGATCATCTGTCCCGATTAGAGAACCCTCACCAAAATGTGTTCGAGAAAAAGGAAATAAATGAAACATTTCCTCTCGAAACACTCAATGTGGTTTCTTTTCGTGGAGATTCTTCTACCCCATGGTTTGCCGACTTTGCAAATTACCATGCGGGTAACTTTGTTGTGAAAGGGATGTCGTCCCAACAGAAAAACAAATTCTTTAAAGATGTGAAACATTATTTCGGGACGACCCTACTTGTTTAAAATTTGTGCGGATCAAGTCATCCGGCGATGTGTGTATGGTCAGGAAGCTATTGACATTCTCAAGGCTTGCCATTCTGGACCTACTGGGGGACATCATAGCCCCAACTACACTGCCAAGAAGGTGTTTGATTCCGGATTCTATTGGCCCACAATCTACAAGGATGCCCATGAATTCGTCAAAACCTGTGACGCTTGTCAACGTCACGGGAATATCTCACAAAGAAATGAAATGCCGCAAAACGCCATTCAAGTGTGTGAGATTTTTGACATATGGGGCATTGACTTTATGGGGCCATTTCCTTCTTCCCGTGGTAACAAATACATACTCGTGGCCGTTGACTACTTATCAAAATGGGTTGAAGCTAAGGCTTTACCCACCAACGATGCCCGAGTTGTTGTGAAATTCTTGAAATCTCTCTTTGCTAGGTTTGGAACTCCACGAGCCATCATCAGTGATCGTGGTACGCATTTTTGCAATGACCAATTTGAAAGAGTCATGCAAAAGTATGGTGTAACTCACCGTACCTCTACTGCGTACCACCCCCAAACAAGTGGGCAAGTGGAAGTTTCTAACCGGGGGATAAAAAGAATTCTTGAGAGGACGGTTGGTGAAAACCGTGCCTCTTGGTCGGATAAGCTAGATGACGCACTCTGGGCCTTCCGTACAGCTTACAAAACACCTATCGGGTGCACTCCATACAAGCTGGTGTACGGGAAAGCGTGTCATCTACCAGTTGAGCTCGAGCACAAGGCATACTGGGCCTTGAAGCATGCTAACTTTGATATTCAGACAGCTGGTGATCATCGGAAAGTTCAAATGAATGAATTAAATGAACTCCGTGATCAAGCTTACGAGAACTCTTTGATCTATAAACAAAAGACAAAGAAGATTCATGACTCAAAAATCAAGAACCGCGTTTTCAACGTCTGTGATCGAGTCCTTCTTTTCAATTCAAGATTGAAGATTTTCTCGGGAAAGCTCAAGTCCCGTTGGTCTGGTCCATTTACTATCGCTAAGGTTTATCCTTATGGTACCATTGAGTTATCTCAACCCGATGGTCCTAATTTTAAAGTGAATGGTCATCGAGTGAAGCATTACTTTGGAGAGGACATTCCATCCATGGTTGTCCCGGATCTTCAAACTTTCCCCATGAACAAATGAATGCGGGGATCGAGTCAAGCTAGCGACTCGGGAATCAAAAACAGTAGCATGCCATATGGGTTTTCACCCATATTTCTGACTTCTTTCTATCTTTCTACCACCCTAGTGTGGGGGGGTTGCCCCACATGTTGTGTATATAAGCAATTTCAAAAAAAAAAAAAAAAAAAAAAAAAAAAAAAAATCTTCTTTCTAAATAATGGCCGTAGTATTTCCCTTTTATGTTCTTTGTTTCGGCATAACAGCCGGTACTTTGAATATTGAGGGCAATATTCATTTCTAAGTGTGGGGGGGATTCTCTCGAATTTTATCATATAATTATACCAATTCCCCCGTTTTTGGCCAAATTTTTTTTTTTTGGAGTAAGTGTTCTACACTTACTCAATTGGTTATCAGTCCGCCTTGTCTGTAAGACAAAAGGATTGGCTAATCCAGGAGCAAACGGCTCTTGGTAAAGATTTATCAAATCCGTTTATATGGCTTGCAATTTGCCCAAAATTGTATGGTATTCAGCTCACCATATCCTAAAAAGTGAAGAGTTGGCTAGCCCGCAAGGTTATGGCTTGTGGTAAAGGCAGTGGAAAATCCATAATTGGTAATCAGCTCACCAAAGATAATATTGATAATTTATCTAAGAGTTGGCTAGTCCAGAAGGGTACGGCTTCTGGTAAAGACAAATCAAATCCGGTTACAGCTTATGATTTGCTCAAAATCATTTGGTTATCAGTGTACCAAGGTTCTTACTTGAACTGAAACATTTGGCTACTCCAGAAGTGATGGCTTTTGGTAAAGAGATTAAAATCCATTATGTTTTCTCAAATCATTGCTAGGGACTAGCAATATCTCAGTGTGGGGGATTGATGAGTGTCTAAATACTCATCATTTTTGTACAATATAAACTGCAAAATCATCTGAAAACACTCAGAAACACATCAAAATGATCAAAATATCACAAATCAGTGTTTTATGTGTTTTAAATGCAAAAATATTAAAATCAGATGAAAAACATATCAAATTTGCAAAAACTGCAGTTTTAGTCCCCCAAGTTTCTAAAATTGTCAAAAATAGTCCCTGAGTCAAAATTTCAAAAGAAAAGCCACCAAAGGTCCTTTTAAAATCATAACTTGTCAAATTTAGTCCTTTGGTGAAAAATGTGAAAAGTTTGAGAAAATTACAAATTGGTCCTTCAAATTTGCAAATTGACAGAATTGGCCCCTGGAAAAATTGAAAAAGGGCAACTTTGGTCCTTGTAATATCAACTCTTGTCAATTTCAGTCCCTGAAACACCTTTGCAAAATTACAGCTTTGGTCCCTTGGTTTTGTGGAAATTGCATTTATGGTCCTTATGTTGTTACTTGTCCAAATGGACCCCTTTTATTACCTTGGCCCAACATTTCACCCAATCCAATCCCTGGCCCAAACCTCAACCCGAATCCAACCCAACCCCCTGTTATTAAAATCCGGTCAAATGGGTTTGACCCACCCCTTCCCTCTCTCATTCACGGGGTACCCAAACCACCATCATCAAACCTGCAAATCCTCCTGTCACACTCAACCATCATCACCCCTACTTCCCCCCTCCAAACACAACAATCCAAAGGTTCATTCAATGCTCTAAACCTAACACTCAATCTCACAAACGGTTAAAAAAGGTTTTGGCGCCAAAATGTTCTAAACGGCTAAGATCAACTTGAGTGATCCAATGGTTATTTTTATTAGTGGGAACTATTCAGAAAGAGGAGAGATGAAGACTTGGGTGTATAAAAGACGAAGGGAAGCAAAGAGAGAGGAGTTAGCTTTTATTTTTTTTACAATGTATGTCGTTTGTAGTTTAATTTTGTCTTAAATAACTTCAATCTGTATTTTTAAGCTTAATTGTATCAAACAATAGTATTTAAGTAAGTTCCAACTCATTTCAAGTTGGAATTCAAGTTAATGTTAAGTTTCCTCATTTTATGTACACTGTTAAGATTTTAATCTTCAAACTCCTGTGTTTAAACCTTTAACAGTTTAGTTTCAATATCAAACAAGCTTTTAGAAGCTTATTTAAGCTTTCTGTAAGCTTGTTATCAAAGTACAAGCAGTTTAGAACCTTGGTCAACAAAAATCAACATAAGCAACAATGGTGCAGAAATGGGAAAGGGTTGATGCAGGCATGGACCTGGGGTGAGATCTGAGCTGGTGTTGGATTAGGATAGGGGTTAATTAGGATTAGAGGTTCTCATTTCATCAAAGTGCAAGCCATAGTGGCTAAGGATTTTTGTGAGTACTTAAATCTGTCTTCATAATTCTCTATTGAATCTGTTAATTGCATCTGTTAATTAGTATTAATGGTTACTGTTTGATCTGTGATTGAAGTTTGTTTAGCTTAATTTAGTCTATAATCTGTTTTAAATCTCAAATCAGTTAGATAATTAGTGTTTGGCATAGCTTAGTAATCTGAGTTAGAGGTTAGTAGAACAGATAATGATAGTTGTTACATGCTTATTTAGTTATTTGATAATCATTTGAAGTCTTGGTCATAGCAGTTTTTGCTCTACAAGTCAAAATCACTTTGTTACCATTCTAAAATCTGTTTCTGTCAAGATCAGTGGGTATCAAACTTGCATCTAGGCTCAAAACAAGTAGATTAAGCTGGCTGTAATCTTCATTAGTTTTTAAACTTCAAATTCAGTTAGTTACATTGGATCAAATCTCATCAAAGTCAACATAGAATCTGTTTTCAAAAAGTCAAAAGTCATGCCTGAACCAGTTTTCTCAGAACTTGCAGAGCTTGTGTAGGTCTCAAATCAGTGAATTGGAGTCTGTTATTTGGCACAGTTGTAGCTGGCCAGGTGCTTATTAGGACTGCATAAGTGGTTTTTTGATTAGCTTACTAGTTGAGCTTGTGCATAAGCTCAAACAGTGGACCTGAACCACTGTTTGGATAGTAATAGCAGTTAGCTATAATCAAGGTTCTGAGCTTTAGGCTTGTTAGGAGTAGTTAGATTCAGTTGCAATTAGCTTATTCTAGTATACTTGAGCTTCTGTCACTGTTTGGTTACCTTATTAGCTTGCTAGCTTATTTTGAGTAGCTTATTTCACTAGCTGTTGCACTATAGCTTCCATTTCAGTCACATAAGCTGCTTGTTTTTCATTTTTCATAGATTAATAATTTCATTTTAGAATTTTCATGAAGATTTCATAATTTTTGGTCTTTATTTGCTATTTTTCTCAATTTAAATAGATTTTAATCAATTTTTAATTAGCTTTTATTGCAAATTAATTGAGAAAAAGTTCCAAAAAATAATTTTTCAATTTTCTCTGTTTTATAAAAATATAAAAAGCATAAAAAAGATTTTTCCACATTTTTCATAGTTTATTTGGTAATTTTTAGTAATTTAATTAGTTTTAAATAGTTTAAAATTCCTAGAAAATAGAAAAATAATCAGAAAAATACAAAAATAGTTTTGAAAATTCTAGTTTGTTATTTTAGACTTTTCCATTTCATAATTTCATTTTTCTAGCTTTGTTTCCTAATTTCTTGTATTTTAGGTAATTATTAAATAGTTAAAAATAGTTTTTAATTAATAATAATTAGATAATTAGTGATAAAAATAATTTTCTTTTTCTAAAAAGTTTCTTTTATCATTAGGATTGTAAAAATATCATTTTCATATTTTTAGGGTTAATATTGCTTTAGTTTCACTTTTTAATTTGTACGTCGCGTAGATTTTAATTCAGTTTTATAAAAACATAAAAACAAAAACATCATTGTAAAAATAGTGATAGCGTTTATTTAATAGATTTTATCTTTTTAATTTTCCTTTAATTTGCATTTAAGCCGTTTTTATTTGTTGGCTTATTCCGTAGTTATAATCATAACCAAATCCTTTTTCCGTTCAAACTCCTCGATCACTATACGTTTGATAATTCATCGCACAGCTCGCTGGGACTTAACGACCCGGGGAGACTCTATACTCCTCAGATCTTCATTGATTTCGTGCCTAAGCAGTTTTAAGCTGGTTACGGTCCGCCATTCACAAGTGGCGGGCTTGTGTGATTTAGCTTGACTGTTTTGGCGCGCATCACATACTCTTTCCTTCTTCAACGGGAGTGGGATTGCCACTCGGAGTCATAGATTCCTCATCAAAATCATCATCATCGTCGTCATCATAATCGTACACGAGAGGTTTCCAATATTGGGAACTTACTCTAGCTGCTTGTTCTTCGGCATACGTTTTCTGACGAGACTCTTCTTTAACTAATTCTTTCAAATCTTTGAGTATATCTAGACAATTTTCGAGAAGTTCTTGAGGAATTTGCAGAGGTTGTGTTTGAATCGTTTGGTACTGTGGAGGTTGGTCATGATAAGAGTAGTCATAATTGTTACAAGGATTATGCTTATAGACAAGCGTGTTCCCTGTTTGACACTCAAAACTCGGGTGAGGACCTCCACAGTACTCACAAGAATATGTCTCCATCTCATAGTGCGGGGGTTGGTTGAGGAAATTAGTTGTTTCATTGTAGGGATTTTGGTCATAGACAAACCCGTTTCCTGGATTCACAATGCCACAACCGGGGCAATTTCCACCATTTGAGGTCCCCACACCATTCACAACCAAATTGGTGAGGATAAGACATAGAAAGAATCAAATGGATAGAGGGTAAAAGAAATGTAGAATCAAAAGATGTGAGAGGATAAAGATGGATTTTTTTGGATTTTTGAAAAACATATAGCAAAAACAAAGAATGAAAATATTTTTGGATTTTCTGATAACTTTACAAAAAACTTTTTACAAAAAATGGGATATGTGCAAGAATGGGTCTGAAAAAGGCTAAAGACACGCTAAAGCCTCCCCGGCAGCGGCGCCAAAATTTGATCTGTGCTGAACTACAGTCAAGCTACCTCACACAAACCGGCCACTTGTGAATGGCCGACCGTAAGAAGCTTAAAACTGCTTAAAACACAAATACAATGAAGATCAGAGAATACAATGAATTCCCGGGTCGTTATGTCCCACGGAGACTCAATGGTGTGTCAAACAAACTCAGACGATAGAATGATCACTAATGATAGTGATCAGAAAGGATTTGGATAAGATAATTACACTACTGAAAAAGGTTATAAAATAAAGCGACTTAAATACAAATTAAGAAAATTAAAAAGATAAAATATATTAAATAAACGGTATCACTATATTTAAAATGATGAACGTTTAAAACTTAAAACTTACGTTTAAATAAAAATAACGTAAACGTACAAATAAAAACGTGAAACTTACACAATATAAATCCTAAAAATATGAAAAATACATTTCTACAATCCTAATGATAAAAGAAAATTTATAGAAAAAGAAAATTATTTTTATAACTATTTAATTAATTATTATTAATTAAAAACTATTTTTAACTATTTAATAATTACCTAAAATACAAGAAATTAGGAAATAAAGCTAGAAAAATAAAATTAAGACTTAGAAAAGTCTAAAATATTATAAAACTAATTTTAAAACTGAAAATATATTTTTCACACTTTTTATATATTTATTACTAATTTAAAACTATTAAAAACTAATTAAAATGCTAGAAAATACTTTTTAAACTAAGAAAATTATGGAAAAATAATTTTTATGACTTATATATATATCTTAACCTAGGAAAAATGAAAACTTATTTTTTTGAAGCTTTTCTTAATTAATTGTATTTAAAGCTAATTAAAAAGTGCTAAAAAGTGATTTAAATTAAGAAAAATAGCAAACAAGCTTAGAAAAATCTGAAAATTTCAGGAAAACTCTAAAATAATATTAGGAATATAAGAAAAATGGAAAAACAGGGGCTTATTAGGAGGAATATGAAACTGATGTGGAAGTGCTTAATGAAATAAGCACTTAAATAAGCAAATGGAACAAAACAAGCACCAAACTGATAAGGGAGCTTAAATAAGATAAAACTACTCTAATACAACTAGAAACAACAAGCCATGACCTCTGATTTGCAAGTTGCTATGATTAGGTTGATAAGACTAAAGTGCAAAAACAGATTTTGGTGGTCTACTTTGGGTTGAGTAATAAGCAATCAAATAAGCTGGAAAGGAAAAACCAAAAGTTGGGACTAACACTAGACCTGGCTAAGATCAAGTGCACCAAAAATCAGACTTTGGGAAGCTCTTATGAGCCCTGTGCACAAGCTGCAAAACTTGGCCAAATCCTGTGCAGATTCAATCCCTTGCACAGGGCATTTAGGTCCAGTTTGACAAGCTTATTAAGAGCTTAAAGAAAATTTCCAAAAATCTGTAAAAATGACAAAAAGAAAGTAGACCAGCAGGGCTTTATAAAACCACAAGTTACATTGAAAATGATTCAGAAATGAGCTCATGAAAAATCTTCCTATATGGGCTCAAACTGAGATTTTGCATTTTGACTTTCTCAACAAAACTGAAAAGTTGACTTTTATGGATTTTGATCCTGATTTTTAGATTGATTATGAACTTAATAGATGAAATAAGCCTAATGCTAGCTTAATCTAGGTATTTGGAACACAAAACAAGAATTGGATATGCAAAAACTTCAACAGATAGCTAAATAAGACAGATGGGTTGTGATTTTGACCTTTGGGGTTTGCAGTCACAAATTCAAGACAGATATGAACTCAAAAGGACTTAATAAACATGAAACAAAAGGAGTGTACCACTGAACTATCCTAAATCACAGGTTTAGAAGCAATTCCAAACACCCTTGTAACTTATGTTTAGCAACTTAAAATGAACTAACTGCTTAACTAACCAACCTAACTGATTGAACTGAGATTATAAGACCATAATATAACTAAATTAACTAGTTAAAACCAATGGTGACCATAGAAACAGATACAAGCAAAAACTGCAATATGACTTAAAAATTGAAAATGAGGAGATTACTAACCACTATCCAGTTGGTTAGCAGACCAAAACCAGAACCAAAACTGATCTAATCTAATCTATTTAAAACCCCAAATCCACCTCTGCATCATCCTTTACCCCTTCCAAGGTCAGTTTGACTTTCATTGACCATGGAACAAAGATACTTAAAATTGATTCCAAAGCTTGTAAAAAGCTTTAAATGGCTTAAATAACTTATTGTAACTTAAGAATAATCTGTTAAAGGCTTGGAAATAAGCTTTTGAAACTGAACTTCTCAACAGTGGATAATCAAAACATGAAATTTAACCAAACTTTGATATAGATTCTTAAAACAGATTACAAAGATAACTAAACTTAAGTTTGAATCATTAAAACAAAAGATTACATGTTTTAAACTAAACTAAGACATTAATTAAAAAAAATGACATTTTAGAAAAATTAAAAACTAACTCTCCCCTCAAAGTTGCTTCTTTCTTCTCTTTTATAGCTCCAAGTTTCCTCTCTCCTCTCTCTAAGTGAATCCCACCATAAATCCTGACCCTTGGATGAGAAAATGTGATCATGGCCCTTCATTCCATTTTTGGCGGGAAATGTTTTATAACAGCTGTAGGGGTTGAGTGAATGGGGAAAGGTTGTATTTAATGTATCTTGTAGTTTTGTTGAGGTGGAGGGGACAAGGGGAGTGATATATTGAGGAGGGGGGATGGGTTTGAGTGATTCAGGGGAAGCAGGTGAAGGGGAAAGAAAAAGGGCGCCAAGTGGGTGGTTTGGTTTTATTAATAAAACGTGGGTGATAATAGAAGGGGGGGTCAAAATGGCTAATTGACAGGGGGTCACAATTAGGCAGGGTCCAAATTAGGTTTAATGGGTTAAATAACATAGGGACCAATTGTGTAAATTCTGAAACTTCAAGGACCTAGGCTGCCAATTCTGAAAAGTTTCTCCAAGGACTAAAACTGACAATCTCAAAAAGTACAAGGACTAGACTTGCCATTTTCCAATTTCCAGGGGCCATTTTTGCCAATTTTGAAACTTGGAGGACCAAACTTGTAATTTCTCAAACTTTTGATATTTTTCACCAAAGGACTAATTTTGATAAGTTATGATTTAAAAAGGACCTTTGGTGACTTTTCTTTTGAAATTTTGACTCAGGGACTATTTTTGACAATTTTAGAAACTTGGGGGACTGAAACTGCCAATTTTGCAAACTTTGCTCATTTTTCATCAGATTTTGATAGTTTTGCATTTAAAACACATAAAACACTGATTTGTGATATTTTGATCATTTTGATGTGTTTCTGAGCATTTTTAGACGTTTTGCAGTTCAGATAGACCCAAAAATGATGAGTATTTACACACTCATCAGGCTCTCCCAGACTCCTCCGACGAAGAGAAAGTAAATGTCAACCCCGCTGCCAACGTCGGCTTGGACCCCATAACCTACTTTGAACAACTTCCAACTCTTCCAAACGAGACCGAAAAATTCAAACAATTGAAGGGTATGATCCAATGCCTAACTAACTACATAGTAAAGTCGGGAAAGAGGAAGAGAAAAGATTGACAAAAGAGACATTAGGATTATGGTTGCTTTTAGATATCTTGTTTATCATCTTACAATGAATGCTTATGTTTGTCAAATACTTTAGTTTGGTTGTTTGGATATTATCATTACTGCTCTTATTTATGATATGGTTTATTAGATGTTTTGCTTGTTTTGTTGTTCTTTAGAGTAGAGACCAATAGAAATTGGTATACATAGTATAGTGCAAAATCTGCATTCTTTTCTGTGATGCTTCTGATATGCAGTTGCATGATCCCTAAGGATATACTAGACGGATCCCTCCTTTTAGGGAACCGTAGGATTCGTGGTGACAGATGTACAATGCAGAATCCCACACATCAAAACAGCTCACTAGATCACTTCACTAGCTAAACATAAGGCCTTAGGATCACTTGAGTCTTCTTCAAGCTTAGTAAGCTTCACACTTACTCATAGCTCATTTTAGGATCACACTCAAAGTGCTCCTTAAT
The DNA here is from genome assembly GCA_910596185.1 of Chrysanthemum makinoi. NCBI lineage: Eukaryota > Viridiplantae > Streptophyta > Magnoliopsida > Asterales > Asteraceae > Chrysanthemum > Chrysanthemum makinoi. The sequence goes on from OU343223.1 coordinate 111,253,938, forward strand.
TTATCATATCACCAAAACTCATCATCCTTCCGCTCTTATACTCACACATCATTTATTACATGTCAACACGTCTAGTTTTGTAAATCTCTCAATTTTAGCAAATTGATTTTAGTAATCTCTACCTCAAAATGGGTTAAAAAAAAACTTGTTTTTCAATTCTCATAATTTTTAAAGAATTTTCAAATTTTATTTCAAGTTGCCATCTGATCTCTAGGATCATTTAACATCACTTGACACTATTAAAATTCCTAGTGTCATCCTTGATCACCCATTGGTGGTCATAAAGTCCTATTTTCCTTCCATAAAAGGCAATCATTAGCTACCACCACTCATTACCCTTGATCATTTAAGTCACACCTCATTTAAAACACTTAAGAAGACTGAGACACTCAAGATGTATAGGTATTAGTCTCTACCAACATCATTTTCCTCCATTCTTGACTGCTGATAGTCGGATCCCTAGGATTAGCCTAGACGGATCCCTCATTGGAGGGAACCGTGGGAACCGGCTGGCAGATTCAGCAAATCCCACCTAAAACAATCATTTCAAACTCACCTTGCTAACTTGAACACTCCATCTTGTCTTAATTAAACTCATAGATCAGTGCAAATCTGTAGTTGACCCTTGTGCATGCAAATCATCACATTTCTAAGGATCTTAGTGGCTTAAGTCTTTAATGCACTTCCCAAATCCTTCCCTTTATAAGTCATCTTATTAGAACTTCTTAGTCATCAACCACAACTTAATTCTCAGCTTTTAGAAACCTTTTTCTTAGTCATTTCATCATGAGGAAAGCTCCTAGTGCTAACTCATCCACCAAAGGACCACCTAAGAAACATGCTCGTGTTGTACACGAAATTTCATCAACTGAATCATCTCCCATTAAATCCACAATTGCTAGGATTTCTCCTCCACCAACTCAACCAATCAAACCAATCCTTAAAAGGATTGTTCCCACAAAAATATCATCACAAAACACCACAATTCCTACTAAGCTAAACACACCCATTTCCACCCAACCATCATTTTTGGTGCCTAGAGCCATATCATTTACCACCTCACAATCATCTCCGCATCTCTACAACTTAGAGGACTTATCTCCTAGGCTCTCTCATCCTCCACCATTACCGACACACTCTTCAATAGAGAAGATTGTGCAACAAAACCAAATTGTTGAATCAACACTTACACCGGTATCCTTTTCTCCATTTCCCTAAAATGGTCCATTTTGGATTATGAGGAATCATCAAAGTCAACTACCCGACCACATGGAAGTTGACACCTCTCTGCCTCCACCGTCATCCTTTGTTGAGCCATCATTGAATGTGCCTCCACCAATCCCTCCTTCTTTTGAGGATCCTCAACCCTCTTCACTTGATCATGCACATCAAGCCGCTCCATTTTTACCACCACCTTTTCCAAGCCTTGACAAGGATTGTTATCATTGTCAACATGTTGAAGGCTTGATACACGAACTACGTGAAGAGAAACGTTTTATGTTTTATCACCTCCTCGAACGTTTCGATGAGGTCAACAAACCTAAACAACTGTGAGCTTAAAGGATTCAAGTGGTGTCCTAGTCTTAAGCATAACTTAGATAGTTTAGGAATCACATTTCATGTTTAAATCATTCTCTTAGTTTTAGAGATTTGTAGATAATTTCTCGTAGTTTTATTGAATGAAGTTACATGTTATATGCCATGCTGTTTTGAGTATATGTTTGGTGCAATATTACATATCTCATTTTGATGTTGAAATCATTTGTTCAGATCACCATTGTTGTCTCAAAATTTCAGACAGACGGATCCCTCTGTTTTGCCTAGACGGATCCTTCCAAAGAGGGAACCGTGCAACAGAAAACTTGTTTACTACTAACTTGAGTCTTATTTGCAGGAAATTATGCATTATATACTTGTTTTCTAACCTTTGTTTTGTAGATTTTCAATATACGCATGAAGACTTTGACACCCTAAGCTAGGGGGAGTTTCATGTCAAAGCGATACATTACAAAATCATTTACAATATATATTAGGATTACGTTACATGACGTCCCTTTGCAAACTTTCAATCATCAAGGGGGAGCATATTCGTCAGAAAGAAGAAACCATTTGCAAACATATTTGCAATGCACTAATTTAGTATCTCTTCTTACTTGACGCCCTCACAAAGAGATGGACTCGTCAAGGGGGAGCTAAGACGAGAACACTTTCCGTCACTTGCTCTCTATATTTTTACTTTTTCCTTCCTTTTACATGTTTTTTTTAAAAAAAAACAAGGTGTTTGTTAGTTTCTTTTCGATGCTCTTTTTGTTTCGACAAAAAAGGGAGAGAAGAGAGTAAAAACTCCAATTCAAACTTTTACGAATTTTAGTTTTTCCTTAAAATAATTTTATGTTTTGTCATCAACAAAAAAGGGGAGATTGTTAATACAAATAAGCCGTAAAAACGTTTATTTATATTTTACGATCTTCTAATGTTTTGTCGATAACAAACGTAAAATTATTTTAACGAAACAAATAAAATACGTAAATGTTTTGAGCCAATAGTTTACCAACACACTTACGTTTTCACATAAAACACTAAACAAGTAATAGTGATTTTATGATTTAGTAATACATATGTACAACAACTAGTGTTTACATATTGGGTAGATATATACATAAATTGTATGTATTATAATGGGAAATATAATGGGTAGAATTTTAAGTATTTGACCCATTGACCAAATACATTGAATGTAGTTGGGTTTAACCCAAAGTCCATGACCCATACCCATGGAGCATAACCCATAACCCATTGCATGACATCATGCATAAGTCATGAATGGGTATTATCCATGACCCATGGATTTAACCCATGACCCATGGACTAGATACATTGCACATACTAGATACATTGTATCTACTTGGATACCCATGGTCTAAAGTCTAGGACCCATGACCCATAACCCATGACCCATGACCCATGAACCAAAACCCATGGGCAAAGAGGAGCATCCCACGGTTCCCCCAATTTACACTGGACGGATCCCTCAAGCAAGGGATCCGTGGGATCCGTGGAACACTAGACTATTTTCTTCTATAAATAGTGAGCCATTTCTTCATTTTGGGTTGTCACTCCCACACATACTTTCTCCTAGTATTGTAAACCCTCTAACCTCAGATCCTAAGGATCTCTCTATGTAGTTTGTGTTTTGTTTTTATGTGATTCTCTAGGTTTCTCTTAAAGGCGAGATCACCACCTCTTGAAGTCGAGCAAGCTCAAGTCCATGAGTTGCCATGCTTCGTAATCATCAAGACTACTGAGGTTCTCTTGTTGATAGCTCTTTCTTCCTCCCTAGAAGTGTTGTGTTAAAAACATTAGTGAAGGATGCCGAAAGAGTCAAGACGAAGGCATTAGTGAAAGGTGCTTAACGTCCGTGTCAAAGGCATTAGTGAAGGATGCCAAAAGAGTCAAGATGAAGGCATTAGTAAAAGTTTTCGAACGTCCGTGTCAAAGGCATTAGTGAAGGATGCCTAGAAGTCAAGTCAAGAGGCATTAGTGAAAGATGTCAAGAGTGTACAATCGATGAGGTGCATCGATGTACAAATAGAGATAGGTTGTGTCAAAGGATATTGATATCCTTGTTGATGTTGTCATAAGGAGTGGGTCTCCTTCGGGATAGGTGTTGTGTAGTGTTGGGTAGTAGTTCCTCCTTTGTAATGGAACTCGGTATCTAGTCTCATACCGGATAAAGTGTAGGCGATGTTGTGATAGGTGTGGTTCTACCTTGTGGAAGAACCCGGTGTCTAGCCTAGTACCGGAAAAAGAGTAGGCGACGTTGTGAAGGCTTCTCCGCCATAAGGAGTTGGTGTCGTGTAGTGATTACGAACTCTCGAGTAGGTGACTCAGGGAGTGGAGTAGGGCAAGGAAGGTGTCCTTGTAGCCGAACCACTATAAACACTCGTGTCGTGATTTTATGTTCCTTACTCTTTACCTTTGCATTACATATTTCAATATCTATCTATCAACTTCGAACATACACATTTAAATAGATTGACATAAGTTGGTCTAAATATTTTAAAACGAAGTTTTAATCGGTAAAACTATTCAACCCCCCTTTCTAGTTTTCCACAAAATCCATCTCTGCAAAAGCTAAAACAAGCAGTTAGGAAAAATGGCACAAAAACGGAATTAAAAGACTGACACGAAGAACCCTAAGAAAGAAACCACCCTCATTATCAGACACCATAAATGTAGGGCGCGCCGTCTCATCGTCCCAAGCACGGCTCAGACCAATCAGACACAAAAACGGCTCCAGATATTTTCGGAACATAGCACGTTTCGTATCCGACAAGGACAGTAAAGCAAGGTCAACGTCATCATCTGAAGGGGGTAGATCACGGTCAACCGAAAGCTTGTCATACCATGGGATCGATAGCAGAAAAACAGTAGAGTTGACCCAGGAAAAAATACTCCTTCCAATTCTTAACATAATCAAGAGGAGCGGTGTGACAGACCGGGACAACCAATGACTTAGGACCCTTCCTCTTCTCTAATGTCAACCACCCATTATCAAGGCCGGAATAATAAAACTTCCTAAATAAGGGTACGGTGGGAACGCCGCAGTGGACGCGACAGAGGATCTCAAAATGACTAATCCTTGCCGCAGCTAAAACAGACTGCTGCGACAGATGGATATGGAAATACTCTAGCACGTTACAAAGGAACTTAGAGAGGGAGATCATAAAATTACAAAGCTCAAAGAATCAGGTATATACGCCTATCTTACCCTCAGGCGCATCCCTAATGGTATCATTAGGACCGGGGAGGGTTGGATCTACCCCATCTGGGATATGTTATTTCAGGCGAAACGTGTCTAAATCTTGTTGCTCTAACTCACACGTAAAATCGCTAAGAAACTTTTTAACCATTGTAAAACGAGGAGGGGGGAAAAACCTAACCTGAGTAAAAAAGGTGAAAATGATTCTCTAACACAGGAGCAACAGTAGTAAAAAAGGTGAAAATGAGGGGTATTTATACTCTTTGAAGGAAAAAGTAACCACCTGTCGAACGGATAAGATTGGGCCACGTCCCCGATCCGTATCTAACGGTCCAGGATCAAATAGATCAACGAATGAGATGATAGCAGCCAAAACGTCACATCAGTCAGACATTACGCGGTCAAGAAGCAGTTTGCGACTATCGAGGGCAATATGTAACGCTTATCCACTAGATAGTGGAATGTACAGTCATCACGCAAGGACAACCCGCGACACGAGGTACCGTGGCCAACTGACATGATTAAGTCTAGAACGCTTGTTCCTAGCTAACAAGCATACTAGACTGGGGGGACTTGATCGTGTACGATACCCCCGAACACTAGTAGATGAACCGGTCCAACCCCGGATCAAGACCTACCGGTCCAGAATTGCCCCGGACGTCATCCGCCCCCGCAACACGTCACCAGGACAAGGGATCGTCCGCAGATACATAACACGTCCGGGGAAAGCTTAGCTACGGCTCAACCAAAAGGGTAAGAAATCATACATGGGAATGAGGTACTGTTGCTCACAGACCTCAAAAGGGAAAGCGATGCGGATTGCCGCCAAAACCGTCGTTGTCACAACAATAAGACAACCTCTTGGGTTGACTTACGCTCTTCCCACCTATAACTGTTGTTCTCATGACCCGTGACCATGAGAACCCGACAAGAAAGTCCAACATATAAATAGGGGTCTTCGCCACTGTTCAAACGGTAACTTGGACTCACTCTCTCTCTAAAATATTTTATCTCTCTAAACCAATACTTACTCTCACACCCGAGGTTGATCGCGAAAGACCCCTTCCGCGGTAAAACTAACGGGGTTCCATTTTCTTAGCAGCTACGGCTCAATATTCTACCATTTAATTCAAGATCTGTTGCATCAAAAATAGCCTAAACTAGCCCTTGTGTGAAAGAGCCCCAAATTTATCTTAACAGTAGTCAAATATTTACATCAACACAACAACCTCAATGTTTTAATACACTCATAGAAACGGTCTAATACTGTATAAATATTTTTACTCGTTACATTTAACCCCAACATTCAACCCCATGTACTGTGTGCATGACATATCTACGGGATGGCATCAAGCACGATATATAGTTCCAACAGTGATATGTATAAAAAATGTTTGGTTTTTTATTCGTATAATATTGTCAAAGTGTCACGGACAAATGCTGCCATAAAGTAACAACCTCAGTCATAATACACACCACAACTCTATCACCAACATCAGAATCATAGTCCTATATATAATACCAACAACAATCTTAAAACACAAAACCATAGTATTTGTTTATTCTTGAAAAAATGATGAGCACTAGTTTGAGGAACAATGATAATTCATCAAGCAGGTTTCCATTCACATTAACTCAATGGCAAGAGTTGGAACATCAAGCACTTGTTTATAAGTACATGATTTCTGGTATGCCTATTCCTCATGATCTCTTGTTTGCCATTACCAGAACCCTGGATCCTCCTAAATATGTGGTGCATCATCCAGCAAGTAAGTTTTTTATTCTGTACTTTTGTAGTAAGTGTTAATATGTGGATATGTAATTATGCATGATGACAAGAAAAATATTTTTTAGCTAGCTAGTTGTGGAAGATGGAATTGTAGTTGAATTTAAACAAGTTTGAAGACAATTTTAAAGGGTGATACTTACAAGATCTTGACATAGTGTAAAATTTGACGGATTAAGTAGCCATAAAACTAAGGAAGATATAACAAACTCATTCCAAAATGCCTTTTTTTTTTTTTTTTTTTTTTTTTCATGTTCTTAAAAAAGAAGTTCAAACAAATTTGAAGAAATTTTAAAGGGTATGTTAAACTAATTAAGTAGATGTGTGTTTCTTGATATGCATGTTTAACTGTTAGAAGTAACTCCTGAATGTAAAAAATAAATAAATAAATAAATAAAAACTTTTTACATGTAAAAACAAACAAAAGGTAGTTAAATCCTGACAATTTTAAGTAAAAATTAATGGTAAAATTTACTTGCTTCCTTTATTCTAAAAAGGACTATATATGCTTTATTCTAATGGGTACAAATATAATTACTTAATTTTTGCAGTTGGATGGAACCTTTTCCAGATGGGATTTGGTAAGAAAATAGATCCAGAGCCAGGGAGATGCAGAAGAACAGATGGTAAAAAATGGAGATGTTCAAAGCCAGTTCATCCTGATGCAAAATACTGTGAAAGGCACATGCACAGAGGCAGAAATCGTTCAAGAAAGCCTGTGGAACTTGTTAACACAAATTTATCATCATCATCATCTAGGCAGCAGCAGCAGCAGCAGTCTAATGTTGTGTCATCTCAAGATCATTGCTTTTTGTTGGAATCTAGCCCCTATTCAGAAAAAGATTACAGGTTTGTTTAGCATGCATTAATCCATGGTCATGATTGTACACATGCCTAGCTACCAGACAATCACATGCTTATGTCCACTGTCATTTAAATGATTCTTTATGTCACATATATACTACTACTATCAACTTAGGCTATTAACAGTTTGTACTTTTATATGCTAACTACTAGCTTACCATTTCAAGATTTTAAATTTGGCATTGATATAGGATGGATTTGGATAATCTTTGATTGTACCTTTTTTGAATAAATAGGTGAAAGGGGTATTTTGGTCATTTTGGTTAGCATGATTTTAATATCACATTAATATGTCAAATATACATATTTTTTTTGGTTATATGAATTATTATTATTATTATGTAAGGACATTGTAGACTAATTCGAACTCTTGAAAATATATGCATAGTGCATGGGAAGCTAAAGTAAAAATTGGAAATTGCTTTGGTAAATATTACTTAAGTTAGGTGATAAAATATTTACTACTTTTTTTTTTTTTTTTTTTTTTTTAGTGCAAAGGTGAATCCTTATATTACTATCCACAACCACAAATATTTACTACTTAGTAATATGCATATGAGCTACAAATATATGCAACTAAGTCCTCAAATATACCTGCATTATTATGTCCTCATATGGGTCATGGTAGTTATGCCTTGTGCCCTTGTGGTTTTGAACTTGTCGAAAAGATGGGCTTGGCTCCAAACAAAACCTCTTCGACAACATTTTAAAGCTGAGTTTGTAAATTTTTTGCTAGCTATGGGATGAAAGAGGAAGTAGATGAACATCCACTTGCTTCAGTGTGTGATTCTTGGCACTTGGCTATGAACAACTCTGTTTCTTCACTGGCCAAAACCAGGCAGCGATCGGTCTCTGAATATCAAAATGACTACTCATATCTGCAACCTCAAAACAATCCAACAAAGCAACAGCAAAAGCAGGATCAGGGACGTTGTTATGATCACTTGGCTCTGAAAATCGAAAGAATAGATGAACCTCAGAAAGTAATGCACCATTTCTTTGATGAATCGCCACACAATGGCAATGCTGATCATTGCAAGGATGAAGATTCTTCCACAACTCAACTCTCAATCTCCATCCCGAATTGTGCTCATGACTTCTTCCTGAACCATAATGGTAATTTCACCTCTTTGACACTTATACTATGCCCTCATTACTTTTAACACAAACGTCGTTAACTAATGCACGTGTGTTCTGTCAAGAATCCCTGTTAATTTTGCTATCTTGGATCACAGTTACTTATCTTTTGTTGCAGATAAATGAGGTTTTCAGTTATGCGTGGCAGATACATTGCTTTATCTTCAAATAAGTGCACGAGGTAATGATAACTGCAGCCGTGTTTGCTATGTTGTGTAATTGTGGAAGGAATGCTAATGGTACTATTGATATCTTCTTATCAAACTTAAATGTGTTTCTATTGAAGTACTCCGTAGTATATTTATATGAGGTTGCCCGCATCTTTGTTTAGTTGTTCCCGCTGGTCTACCAGAAACATATAAATTTTGTTGTTAATTAAATGCATTAAATGAGTCCGGTGTTCGTGACTTAATGAAAGGTAGAGGTGATCTTTATGAACTACAATTGTAATATATTTGAGATCTTTAACATTATTAGATGTTATTGAGCTTTTTAAAAGAGCAGTTGCCATGAACAATGCACGCTAGTATTACTACTAGCGCTAATGTTTTGAAAGACTTGGTTCTATGTCTTGTACAAATTATATGATTGTCAAACTCACATGTACGTATTAGTAATTGTTATGTTGATTATAATCCAAAGATTTGGGTCTGCATTATTGAGGGTGGTCAATTAATCGAATTGAGCTTGAGCTTGAGCTTATGCTAAGGTGGCCGAGTTGAGATCCTTTGCACAAGAATAACCAAATGGGTAAGTGAGACTTAGAGCATACAGAGGCAGAAATATTACACACATGCTGCAAACAAAATTTACATGTAGCCTGTTATCAAAATCAACTAATACCAAATCCCACGAGTTCACAAATTCTTTATAAAGCGCCCCATGCTGGACTCAATTAAGTACATATCCCTTACATTTTCCTCAAGTTATCTAACCTCGCTTGCAAATCACTGTCTATCCCGTCATCATCAGTTGTGGGTGCTTCAGCTTGTGGCACCTTGTTCTTTGCAACAGGGGTGGAGACGGTCTCTAATGGCGCATTCAACAACTGCAACTCACAAGTCAATAATTTTATATTTACAAAAAAAAAGTATCCAAAAACGTTAGAAACTTAGAACAGTTGTTTTAAATTCCTTTACACCCGAAAGAAAATAAAAATGTAAAAGTAAAGATTACCTCTTTATTGATGTCGATTCCAATCTCATCGAGGACTTGACTCACTAACTCTTCTGTTTCTTCCTCTTCTTCATCTCCTTCTAACGCATCATCAATTGCATCACCCATCACTTCGCTTACCATTTCCATTTTCTCATTTTGTTTCTCGAATTCTCGCATTATTTTTTGCAAGGTGGGCAAGTTCATCTGCTTGTTCATCTTCCCCATAGCTTTAGTCACACCTTTCATCGCCTGCCCCATAGCTTGTGTTGATTTTAATGTCTGAGATGATATTAGATTCATGGTTGATCAGATGCATACACTAATCAAAGTAATAATAAAAAGATAACTGCATGCAGTACAATATTTTAAATTAAATGAGGGAAAATAAATAGAGAAAATGTACCTGAATTCTAAGTGAAACACCTTGCAGTTGAGATTTAAGCCTGTAAAATTTATCAATCTGATGTCGTGTTCTGATGAGATCTTTTGCCATAACCTTGACAGCTCCCTGAATCAAATTATAGCGTCGAATTCAGTCATGGTAACTTGTACCCATAAGCCTAAATTATGAAGGCTATACACGGAGTAGTGATATTATTGGTATCATCTAAATTTAACCTTCATCCGCCTAGTTACTCAATATGTCAGATCAGAACATAAATTTGGATAAGATATTCCTCTTGGAAGCAATATGTTGCATATAGATTGCATAACCTACTTATGTTAGTCACATAACTATTATGCGTTTATTAGAAGTTGTAGGGGAATCGTACAAGATTCGATCAATATATTTGCTCAATAATGTTGCTATGAAGTTTATTACTCTAATTCCAATCATAAAAACCTGGAAGTTAAACCGAAGGAAAACCACACAGAAACACAATGAGCTTTTGCTAAAGGACTAAAGAACCTATTTATTCTTTAACTAAAATTTGCAAACACTAACAACACCATTCCCAAAGTTGAATGGTTTTTCAAGTCGAAAAACATGAAGGAATGCATGGGAAGAAGGAATGATTCAGGAATATTTACGAGTCAAACTATGGTACCAATACTCATGTAAGCAATCTAAAAAAAGTACGGAGTATTACCATTTGCCCTTGTTTAGCACTTTTCTTAATCTCTACAATCAGCTTCTTCTCTTGTGCCTGCAAACCTTGTCTCTCCCTTTCTATTTCTCTAATAGATCTATCAAGCATTCTCTTGTTTTCCCGCAAGAGCTCTGCATATTAAACACATAAGTTGCTAGCGTTGATTGACAAAGCCACACATTCTACCCAAAAAAAAGGGTAATACTACTCGTGATTTAGATTGCTAAGGGATCACCTGACTGAGAGCATACACATCAATTTGTCACATATATTCGAGAGCTAGACCAACTTTCCCTTGTGATAATTAGTCCATCCATTTTATGTGATATGGATAATAAGCATGCATACGTACATATACATGCAGTTCAGTTAAATATATCTCTTTCAACCTATGAAAAATATATATTGTTGCCTTTTAATGTAACAAAACAATGATAAACTAGTAGTTAGTACACAATGCATACCAAATATGTTGTTTTAAGGAACAAAAACAATTGATTCTAACTATCAATCCAATACTTTCATGATACCATTTAACACATTCTTCACATGAATGCATATCCAATCATATAAGTAAAACACAAATCAAGAACATACATGGATAGGACAAAAAACAATAAAACTATACCTGCAGGAGTTTTCTTCTTCCAAAACTTGAAATTCATTGTTATAAAAATATTCAATAAACCCTACAATAAAAAGTTATGGATCGATCGTTTTGTTATTCCTAGCGGGTGTGAATAAGACGAATGCTATTGTTTGTATACTTTTATATCTATTGGCATAGAAGTCTATGCCAATTGGGATTGGGCTTTTATGAAATCCGTTTGTTTTTATGTTTCGGATTTAGAGTTTGTTTGAGATTGCTTTTATTTGGTGTGCTATCATTATCATCTTATTTTTTTTAAGAAAAGTGTTGCATAATATTAACTAAGTATTGTGAAAATATTAAAAAACACTATGTTTAAGGTATTACCACCTCTAACGATAACTATTTTAACCAACGTTATGTACAATCAATTTATGCAATCGTAAAAAAGAAAACAAATCATGAATAAATAACAAAGTATCAAAGTGCATTATTTAATTAGGTCACTCTCTTTATGTTAAAAAAAAAAAAAAAAAAAAACCCAACTTGGTCACTCATATAGGTTAAATTTAAAATAAAAAGACAAATATCCGTGATAAGGATACGAAGAATTTCTTTTTTAAAGTTCGTAAAAAAAAATTAAAAAAAAATTCACAAAAGCGGGTATGATGATGCATAAAACTTTTGTGAACAAAGTTTTTATTATTTTGAAACAATGAAAATTCAATAACAATGAAACATTATTAAAACTTTTACCGTTTTCTTTATAAAAATATAATTATAGTAACTTAATTGAACAAACTTAAGGGCATGCTTGTTTAGTTTTTATATTAAGTTCTGTTAAACTAAAGTGTCTGTCTGGATATATGTTGTCTGTATGTAAATGAATAAATGGTTGTTTGTTTTGTATGCTGAATAAAGTGTCTGAATCAATAAAATTATTGTTATACAATTTTATTTGAAATAAGTGATGATTAGTGGTTAAGAAGTGGAATGGTAAATATGTAAAAGTAGGATAAAAGTAATGACTTAATATAGAGACCCTCATTCTCATGGCTTTTTCTAGAAGGTCATCCATTTAAATGAAGCACCAAACAAACATTTAATTAGTGACTTAATTAAATTACCTATTTTACAATTAAGACTCTTTAAGTCATTATCAAACACCAAACTTTGCTACTATCCGATAAGTTCACCTTTAAATAATTTAGATTGAAAGTATAATAGATTATTTGGCAAAAAACTTTTAAATTTAGATTTAATGACTGTTGTTTGTTTTAAAGTGCTTATACGAAATGTGTTGCTCGTGTATGTAACATGAAGCCAATAGTTTAGATGGATAATCTTTTAGGCCACTTTTTCTTTTATAGTATTATTGCATTTTGCTCGCAACAAGCAAATCAAATTCTAGTCAACAAGTTGTTTATAATGAGCTAAAAATAATTAATTAGCTTGAAACACCAAAAAATTCGCCTACAATTGTAAAAAGAAAATATATAATCAGAGTCTTTGGTTTAGTGGTCATATGTGAGATTAGTCAAGTTATTGTATGACCCAATATTATTAGAAACAAAGTAATAAAAAGTAAATGTATAAGGTTTCATATCAGGTACTTTTATTATTCAATATTATTGTTTACACATTCATTCAAAATCAATAAAGATCTTTCGTTAAAAGAGTTTCTATAAAGATCTTTCGTTAAAAGAGTTTCTATTTACTTGTATGTCTTGTTATACGTGTTATGATTAGGTAAAATTTATAAGGAAAGATACTTGATTTTTTTTTAGTAACTTTTCAATTCCTATATGTTTTCACACCATATGGCGCCTAAAATCAAAAAATAATTTGGTATAGCAACTTGCATTGCAAGCCTTGTATTTAGAAGAAAATTAACAATAAAAAAATACAAACAAAATATAACACGAGTAGATTAATAATTACAAACTAGTGAAAATTGATGAAAAAAAAAAAAAAAACTATATACTTGTGAAAATCCTTATTGCACAACAAGTCAATTAACAACACTTGGCCCACAAGGACCCAAAATTTCGGGTGGCACAAACTATAAATATGCCTCCAGTTCCTAACCTGCTAATCACATCTCAACATACAATAATCCTCGATATTTTTTTATCCCTAAAAAACCTACGAACGTATCATATGGATTCCGAGCTTTGTAACGATACCATCCTCGAAATTCTTTATCGAACCTCTTTAAAAACCCTCGACACCCTTCGTTGCACTAGCAAAGAAATTGATACTCTCATACATGGCTCTGAATTTCTCGACACGTACACGAAAAGAGATAACATGGTATCTGGTTTTCTCGTAAACAACATGAGGAGAGGTCCAAACTATATTAGCGAGTTTGTACCATCTCCTTTATCAAAAAATATTGACCTTCGTTTTTTACCGGTTAATGCCCGAATCTTAGCATCTTCAGAGCAAGGAATCATTGTGTTCGAAAGTCCTGATCCGAAAAATTATAGGAATGTTTTCTACAGTGTTTGCAAACCTACGACTAAGCAGGTTTCACGTTTGCCAAATCCGAAAACAAAGTATCAAACGGAAAAGGTTGCAATCATTGTCATGTGTTCAAAGACGAAATTGCGATACAAGATCGTCAGGTTATCTAATCCTATTTTCACGTAAGTTTCTCTCTATTTGTATTTGGGTTAAACATATATTTGCATGCATAACTAGAGGCTGTCTTTTTTTTAGATATTGTTAACATAGTACTAAGAATAAGTTCATCAAGTAAAGTTTAGAGGGAAAATTTTGTGATTTAAGATGATAAGTTTAGTGTTAGTTAACTTGTTACGCTTATCTGCTTGCAGCTAAACATAATAATGCATTGTTCTATATATTTTTGAAGTGTATAATGTATAGTAACATAAAAAAATTGATATTTACTCGTTTTAAATCATGATCATTATTTTTTTCTTACTGCAGTGGTTTTCAACCAAACGAAAAACTCTACACATTAAATTGTGAAATCTTTGATTCTGAAAAAGGGGCATGGGGACGGCTAAATCCCATAAGGCTGCCTTACCATGTTATCTTGACTAACTCGCAAGCAATTACAGCAAGAGGTTCCATAAACATGTTGCTGAACAACGGTGATGTCTTGATGTTTGATGCCTATAAAGAAAAGTGGACGTGCGTTTCATCTCCAGTTCCAGCCCTCGATGAGCCAATGCAACTAGTTAAGTATGCAGGTAAGTTGGGAATTGTGTGGAAGCCAACAAATGCTAGCTGGGAGATCTGGTTTCTTAGCCACGATCGATCGTTTAAGAAACTACATGTTTTCAGCAAGAAAGAAGATAGTGAAAGAGAGTCACTGAAGGCATTATATGATTCAGATACGAGCATTATGGTGGACTACAATACTATCATATTTCATAGGTTTAGTAGAGGCAATGATATCAGTAAGGTCATATTGAGTGATCATCCTTATCTAATCTTCAACTTCAGATCAGATTTTGAGCCAGTTGATTTTTGATGCGTGCACAAAATGATGGACTTATATCAGTAGTTCTCATGGTTTTCGTGGTGAACAGATCAAAGCAGCTCATATTCTATGATGATTGTATTTATAATGCCTTATTCTCCAATGTGTAATCTTTGTTACATGGCTTTTTAGTATCGTGTTTTTAATACAAGTTTTGGTTAATTTTTTTTTATTAAGAGTTACAATGGGACGCATTGATATACAAATATGTAATTTTGTTATATGTTTGCTTTATAAAATGTGCTAAATGAGAGGATGTTTGCCTGTGTTGTGATGAAATTTATAGGCATAAATGTTTTGATGAAAAACGACTTGCTAATTTAGTCGAGCTTGAATTATTATGAATATACGTACACAGAAAGAAATAAACATATGTACGAAAGAATTTGTTAAGACAAAAATGTACTCCCTCCGTCCCAATTTATATGTCTAGTTTTGACTTTTAAAGTCTTTTTTTGTCATCTTTGACCAAAAATATGTTTATATGTGTTATTTAATATTTGATACAAAATATATGAATTGATTGAGTTTTAAACGTTTTTTTCATTGGTATAATTTTTATCAAATATTATGTAACAAAAATTAATTTATTTAAAGTCAAAGTTGACAAAGATAGACTCAAAAAGTCAAAACTGGACAAATAAATTGGGACGGAGGGAGTAATACATATTGTCACAAGGGCCAAGGTAGACAAGACAAAAATCACCATCTTCTTCCTCTGTTTATAAAAGTGTTACCTTGTTTACGTACACTTAAAATCACGTTAACTCGTTAACCGATCAATTTGTACTTATATTTGAAAGGGGTGATACGAGAACTTTCAAATTCGTGCTAATATGATCATCTTTTTACCCGCTACCGGTTAAACAGGCAAAAAGTTGCATTTTCGTGTTTTTTAGGTCTCACACATTACTTAAACTCAAATCAAACACCCCACCACCACCCTACACACATCCCACCACCACCCCGCCACCTAGACTCAATCACCATTACCCCATACTCTTGCCACCACCCTACACTCACCCCTACCACCTCACACCCTGCTATTGAGGCTGTGGTTATAGAGGTGTTTAAGATAGAGGGGATTGAAGGTGAAGAGAATGAAGATGGAGGTTTTGAAGATCGAGGTGGTTGTATTTATGGTTATGGTGGTAGTTAATGAGAAGGTCGAAGGTTAAGAGGTTGAAGATGGAGGTGTTAAAGATCGAGATGGTGGTATTTATGGTTATGCAGTGTCGAACCAAGCAGGAAATCTAAGGTGGTTCCTTGATTTGGTCAAGTTGAAAAATACAATGAGTGAAAAAAAAAAACAATAAACATAGTTTTATAGCACAATAGCTAATGCGCTTACCGTTTCAATTTTACTTGCTTCTTCTTAGGTTTCATAGCTTGAAAACGAGCAATGATTGTATCATTACTAATACCTTATAATATATATTTTCCAACATACAACACTAAACGATCATGTAAAGTCATCCCACATCTTATTGCGTAGATCACATGGATGATACATAACATCGTAACTAAAACAGTAAACCCTAAAATCTAAATAAATAATCTAACGATTATAGTAGTAAATTAGTATTACAATAATACAAGATTACAAATACATACTTTATTCTCTTTTAAGTAGCCCTAAAAAGAATAAATAAATTAAATAATTAAAACTTATAATTAAAAAATAAAAAATAAATAAACTAAATAACCTGAGTTACCGAGTCCCATTGTTTATTCCATCATGACGCTTTTCGTTTCCCCACAATTATATATCTATATTAAACCGCTACGCCGGTGGGTATTTTTTATTCTTTTTTAATACTATTATATTGACTGCCGGATTTTGGGTGGGAAGTGTTCGCTAGTCCGTACCCTTAGCCTGTTATCGGCCCAATAATCCAGTAAATAAGTACAGACACAAACCATATAGATAAACCTGATTCTAACAATTTCTAGAACTCGCTCAGTAGATCCACCTGCCCCCGGCGTTTCCTCCAAACCGATTCAATGCTTTTTAGATCATACACGGCAAGGTTGAAGAGTTAACAAATAGCAATATCCAACAATTCAAGGTTGAATTTAATGGGGCTTTATCATAATTTTGGGGTTTTGTTAATTTGAGAGTTTTGTTAATTTTTTTTAGAGGTTAACTTGCTGCGGTTGGTTATGAGGTTGAATCAGTTTTGTATTTATTTATTTTTTTTAAAGAAAACTCAAAAGGGTATGTAATTTTATGACTTTTACTTTTCTTGAATTTAAGTAGGTGTGGCCGTTATGTTGACTTTACGAGCAGAGAATAGTTGGCCTCCGCAGGAGTTGGTGACAGTTTGTAACCAGATCTAAGAGGTAAGTAATACATTCTACAAAATTAATTTTTTATGCAAAGCGGAAGAATATTGATTTATTTTCTATGTTTATGATGTAACAGATACGCTTACTATGTATTACATGTTGGAAGGGTTTCCTATCGTACAAATATAATGAATTTCGTAACTAAAGGTGCCAATTAAGCCATACGTTTGAACCATAAAAATATCCAAAAAGGGAGGTACAAGAAGTCGATGTATTATTATTTTGAAGGTTGAGGGTCTGAAGTATTAGTGAAGAAACAACAGAATTGTTTTGATGTGGTATTGTTATTGTATTATTTGTATAATATATTTTTATAATAATATATGGTTATAATATTTCCCTTCTTCTTGAACACTTTGTAGCGGAAGCTCAAAATGTACCAGGGTTACATTGCAGAAATGTGATCAATGGATTTGTTTCTTGGACAAAAGGTGAGCACTATTTAAAGTAAATTAAATCTACATTAATTTTCATGTTGGGATGAATGCCTTTTTTGTGTGCAGATAGCTTACCAGCTTAAAGTAAAATATGGATCCGTAGGTGATAGTGAAATACGGGATTATGCATAGTTACTAACCATTTGGTAAGACAACTTTTTGTTTAGCAAATTAGTAGTAAATAAAGTCGGCGTTGCATCTGACTAGCTAATCAACCTTTGTTGACATTGATCAGGGGATGCTTTCAACTGAAAGTGGTCGCTGAGCTTTACTGTCACTTGATTGTTATGAAAAGTCTACTCTTGAGGTAAGAAAAACAAATTGTCGTTGTGCAATATCACTATGCGTTGTTCATTTATTTACCAACCCCTTTTGTGATCAAATTTATTAAATGTTCAAGTAAATGCGGTTATGTGTAATGACAGAAAATTATTGACATACACGGTAAAAAATACATCATCATTTCACCGGTATTTTGCAACAAACTTGAGTTATTTGTTGTTTTGTTATGGTACTTTTTTCAGTCATTGGCGTCAACAAGATACAAGAATATCTATGAGACATTGAGACAGATGTGGAAAACCCAGTGCTGAGGGCCGTACAAGAAGCTCATGTTTACTTTTATCGTACAAGATACAAAGATATAATTCACATATTTCTTTAGTTTTTTGAATTTTGCGGTCCATCTCCCGAGGTTACGTTGTAATTTTGCAGACATGTAAAGGTAACAGGGAAGGCGTCACAATAATTTTTGGATGAATCGGTTGCGGATTGTCTGTCGCTGACGGATGGTTTGGTAGAGGCTACATGAAGTAGTATTTAAAGGATATACGCACTTACCAACTCAGCTGGGGTGCCTATGCTACGTTGGTAGGGAACATGATATGTAATTGCTGATTTTTTATACAACCACTTTGGATTTGCAATAATCTTTTCTTGATTATTGGGTTAGGTGGTGTGTGTGCTTTTGGGTATCTACTGTTCCAGCAGCTTTGCTTGCTCTTTTGATGGAGTTCTGTGCAGAAATTCCTCATTGGATTTTTAAGGTTAGAATTGCTCATTGCCCCCTTTATGACATCTTAGTTATATGTATATCAACGCAGAAAATGTCGCACTTTTCTGTAGGAGCGATTCCTTTATGATTTACGTATTATAATAAACTTCTTTTCTTTTATCTAATATAGAGAGGAAGAAGTGCTGATGCCGAAGCAGAGTTTGCAAAACTTCTAGGAGGATTACACGTCAAATCTTCAATGGCAGAACTATCCAAGACAGACAGGGGGGATGAAGTAGACGGAGTAAAGCTCTCAGAGCTGTTTTATGGACGTCATTCTATAGGTATAGATATAACCACAACTGCTTTCCTTTTATTTCGATGAGATATATATGTTTTTTCCTAAAAACTCTATCGCCATCTTGTCTGCAGTGGTGTTCATTGGGTCTGCTCTGCTTGCTCTGCAACAATTTTCTGGGATAAATGTTGTTTTCTATTTCTCTTCAACTGTCTTCAAGAGTGTTGGAGTACCTCCGGATATTGCCAATATGTCTGTTGGAGTAGTTAACTTATCAGGTTATATATCACCAAGATATACCACGCTCATCATAGTAGAGGCCATTGTGTATATTTTATTGATATTTATCTTATTATTCCTTCATAGGCTCAATAGTTGCAATGATTTTGATGGATAAACTGGGAAGGAAGGCTCTTCTTCTTGGAAGTTTTATGGGCATGGTATGTAAACCATGCTAAATTCTCTAACTACTCTTCCATCAATTACATGTAAGATCATATGGTCTTAGCTTTGTAGTTTTTACTTTTTATTTATTTATGTGCTGATTCAGGCAATGTCAATGGGCATGCAAGCAGTTGCGGGGAGTAGCTTAGTATCAGGGTCTCCGGTGGTGTACCTCTCTGTTGGTGGCGTGCTTTTGTGAGTATACATCCACTTTATAACCATAAAACATAAAGTCAAAATAATATCAGGATGATAAGCTAATGGTTCTTCAGTAGCCAAAACTCCATTTTTGCCAACTGATTGTAGTCATCGACTAAAATGCTTAAGAACAAAAAGGGAACATGTCGTAAAATAGAATCTTTCTTATGCTGACTTGCTATTTCGACCTCCTATTTATGATGTGCTTATCAAATGCAGGTGTGTGTTGTCATTTGCCATGGGTGTGGGGCCGGTATCTGGTATTCTATTGTCAGAAATATTCCCAGGCCTAATTAGAGCAAAGGCTATGGCTATCTGCATGGCTGTACATTGGGTAGACCCATACTTCTTTACATCAACATTTGGTTCAGCTTAACCTCTTACCGTTGTTTAAACTATAATATTTACTTATGACACTTTATACAGGTTATAAATTTCTTTATTGGTTTGCTGTTTTTTACGATGCTGGAGGAAGTTGGGCCACTGATACTATACACAGTTTTCGCAAGCTTTTGCTTGGTGGGATTTTTATTTGTCAAGAAGAATGTTGTGGAAACAAAATGAAAAATATTGCAACATATTGAAATGGCACTTCTTCTAGCTAGCATCGTTTTGATGTTGTCAAATGAACTGACCCACGGGTATAATATTGAGCAGGTATGAAGTCGCTACATGTTACACAACAACCCTGCTCTTACAAGCGGTATCAATGGCAAGTCAACTTTGGTTTAACAAATATATGGGCTTCATCTTTATGCTCATGTAAAATTATGATTGCGTATCAACGAATATATTCGCATACAGGCAAACGACCAGTGGGAAGACATTCATAATGACCGGAATCACCGAATATACTTTAGCAGATATATATGAAAATGTACTAAAGGTAATCACACGATCTTACGCTTTTTCCTTATTTATATTTTCTCCTGTAACTCATACATGGTTGGTTACATTAGCCTTCTAGATGACCAAAGTTGAGATTCAGTTTTGTTCTGTAGTTTAGTGTGCTTTTTGGTTAATTTTTCGTATCTTTGACTGTCAATAAATTATGACAGTGGGAAACGATTGTTGACAACCTCACATAGGAAAGCGTTAGCGACTGAGATCATATGACGTAGCTCCTTTATATCTTTCAAGGCTAGATTACATTCGACTATTTTATTGTTTAACTACAAAATTTCGTATAGATCCTAATTAATAACTCATAATTGCAGGTTGGTGAAAACTGGAGAGAAATCACTTGAAGAAACAACATGTAGATCACTTCAAATCATATATCTGAAGGTTTAGGACTTCGTGCCGAAGAAGCCAAGGATGATGGCAAAAAGTCAGTTAGTGCCACTCTTGATTGTGCCAACAATGACAAACACAATATGACAGGTTAGCAAAATATTTCATCTGTGTCTATAAAATGTTGATAATGGGCAGTACCGAATAGGAATAAACAGTTGACTATGCATAGAATTTTGTTTCACGATATACGTCATGTATTTTGTTGTATTTGTAGGAACATGAGTATCGTATGGAATTCAGTTTTTAATTATTTAGTTACTATTTTCATTTTAGTTGAACAAAATATTAATTCAGTTCGATTTACTCAAATTTAGATGCGAAAAACACCCGGTGCAACGCGGCGGGCGCTAACACCTTGTATATATAAAGAGCAGTGTCGGGGGTAATTTAAAAAGGTTTGCTCCCGTTTTTTTATTTTCTCCATAATACTTTAATGTGGTCACTTCATGTATAACAAGTCAGCTTCCCAGCCAACTGGGATTTTAGCCAAAAAGGATCATATGTATGACCAAGAAGGAATCATAGGTTCTTCAGAAGATGATGCAAATGTAGAAGATCCTGAAGAGGTTGAAATGAAAATGGAGGCCCTAAAAGCAGCCAAGATGCGTTCTCTAAGCAGCAGAAGATCACAAGCGCATTTGATGACGAATATATGAGGTTGCGTCAAGCTTCAGGAGTTGAGGACCCTGAAGAACAAGCTTCAGTTGTTGGATCAAGCAACATAGATTTGTTGAACCCGTAGGTTATTTCTTTTTCACTTAGCTCTTCTTTTCTTTCCTCCTTACGTGAGTTTATCAACTTATATGCATACCAAAATTTTCAGCTCAACTATGCCCATAGCATCCTCAGTAGAGACAAAAAAAATATTGAAGGGTTCTCTGAAAGAGTATCAGGTAAAAGGTCTACAGCGGCTGGTGAATTGTTATGAGCAGGTAATTAAGTGGTCCCTACTCCCAATAGGATGTTGTTCAATTCCTCTCTCCTTTCTTGCTTTCCCGTTGTCTTCGAACGGTCTCTGTTGTCGAAGGGCCTAAATGGTATACTTGCTGACGAGATAGGTCTTGGGAAAACTATCCAAACAATGGCATTCTTGGCTCATTTGGCTGAAGTAAGT
Source organism: Chrysanthemum makinoi (assembly GCA_910596185.1). Taxonomy (NCBI): domain Eukaryota; kingdom Viridiplantae; phylum Streptophyta; class Magnoliopsida; order Asterales; family Asteraceae; genus Chrysanthemum; species Chrysanthemum makinoi. The sequence continues at coordinate 111,275,966 of OU343223.1, forward strand.
GGTTTAGACTTTATACAATCAGTTCTTTGGGTGTCATCTCATCTGCCATCCTCTAATCTTCTGTCTTTTCGAGCTCTACTTCACTCTCTCTGCTCCCTGCTATGTAGTTGTAATAACATTCATTATATATGGGGGCCATTTTTGGTTGTTGCACCTACTTTTGTATTGAACAACTGTGTAGAAAACTAGAAGGGGGGGGGGGTTGAATAGTTTTACCGATTAAAACTTTGTTTTAAACTATTTAGATCGACTTATGTCAATCTATTTAATGTGTATGTTGGATATTGATAGATAAGTATATAAATAAGTAATGCAAAAGTAAAGAGTAAGAAACACAAAACCACGACACGAGTGTTTATATTGGTTCGGATACAAGGACACCTTCCTTGCCCTACGCCACTCCCTGAGTCACCTACTCGAGAGTTCGTAAGCACTACACAACACAAGCTCCTTATGGCGGAGAAGCCTTCACAACGTCGCATACTCTTTATCCGGTACAAGGCTAGACACCGGGTTCTTCCACGAGGTAGAACCAAACCTATCACAACGTCGCCTACACTTTATCCGGTACAAGGCTAGATACCGAGTTCCATTACAAAGGAGGAACTACTACCCAACACTACACAACACCTATCCCAAAGGGGACACACTCCTTATTACAACATCATCAATGATATCAATATCCTTTAACCCAAACAAACTATCTTGTACATCGATGCAACACATCGATTGTACACCCTTGGCACCTTTCACTAATGCCTTCGACACGACCCCTTGGCACCTTTCACTAATGCCTTTGACACGACCCTTCGGCACCCTTCACTAATGCCTTTGATACAAACCTTCAGAACCTTTCACTAATGCCTTTGACATGGACCTTTGGCACCTTTCACTAATGCCTTCATCAAAACACTTCTAGGAGGGAGGAAAGAACTATCAACAAGATCACTTCAGTAGTCTTGATGATGACGAAGCTTGGCAACTCATGGACTTGAGCTAGCTCAAGTTCAAGAGGTGGCGATCTCACCTTTAAGAGGAACCTAGAGAATCACACAAACACAAAACTACATAGTGAGATCCTTTGGATCTGAGGTTAGAGAGTTTACAATACTAAGAGAGAGTATGTGTAAAAGAGGTGAGTTACAATGAAGAAATGGCTCACTATTTATAGGCAAAAACCTCTACTGTTCCCCGGATCCCACGGATCCCTTACTTGAGGGATCCGTCCAGTGTAATCCTAGGGATCTGTGGACGCTGCTCCATATTTGGGTTATGGGTCATGGATCATGGATCATGGGTTATGGACTTTGGGTCATTGCTACCCAAATAGATACAATGTATCTAGACATTGGATCATGGACCATGGATAATACCCAACATGACTTCATGCATGATGTCATGCAATGGGTTATGATCAAGCTCCATGGGTATGGGTCATTGACTTTGGGTTTTACCCAACTACATTCAATGTATCTAGTCAATGGGTTAAGAACTTAGATTTCTACCCATTATATTGCCTATTACAATATATACAAATGTATACATATATATATATATATATATATATATATATATATATATATATATATATATATATATATATATATATATATATATATATATATATACCCATTTCCATATTATGTAAACACTAGTTGTTATACATATGCATTTCTATAAAATGTAAACACTATTACTTGTTTAGTGTTTTATATGAAAATGTAAGTGTGTTAGTAAACTATTGGCTCAAACCATTTACGTATTTTATTTGTTTCATTAAAATAATTTTACGTTTGTTATCGACAAAACAATAGAAGATCGTAAAATATAAATAATCGTTTTTACGGCCTATTTGTATTAACAATCTCCCCCTTTTTGTTGATGACAAAACATAAGATTATTTTAAGGAAAAACTAAAATTCGTAAAAGTTTGAATTGGAGTTTTTACTCTCTTCTCCCCCCTTTTTGTCGAAACAAAAAGAGCGTCGAAAAGAAACTAACACATTGTTTTTAAGAAATACGTGTAAAAAGCAATAATATGAAAAAGGTAGAGAGTAAGAGACTCGAAGAATTCTCGTCTTAGCTCCCCCTTGACGGATGCTTCCTTTTGTTGAGGGCGTCAAGTAATTAGGAGGACTAAGCGAGTGTTTTGCAATTATGTTTGCAAATGGTTTCGTCTTTTTGACGAACATGCTCCCCCTTGACGAGTGCTCTTTTGTGAGGAGGACGTCAAGTAGTAATGTAATCCTATGTGAAAGTATTGCAAGCGTTTTTGCAATATTTTGCTTTGACAAGAAGCTCCCCCTAGCTAAGGGTGTCAAAGTCTTCATGTGTATATTGAAAATCTACAAAACAAAGGTTAGAGAGTAAGTATATGATGCATAATTTCCTGTAAATTGTGGAAAACAACAATAGCTATAGAAACCCAACTGTCCAGAAAAGATGACCACGAAACAACCAAGACCCGAACCGTGATGAATGCTTTAAACGACGGGATACTACCCGTGACTGAATACCAGAAGCAAAAGAGGGGCGGATTTTTTAGTAGACACAAAGAAAAAGAGAGGGTACTAGGGTTCTTGAGAGGGAGATCAAAAGTGAAGAGATATAGATCTGAAAAGAGAGGAAACGGTTTTTGGTATATAATCATTTTTTTATGGAAGAATTCAATTCCCATTTTGCCCCTAATTTAATTTTTTCAATCAAATTAAGTTACATATATTTTCAAAAATGCCATTATGCATTGACATGATGTACATTATGTATTACTAGGAGTAAAAAAAGGGGTTCTCGCAGTTCTCGCACTTAACAGAGTTCTCAAAATAAAGTTACACTATATATATATATATATATATATATATATATATATATATATATATATATATATATATATATATATATATATATATATATATATATACTAGTCTCATGACCCGGCCGATGGCCGGGCTAGTTTCATGTAAATTGGTAAATATTATTAATTTATTTTAAGTTTCGTTATAATAAATTTGATATAAATGTTTCAACGGTCGGTCGTATAAATATTTTCCCTTAAACGATGGACGTGAATGGACATACAAAGTTAGCTTTATGACCCGCCCGATGGGCGGGCAAGCTTCATGTTATATCTTGTTTATCATTTATAATTGATTATAAAGAGTAGTTAACATGATAATTATTGTAATCATACATCGTAAGATGTTCCTACCGACTAATATTTGCTTTTTGAGATACAAATAAATCCAAATGAACTGCGTGAAAAAAACAACTATCGAAAACACTAATTCATAATATTTTTAATTTTCTCTGTTCATCGAATCTTTTGACTCAGATGTACACGACCTAACATAGATATCCCGTGACCGTATTCGACCTTTCCATAGCCACCCCAAATGTGTACGTAGCGATTTTTGAACCACTCACCTCTTGTAAAGAAGTCAAATGTCAAATATCTGTATCCATTTGTCAAGAACATAACTAAATTATTTGAAAATTTGAATTTGAGACAAAAATTGTCTATAGGGGTGATTTTAGAAAAAAAAAGTAGAAAATATATTTTAGCCTCTATAATTCTTAAATCCCTCTCATTTTCCAGTATCTTTATAATATATCAGATACATAAAGTTACAAGTTTCAATTAATTTATCTATCTAGACCCCTAAATTTATGCCGGGGTAATACCTTCAAAAATGGAGAAAATGATGACTAAATGATCACAACAAATGGACAATCTATCAAACCTATTAGTAACTGAATGGTATGTAACTATGGTTTCGACTTTCTAGCTACTTGCTCCATCCTAACCATATTCTGAAAAACCTTCGTCTGCGACGGTTTCTTGACTTCAAATCCTCATCTGAACCACCGCAAATAGGTTAACCATTAGGATTAGTATATATGAATTAACTTCATGTATTAAATGTTTGCAAGGGTACAAGCATACCTTTTAGTCTGCCTGAAGAATACAAAGCTTCCTCAGCAATGGGTCTCCATTCCTCAGCACACAAGTAGTTTAGTCCAAGGCCAACACTAAGTCCTCTCAGCAAGTGCACTGTCCGTAGAACGGAAAATAGCTCCTCCGGGAAGGCTTGTATAGCATTAAAACATAAAAGAATATACATAATTCAATCCTATGGTTTAAGCCTAAAAGTTTCAATAAGATGAAGAACAATATCAAAAACTGAACTGATAAACAAAGTATCAAACACAAACCTGAACAACAATCTTCTTTAGGGAAGAATCCTCTGTGAAAGGCTGCAACATAGTGACTCCCGGTGGCAGCTTTGTGTCAAACATAACCTGTGCTAGCTTAAACAATTCTACACGTTCATCCTCACATAGACTCAAGGTATCTATACCGAGTTCCCTGTTATATCATCAATGTTACATACATCAAATCTAGGATCAGAAAACACAAAACCAACCACAACACCTCGTGCTTTCTGCATGTATATTTGTGTCTAAATATAGCAAAAACTGCGAGGTTGAATGTTTACCTAAGGCCTTCAGATGCCCTCGTATGATCATTATCAGCAATAGCAAGAACTAAGTTAGCGTAACCAAGCCTCAAGGGGTTAGGAAGTTCTTTGACTTGTCCATAGTCTAGCAACGCAACCTAAGCAACAAAATTTTGGAACAGAATAAATCAAGGACGTGATATTGCAACGTAGAAATAATTGACTAAGGAATTGTTGCTAATACTGCCGGCTGTCCAAAATACAGGACGAGGCCAAATTTTGAGACACAAAAACACGTATCCAATTTTTGGTCCGGGGTGGGGATCTGCATGAAAAAAGCCACTCTCGAGTATCATATGTCCATATGCAAGACTCAAACTTTTTAGGATGTTCCTGCAAATATAGGTGGTGTTATTTACACTTATGCCTAAAAATAGTTGAAAACCTAAGCAAACAAAAGTATCATACTCTCAAGGTCAATGGAACTTACTGCTTTGCTGCTGCTGCAATCTTACCATCGGGATCTATTCCTCGTTTTATAATTTCATCTTTGAGGTTCAAGATTGGGATTCCATCTATATATTTCATCGCCAAGACCCTCCTACTCAATTAGAAGATTTTTTTAATACCATAACTGGATTGATTTGAAAAGAGCAGATATACTGGAGTATACGACAAGATGATAGCATGCATACTTACCTAGTGACCACATCCTTAATCACCCGAGGAACTTTAATTATGTGTTGAGTACAAACCTTGGTTCTAGCCGTTGCTGCTGCATGTTTCTTTGTCGAAGTAGCCTTAACCTGCATAGTCACGATAAAGGTCAAAATGTCATTTACGTCTTGTATGCTTAGAGTGTATATCATACATTAGTATTTACTCTTTCTTATCTAATCGCTAGCTATAACAATATCATATGGGTATGAAAGGAGCGGTAATAAGCTTATTGATAGAGTGATAATCATAACAATTTAATGTTGCCACTCTCATATTCTACAGCAGTTCCACTATAACAAAATGAGCCATCTCATCCAATTTTATCTATCTGTAATTACAATATAATAACTTATGTTACTAATTCCTTAACTCCATCAATAATCAATTTGGTTTCTAAAAGAACCTTGTAACTTAAGAGACCATAGTCACTTGTATATAAACTCAAAATTTTGTCAAAAAATTACATGTTTAACAATTTTTTACCCAAATATATGATTATCCATAAGAGAACCCCATAAATTTAGAGACAGAGCAACAGATTATGGAGAATATTAACTATTAAAACAAAAACATATATTACCAAGGATCACTTGTTTGAGTTCATTTTCTTAGCAGCTGCCATTTTTAGAAAAATAAACATGTTAATCGATAAATGTTTTAACTACAACCTCTCTTTTATCAGTTCTGTAAATGAACCTAGGGTATGATGAAAACAGGTTTACTTGCTTTTATAACAATGACACTGAAAAAATGATGCATTTACGAATGAAAATCATGATACCTTATATCCTTGAACATCTAATACCTTTTTGCGTAGTTTTAGAAAAAACCCTCATGTCTTGTTTGCCTAACCCACGTTTGGCTTAAGTGTCATCGTATAAGACTACCCTCTTGTATTGTTTTCCAGATCGTATAAGTGTCATCGTTTGCTAGAACTTTCTTCTTTAAATATTATATACAGCTGTAAAGGGTTAAAAATCTTTTCAAGTACACCTTTGCTGGCTTTAAACCAGTTACTACTCTCATCTTGTCCATATGGTAACAGGTCCAAATGGACTTCCCTAAATCCAGCTATTGCCTACATAAACATATACGTTAGTAATCCATCTTTATTCTTTTATTGAATTATAAAAAAATGGATGTACCAAATTTAGGGTCAACATGAGTTCTAATTATGGCTCCGACAATAGCATTCTGGTCTTCTGTCCTAGAAGCATTTACAGCATAAAGCTACACATAGTTATTGACATACGATAGCCATATGAAACTCCTTTATTTTAAAGTGATACAAACAACTATTTTTGACCCAAAACTTGTTTATTTGATAATGCCTCTTATTACAATGATGATAAGCACTAAACTAAGAAATCCCAAACATCCTTTTATATGACCCCTTATATGACCTCTTATATGACCCTCTCATTATGATTAATAAGATATAAGAGTACCATTCATCTTTTACTTCTTGAATCAAATTAATAAGAACTTTCACCTAATTCGGTAATGAAATTATTGTGTTCTTTTAACCATGGAATTAGCATACCTCGATTAAAGCATCACATTTCTATAGTTCTTCAAGTTTTTTGGTAACATCATGAGACTCTATGATTTCTCCTGTTGAGCCTGAGTTGATTTTGGATGCATTTTCACCGGACTGTAAAGCTGCATTCAAATTGTGCCTCGATGCTTTTCAATTTTTCTTGCAATGTATCATTGAAGATAGCCTCATAAATATATCCAAAAACTATTTCAATAGCAAGATTTGAAAGGTTGTAAAAATTTGAATAAACCGTGTGCAACATTTGACCCGTTTGACCAATAACCTATTTTTAATGAGGTATTCATTTTTATTCGTGCAAACAACATTAACCCCTGTTGGCCCATTTTGATAAATGGTTGGAACTGCCACTTTTATAAAAAATATATTACCTGAAGAACATGACCCATTAAATGAGGAGGAAGGTTTGAGTTAACTGTTCTGCTAGGTGGATTTGGTCTTTTGTGTGTACTCGTGAGGCAATTCGACATAACGTCGTGGTGTAAACCCTCTTTACTTATAGCCATCAAGATCCCGCTTCTGACAGTTTGGGAAGTTGAGCTTTGAGATCTTGAATTCTATGATGAAGTTGATAGAAGTAAGTGCAGGAATGCTTCTGTAGTGACAACATCCGGTAGAACTAAGTGCAGGAATGCAGGTTTGTTAACAAATATGAGGATTTATATGCATATATAGAGATGTAAAGTGTCACACTTGCACAACAGACACAACACACGTACATCTTTTATGACCATATATGTAATCATATACATAACGGTAGTAATTTAATTTATTTTAGTACATATTTTGAGACCTAACACCACATATCAGGCACTCTTATTATTAAACTTAGCGCACATAACCATTTATAATATAAGCACATATAATTAAACTTAGTGCATGTAACCATTCATAACAAACTGATTCTCTTGTATTCCTCTAAATGATAATACATTAGCATTCCTCCAACTTTTAGCTACAACTACGGTGATTAATCATTGAATACATTGCATAAACTAAGCAAAATATTATGCAACCAACCATTCACATATAGTCATATCACATCTGATGTAATAATAAACCATAGTATATATACCTTTTTGCAAACAATGAAGTATATAAACAATAAAACACATAAGTATGTAACTACTCAAATTTCACACTGTAATCAACAGATGTATTGTATCCTTCTGATAACATCAAATAGTCCTGATTTTCTGTTAGGAATTAGAAATTCCCGGTATTAAAGAGTCAGTCACCTCAAGTATATGTAATCGTTAGAATGCTCGTAGTCATAGTTATATTTAGTTAAGTAGTATTTTGTTAAGTAACACCGTGGAGGACGGACGGGTCTTTACCCACCGTATGCCTGATCCACAGCCCGTTGTGTGGCTTTTATGTAAGACTATAAATACTCTCTACCTCCCAAGGTAGAGAGTTGGAGCTCATAATAAGATATTTTCTTTCTCTCACTAAGTTCCCTAAACCTCTAACTTTCTCTCTCTAGAATTCCACTTATACGCCTACTTTGTGTTATGGTTTGATGTGTATGTGAAAACCAATATCCTACAATTGGTATCAAGAGCCATGGTTAGATCATATCTTGCACATCTTTGGATTTCTAGTGGTTTTAGGTGGTTTTTGAGTTTGAAAAAGTTTAGTGGTTTGTGCATCATTTGGTTGATTTCTTGTGTTAAAGCTTGGATTTTGTTAGTACTTTTATGTTTAGAATCATCACAAGTGTTTAGGTTTTCATTTGGTAAGCTTGAATCATCTTGGTTGGGTTGTTTTTGGATTGAAAAGTGATGTTTATGTGGTTTTTCTTCGTAGCGACTTGATATACGGATCTCTTTCTTCATAGCGACTTGCTTCACAATTTTGTAGCGAAGTTACAGCTTTTGGAGCTAGCGACTTAGACCTAGCGATTAACAGTACAAGTAGTGGACTCTCCACTACGGGTAGCGACTTGGTGGTAGCGACTTGGTCTGTAGCGAGTTGCTCTTTAGCGACTTGAAGTTTTAGCGACTTGAGTAGCTAATTGCTGCCAAAATTTTGCTAGCGACTTGAGGCTTAGCGAGTTACTACTTAGTGACTTGCATTTGTCTAGCGACTTGGGACTTTAGCGACTTGGGGTGTAGCGAATTAGGTGTTAGCGACTTGGTGCATTATCTTCTAGCGACTTGGGTGATTGTTTACGGTTTTCTCTTGATTTAGTAAAATCCCGTGAAAGAATCTATTTCCGGTTTAATCATAGAGTTATAAAATCCCGTATAATCTGTTAACATGTCTACCAACGTTTCTACTATCATCTCCATGTTGCCGAGGATGTTCAAGCAGCTGGTTCAGATACTCGTCCACCCATGCTTGACAGAACCGACTACGATTCTTGGGCTCAACGAATCAGATTGTACTGCCTTGGAAAGGAAAATGGTGTCAACATTCTCAAATCCATTGATGAAGGACCGTATCGAGTTGAGACGACTAGAGATGTACTTGATACTGCTGAAGATGGAACTTCGATTTACGGAATGGACAGACCAAAGATGTATGATGAGCTTGACGATAAGGAGTAAAAGAGATTCGATGCGATATCGGGCTTCTAACATTGTTCTTCAAGGTCTTCCTAAAGACATTTACAAGTTGATCAATCACAACACCAAGCAAAGGCAGATGGGATAATGTCAAGATGCTTCTCTCAGGTTCAGAATTAACTATGGAAGACAGAGAATCACAACTCTATGATGAATTTGAACACTTCAAGATGAAACCAGATGAGAGTGTCTATGAGTACTATGTGAGATTTCATAAGTTAGTGAATGACATGAGGAACATCAGAATGACTATGCCTAACATTCAACTGAACTCAAAATTTGTGAACAACATGAATCCCGAATGGCACAAGTTTGTCACTTCTGTGAAGCTCACTAAAGGATTGAAGAATACAAACTATGAGCAACTCTATGCCTTCCTTCTTCAGAATGAGAGACATGCTATGTTTGAAAAGAGGATTCTTGAACAATTCAAAACCAACCAGGGAGAGACAAGCTCGTCTAATGACTCAACCGCCTTCTACTCAAACATCGGAATCACAACCAAAGCCTCACAAGTCATACCCATGGGAAATGGTAATCACAAACTAATTCCCGATCCTATGTTCAAACAAGCTGATGCCGATGCACACGTGGGTAATTTCATTAATCAACTAGCTCTTCTGATTAGTCAAAACATGAATTCTCTCCCACAAACCAATAACAACCTCAGAACAACATCTAACCCACACAATCAAGTTACTGTTAAAGATGGGAGGATCGTGGTGCAACCAGTTCAGAAAGACAAGATGATCAAGGAAGAGGTGGAGCCGGTAGAGGTTATGTTGGTAATCAGAATCGAGGAAGGAATGGTAATCAAGGTCAAGATAAGCCGATCAAATGTTATAACTGTGGTGGTGAGGGACACATTGCAAGGAATTGCACATCTCCAAAGCGCCCACGAATGCCTGATTACTTCAGAGATAAGATGTTGCTTGTGCAAGCTCGTGGATAATGGTGCTGCTTTGGATGAAGAGGAATTGTTGTTTCTAGCTGAGGGCAATGCCAAGACCTATGATGCAGATGTGGATGAGCAGCCTATTCAGTAGATAGGTCACAATCATCAGAATGCCTTTCAAGTCGCCTGATTGTGATGCATACGACTCGATGTGGATGATGGACCTCTGCACACACAATCTTTATGGCTAGCATTTCTCCAATGGTTTCTCCCAAGGTCTCCTCTTCACCACAAGCTGGCCCATCCAAAGACAAACTCATCTCAGAGGTACTAAAACTATACGATGATGCTGATGTGCAAAAGATGCATGACAAAGTACTATCAACTGAAACCTTTGTATCAAATATTGAAAATATGGGTAATATCAATGTTGTCCCATATGATCAATATGTGAAACAAAGTGAAAGTGAAGTTGTACCAAGTGATGCATCTCCCGCAGTCAACAATGACTATATTTTTGATGAATACACCGCCTGTGCCCCGATGAGTCTGTAATATGAACTAAATGCCTATAAAGAACGTGTTGCTATTTATGAACAACGTGCTAAATTTGAGTTGACCACTCGTGAGCAGGAAATGGATGACCAAGTGCGTATAATCATTAGAAAAAGTAATTTTCGAGAAGAAGTATTAAAACAAGAGTTAAATTCCTTGCAAGAAAAGCTTTCTAAAACCGCTAAGCAAAAACAAGAACTTCAAGAAAATGTGAAAATGCTTAAGCAAGAATTTAATGCAAAGGAATCAAAACTCTTGAAAGATTTTTCTAATCTGAAAACTTTGAAAAACAAACTTGAAAACAAGTTGTACATACAAGGGAACACCATTCAGACCGCTCACATGATCACTAAGCATAGGGTCCTAAGCGATAAGCATAGCATTCCCCTTGTTGAGGAACCAAATCCAGAGGTCATTAAAAGGGCTAGAAATGCTCATAAGGTTCTTTATGATGGCAATGAAATCCTTAAGCCTAGACAAAAACCTAGTTGCGCTGAGTGCACTGAGGAAGATAAGAAATCCGATGAAGTCACTAGGGAAAAGATGAACAAGAAATTAGATGATCCTAAATGTAGAGAGAAGAAAATAAAGATCACTCCCCATGATTACAAGAAGGAAAACTGGATTTCCTTGAACATGTTTAAACCTCCGACATTGTTGACTCCCGAACAAGTTTTCTGGAAAATGGATTTAGATAAGCATAAAGCTGAAAATATTGTTGAAACAAACCCTCCTCTTTGGAAAATGCCTAGAGCGTCTGTGTATCCTCCTAATACACCAATGCATCTTGTTCCTAGAACAATTGCCACTAAAAGCAAGACCTTAATTAGCCAATATGTTATACTTCAACTATTTGTTGATTTTGAGAAAACTTGCAAGAAAAGGATCACACCCACTGGTATTACGGAAGGAGAAAGGGGTTTTGAGCAAATGAAAGAATGTTATTTAACTGAGGTCATGCCTTTCTTTAAACTTCTAAAAGATCACTTTGAGAGTCTTAAAAAGGGATAGAAACTGATATTAAGGGAATGGAAAAGGAATTTGATGCAATGATAGTTGAAGTTAGTGACTATGAGCGAGCACTAAAATATAATGAGATTGAGAGGAAGAACTTGCATACACTAAATGAGAACCTGATTTCTGAATGTATTGCTCAAGATGTGTTTTTCACCGCTACAAATTGTTCCATTAATGCTTCCAAATTTCATGAATTATCGGTTGCCCTGAAAGTCTCCCATGATCGTGTCATTGAGCTTGAAAAATCTAATTCTAAACTAAACGAGAAAATTGAACTGATGATCACGACAATTTGGTTAAACATTTTTCTAAACTAGAAGTTGAGCATTTTAATTTACAACTAAAATATCAACATCTTAAAGAAAATGTCAAAACTTCAAATATCAAGACATCCTCAGATGCTCCAGAGTTTGATGCAGCTTTTCAAATTAACAAACGTGATGAACAGATTCAAGCTCAGTGCAACACGATCCGAAAGTTGAAAGCCCAAATCTCTCAATTAAAGGGTCAAACGAACAATATGACAGGCTCCCAAATGCCTCCTCCTTTAGATTCTCCGAATTCTCAAACTTTTCATCTTCAAAACTTAGTTGATGCCTTACAAAAGGAAAACGAGAGTTTTCTAGAAGAAAATGAAAAGTTAAACGACATTTTAAAGAGTTATATGATTCAATGAAAGTCACCCGTGACCAAAACAACGAAAAATAACGTCTTTACAAAAGGAAATTGAGAATCTGAGAAGTCATGGAAATGGGAAACTGCCACTTGTTTTCAATAAGAATGTTGTCTCAAAGTCACCCTTAGACTGCAAATACACTGTGACAGTTAAATATATTCCTCCTCATCTTAGGAATAATGAACATGCTTTTCATGACTATTGTGCTCACCTTAAGGATAGTCTAGAATGTCTCCGTGAGATTGTTGAAGAGGATTTCATTAACAAACCTCTTGATAGTGAAATTAGGTTTGCTTGCCTCCGGGCCAAACGATCTCAAGAGTTGCTAGAATGTGTAATTGCAACATGTCCAAAACCCTTAGGTGAAAAAGGCAAGGCTGTGAAGCCTTGTTCTATGCCTAGTGCCAAGCAGGAAATCCGTTCTATGCCCAGTCTTAAGTAAGGAAACACTAATGTGCCTTCAAGTAGTTCAGATTCCAGATATGTTAGTGCTAAGAAAGTGAACTTTAGTGTGCCCGCAAAAAGCTCAAATCACAGTCTTAAGAAAGTATACACTAATGTGCCTTCTAGTACTTCAGATCCTTGCACATCAAGTTCAAGAATGCAAAAATTAGATCAACCAACTAATGTTCCCATTCCCTCTACAAGAGTAATCAATGACATTAAAGCAAGCAGGTCAAAGTCTCAAGACAATACAAGGAATGATAGGACCTCGCAAGCTAAAATGTGCATTGGAAGAGAGTAGAAGACCAACCTAGGAACTTTAAGCTTGAGTTGAATAAAACGAATCGTGTTGATTCGAGTATTAGCCTTAGGCGCATCTGTAATTAATTCAATTCGATACTATTTGCAAACCTTGTAATGATGTCGCTTGAATTCGTTGCTAATCATGAATGTGGTGTGAATGCTTTGTCTAATGATGTCAAATGCCCGCTTAAAATTGTTAATGCTAATAAGGCAAAAAGGCAAAAACGAAAGATTGTTAGAAAAAAGTGGAAACCCACAGGAAGAAATTTTATAAAGATAGGTTATTATTGGATACCTTTTGGCCATAAGAATAATCAGCTTTGCTCTCAAACTGCTAAGATTATGCCCACTAGAAAATGGATGCCTACTGGTAGAACTATTCCCTTAAGAAGTGAACATACTTTGAATAGGTCAAATACGCATACACCAAAGATTGCATCTATTCCCAATGATTCCATTGCTTCTACTTCGATATGGATGTTTCTATTTCGATGTGGGTGTTCCACCATCTGTTACTAACCAAGTGGAACCCATTCTTGCATGGGGATCCCAATTATCCAGCTATCCATTCTTGTCTGTGTTCAACTGCAAATCGTTCAAATCGTTCGTGGTACCGGACTCAGCCGCTCCAAGCATATGACCGAGACCGGTCGCGGCTCATGAACTTCGTGAGCAAATTCATCGGGACAGGTAGATTCGGTAATGATCATTTCGGTGCAATTATGGGTTATGGTGATTATGTTGTTGGTGATAGTGTTATCTCTAGAGTATACTATGTGGAAGGTCTTGGTCATAATCTGTTCTCTGTCGGTCAATTCTGTGATTCTGATCTAGAAGTAGCCTTCAGAAAACATACTTGTTTTGTTAGAGAACTTGATGGTAAGGAACTTTTAAGAGGAACTCGTGGTTCAAATCTTTACACCATCTCTATAGAAGATATGATGAAGTCTTCTCCAATTTGCTTGCTGTCAAAGGCTTCAAAAACAAAGTCATGGTTATGGCATCGACGCCTCAATCACTTGAACTTCGGCACCATCAATGATCTCTCCCGAAAGGACTTAGTTGTAGGTTTACCTCGACTAAAGTATGAAAAGGATCATCTTTGTTCAGGATGTCAATTGGGAAAAAGCAAGAAGTATGCCCATAAACCCAAACCTACTAACTCTGTCACAGAAGTTCTTCATACAATTCATATGGATTTATGTGGACCAATGAGAGTGCATAATATCTTTGGGAAGAAATATGTGTTAGTTATAGTTGATGATTACTCTAGATTCACCTGGGTCAAGTTCTTAAGGACAAAGGATGAAACTCCCGATATCATCATCAAACTCATCAAACAATGCAGGTTCGACTTAACAAAACCGCCGTAATTATCCGGACAGACAATGGAACTGAGTTTGTTAACAAACAACTTAGTGAATTCTATGAAAGCATTGGAATCACCATCAAAGAAGTGTTCCACGAACTCCTCAACAGAACGGTGTAGTTGAAAGACTAAATCGAACTCTTGTAGAAGCCGCTAGAACAATGCTGATTTACTCAAAAGTTCCAATGTTTCTCTGGCTGAAGCTATTGCCACTGCATGCTACACACAAAATCGTTCCCTGATTCACACTTTTCATGGAAAGACACCATATGAACTTGTCCACAACAGAAAACCTAATCTCTCTTTCCTTCGTGTGTTTGGAGCATTGTGCTATCCAACTAATGAGGGTCAAGACTTAGGCAAACTTAGAGCTAAAGCAGACATTGGAGTATTTGTAGGGTATGCACCAAACAAAAAGGGATACCGAATCTACAACAAAAGAAACATCATGGAAACAATTCACGCTACGCTTGATGAGTCGACCGGTCAAACGGCTCCTGAACAATTCAGTTCCTGACCCGCACTTCAAATCAGTCCAATTGGTTCATCCCTTGTTCCAAACTCTTCTCAAGAAACTCCATATGTACCTCCATCTCAAGATGATTTAAAGAAATTGTTTGATCCTATGTTTGATGAACTTTATGATCCAAGTACTAATGAGGTGTTGATCCCTACAACAGAGGCTGCTCATATTCCAGTGAATGAAGTCAATCCCTCAGCCTCAATATCTTTAAGTCAAGAAGCACCTGCTACTGATCCTTCAGCCTCATCAACAAATCATCATTCTTCAAATGTACATCATGGAACTGTTTCTGGCATCAATGATGAAGTTAATCCCTTTGCTACCCCCGAAGATGCTCCATTTGAAAACATATTTGCTCCTGAATCTTCATCGAACCATCTTCAGAGACATCAACTCTGCTACTTCAGTCCCTCAACAACTACCACATGAACACCTCAGAAAATGGACTCACGATCATCCATTAGAAAATATCATTGGAAATCCTCTCGCCCAGATCCACACGGAAACAACTTGCAACCGATGCCTTATGGTGCTTCTTCAACTCCGTACTCTCTAAGATCGAACCAAAAGATGTTAAAACCGCCATGAATGAAGATAGCCGGTTCAATGCTATGCAAGATGAAATTCATGAGTTCGATCGACTAGATGTATGGGAATTAGTACCGCTCCAGATTGTGCTATGATTATTGCTCTAAAATGGATCTTCAAAGTGAAACTTGATGAGCATGGTGATGTGTTGAAGAACAAGGCTCGATTAGTTGCTAAAGGATACCGTCAAGAGGAGGGTATAGACTTTGAAGAATCTTTTGCTCCTGTGGCTCGAATCGAGGCAATTAGAATCTTTTGGCTAATGCTGCAAGTAAGAACATGGTAGTCTATCAAATGGACGTTAAGACGGCATTCCTGAACGGAGATCTTAAAGAAGTCGCTCTACGCCACCAACCTGAAGGATTTGTAAATCAAGAGCATCCTACTCACGTTTATCGTTTGAAGAAGGCCCTTTACGGTTTAAAGCAAGCTCCAAGGGCATGGTATGATACACTGTCAAAGTTTCTTCTATCAACCGGATTTAGCAAAGGAGCAGTTGATCTAACATTGTTCACCAGAAGTCGCAAACATTTAATTCATGTTCAAATTTATGTTGATGATATTATTTTTGCCTCGACTGACCCAATGGAATGTGATCGCTTTTCTAATGAAATGAGTTCAAAATTTCAAATGTCAATGATGGGACAAATGTCATTTTTCTTGGGATTACAAATTTCACAAAGTCCCGGAGGCATTTTCATAAATCAATCTAAATATGCTAATGAGATCTTAAAGAAATTTGGATTTGATTCAAGTGACCCTGTTGACACTCCCATGATTGATCGAACCAAACTAGATGAGGACCACTCAGGATCATGATTGACCAAACAAAATATCGTAGTATGATTGGATCCCTGATGTACCTCACAGCTAGTAGACCTGACATCTTGTTCGCTGTTTGCATGTGTGCTAGATACCATGCTAAGCCTACTAAAAGCACCTTGAAGCGGTTAAACGGGTTTTTCGGTATCTCCAAGGAACCATCAATATGGGACTTTGGTACCCGAAGGACACCGGTATGTCACTAACAGCCTATGTAGATGCCGATCATGCAGGTGTCAAGATACTCGCCGAAGTACATCCGAGGTGCTCGCTTTTGGGTGATAAGCTTGTGAGCTGGTCTTCAAAGAAGCAAATGAGTACTTCTATTTCCTCTACAGAGGCTGAATACATAGCCATGTCATCTTGTTGTGCTCAAGTCTTATGGATGAGATCTCAATTATCCGACTATGGCTTTGAATTCAACAAAATCCCTCTCAGATCGGATAATAAAAGTGCTATTGCTCTCTCATGCAACAACGCTCAACACTCAAGAGCAAAGCATATCGACATTCGACATCATTTCATCAGGAACAAGTGGAAAAAGGTGTGGTGGAACTATATTTTGTGAGGTCTGAATATCGCTTAGCGACATCTTCACCAAAGCTCTTCCAAGAGAACGCTTTGAGTTTATTCTTCCACGTCTTGGCTTGAAAAGTCTTCAACCAGAAACACTCAAACGCCTTCGTGAGGAAGACGAGGAGTAAAGGTCTATCTTCATCTATCTCTTGTATATATCTATTCGAAAATCAAAATACAAAATTATAAAACCTTCCAAAACCATAAAAATCTGAAAAATTCGAAAAATCTTCAAAAATATTGTCATTTTGTCATGTGTTTTTCTCGGTTCGATAATATCTACGGTGTTTGTGCTGTCATTCAAAGAATGACACGGGACTTTAGATGTTGTTCGAATTCCAAAAAAAAAAAAAAAAAAAATCAAAAATCAAAAAATTATTTTTGGGAGAAAGAGAAACAATGGTTTATTGTCATTTCGTGCAAGAACCCGCTTTTCAAAGAAAGAACAGAGCCATACTTTATCATGTTTTCAAAATTCCATGCTCTGATTCTTTAAACATTTATCTGCTGAAAACTAACTGCTTTGAAAAATAACTCAGTCTCTATTTTTGATAATCATCTCGACTTATTTGTCAAAATATCAATCTCTCAATCAACAACCTATGTCATTGATTGAGGGGAGAATGATTTCAATTAAATTAAAAAGTTATTTGGCATTCAATTGTTTTCAAAAGATATTCAAGCATGTTTTATCAATGGAGTTTAAAGTCTTAAAATCCGATCATTATCAGCTAAAACGCTTTCATAATCAAGTCACAATTCTCCTTAAAAGCTTTCAAAATCAATTTAAATCTATAAGAGATCACAAATCTCAAATGATTTGATAATTGTGATCGGGGAGAATGTGTGATTTAAATTGGATTTAAACTGATAATTCCGTAAATGGTTTTATAAGGATGTACAAGCTCTCCTTCCCACATGTGACAAACGATTTCAAATTTTCCATGCACATGTTGAGGGGAGCATCTATCTTAAACCTATGATTTGAAACGTGATAACTTATCTCAAGGTGCAGGTTCCCTCTAGTATGTGCAAAACTCTTTTCAAATCTCGAGGCACATATTGAGGGGAGCAAAATCATGAAAACCTCATCCTTCCCCAAAATGCTTTATCTACTTGATTCGATTAGGGAAGTGATGTTGATATTTTTTAAAATGGTAATCAAAGAAGTTAATTCTTTCTCTTGCCTCCGTGTGGAAAACTATTTCAAATACTTGATTCACATGTTGAGGGGAGTTCTTCTTCTAAAAATATCAAAACAATTCAGGTACAAAATGCTTTGATAAAATATCATAAGTATCCGGATTGATTTTCAAATGGTTTTCAATTGGTTCCTATGGCCGATGAACAATACCAAAAAGACCGACCAACTTTACATTATGTATGGTGATATAAGGACGATAAGGTTAGGTATGTGTTCCCATGATCCGCCAGAACCGGAGGGATCTACCCAGGACTATCCACTAGTTAGTGTAGAGTTCTTAGGTATGATGATAAAAGGAGAAAAATGAGATATGGTAAGAGTGCGGACTAAGACGAGCTAGTATCGAATAAACCCAACAAGGTTCTTGCTATGAAGTCTCGTAAGCAATCAAGGGGTTGAAGAATGAAAAAGAATTGAATGAGAAAAGGGTGAAAACAAATAGCCCTCTATTTATTCAACCTTAGGCGTAAACCGGTTCAATTCATATGCTACTGATGGTAACATCGGTATTGAAGACAAGACGTCATGGACCCAAAGGACGACTGCACTTCAACTTTCCAAACCACTCAAGTTCCTCTTAAAAGGACTTGTTTCATTCTCACGGGAACCGACATTATCTATCAACTTTCTCTTAGAGATTGTTGATATTGAAGGAGGAGACCCTCTCCCTAGTCTCCGATATAGGATCCAAATATGCACAAATTGAGTCTAGTGCCACGAGATCATCAATAAATCTCATTAGGACACTTTCAATGAAGACTCTCTGCTTCACACAATGTGGAAAGAGAGATTATATCTTGAGTCCTACGCACTATCCTTGTGGTATTGCCGAACATCTGAGTGATATGCAAACATATTCACAATGAAGATGGAAAGCCTTCTCGAGCCAACATCTAACAAGCTCCTGGTAGGTGGCATGTGAGATCTATTATACAGATCAACCATGTGACAACCGAACAGAAACAATGGGGCGATTCAATCTTTTGAATCAATCCCGGTTCAGTTATGGATTGACGGATACCTTTGAAAACCGGTCTTTGTGCTTTAAAACTCTTTTCATTAGCACGTCGACCGTGTACTAATTTTTCAAATCAAAAGGTGTTTTATGATTGATAATTGATTTTCATTAAAACCTTCGTTATATTGCAAAAACAATTTCTATTGAGCAATACACGATTGTTTTTCAAATCTCTTTTCATCAATCAGTGGACTTAAATTCGCCGGTTCACTCACTCCGTGTTGTCTTCTTTGAGACGTTCCGGTTTGAGAACAGCTAGAGCAAAAACCCTCGTCAAGGAAATTCTTCGAATTATTCCCGATCACAGCAAGATTTGTATCGATCAACGGGAACCGTGGGCCGTGTACTCAATTCATCGAAAGTGATCAAAGACACTTTCGGCGCTTTATTGCTAACCTGTATGCAGTACACCCCGACGCTTGCAACTGATCGTAATGGAGCGGTCAATCCATAGCCGCATGCTCACACAACACATTCATATCAAAAGAAATCATGATTGGTGCATCAATGACTCTGATATTCTAACTCCATGCTTCGCTACGCCGCCAATATCATGAATCAACTAAAGCTTCCGCTACTCGATGAGAAGATATCATGATCCGAATGTGAGCATGTCGGTCCTAAAGTCACAACATCACATAATACCAACACCACAATGGATGTATCAGAGATTTTCTATTTGTTGATGATCTCAAAAGTCGGCTCAACATTATTATCACGTGGATCAGGAAAAGACCTCCACTTGGATTAACCAAACATGCAATGAGTGGAATCAATGACTACGAGCTTCGGAGCAAAGTACTACATCAAGAATGCAAGATCAATTGTTAATGTAATATCCGATTGTATTCAATGTCATTTTAGTATATGTTTGAGGTGACCTCCCTTAGGGGGAGATTGTTAGGAATTAGAAATTCCCGGTATTAAAGAGTCGGTCACCTCAAGTATATGTAATCGTTAGAATGCTCGTAGTCATAGTTATATTTAGTTAAGTAGTATTTTGTTAAGTAACATTGTGGAGGACGGACGGGTCTTTACCCACTGTATGCCTGATCCACCGCCCGTTGTGTGGCGTTTTATGTAAGACTATAAATACTCTCTACCTCCCAAGGTAGAGAGTTGGAGCTCATAATAAGAATTTTCTTTCTCTCACTAAAGTTCCCTAAACCTCTAACTTTCTCTCTCTAGAATTCCACTTATACGCCTACTTTGTGCTATGGTTTGATGTGTATGTGAAAACCAATATCCTACAAGTTTGATATATGAAGTACGAGAAGACCAACGTTTCATGTTCTATCCTCCTGAAACGTTTTAAACTTGAGATTAAACCTAAACAAACTTAGGCTAGAAATTTTAAGTGGTGTCCTAGTTTCAGCGTTATAGACAAGTCTAGTATTTCCAAGTCATGTATCGATCATTTTCTTTAGTTTTTTAGAAGGTCTTATATATCATATCTCTAGTTTTATTAAATGAAAATACATGCTACTTGCTATATCTCTGTGTATCTGAGTATGTTGTATATAATACATATCACTTTGATATTAATAACATAATATATTTATATATCATCATTCTTTGAAAAGTGATCATCGACGGGAGCCGAATCCCTCATATTTGCCTAGGATCCTACAAGGAGAACCGTGGGATCCGTGATACAGAAAACTATTTTTTCTAACTTGGATCACATTTGCGAGGGAAATTGTGCATTATACTTGTTTTTCTAACCTTTGTTTTGTGGTTATTCAATTTTTACATGAAGACTTTGACACCTAAATCTAGGGGGGCTTTGTGTCAAAGCAATACATTGCAAATTACTTGCAATATTAGGATTACATTTCATGACATCCCTTTGCAAAATTGCAATCATCAAAGGGGAGCACATTAGTCACATAGACAAATCTTTTACTGTTGCAAATGAACTAGCAGTATTATTCTCTTGATGCCACTTACATAGGGATGGACTTCGTCAGGGGGTAAAACCGAGATCCTTTCCGTTACTTGCTCTCTATTTTTTTATTATTCCTTTTCACATGTTTTCTAAAACAATGTGTTAGTTTCTTCCGGCTTTCTTTTGTTTTTTCGACAAAAGGGAAAGAAAGTAAAAACTACAAATTCAAACTTTTAAATTTTAGTTTTTCCTTAAAACTTTTCCTTAAAATAATTTTATGTTTTGTCAAATAACAAAAAGGGGAGATTGTTAATACAAATAAGCCGTAAAAACGTTTATTTATATTTCACGATCTTCTAATGTTTTGTCGATAACAAACGTAAAATCATTTTAAACAAATAAAAATAAGTAAATGGTTTGAACTAATAGTTTCTAACATATTTTATTTTCATAAAACACTAAAACAAGTATAAGTGATTTTATGATTTAATATTACATATGTACAACAACTAGTATTTATATATTTGGGTAAAATATATATACACTTGGTAATGTAGTATATTGGATAATATAAATGGGTAGAAACATAAGTATCACAACCCATTGACCAAATACATTGAATATAGATGGGTACAACCCAAAGCCCATGACCCATGGAGCTTGACCCATAACCCATTGCATGAGATCATGCTTATATCATATATGGATAATATCCATAACCCATGGTATTGACCCATACTCATGTGACTGATTGCATTGCACTTAAGAGATACATTGTATCACAACTAAAGACCCATGGATCAACCCCAACCAAAATACCCATTAAAGAGGAGCTTCCACGGATCCCTAGCTTTACGCTAGATAGATCCCTTATGGGAGGAATCCGTGGATCGGGGAACAGTAATTTTCTTCTATAAATAATGGTCATTTCTTCATTGTTTCTCACCCCTTTCAACATACTTTCCCCTTGAGTTAAAACTCTCTAACCCCGGATCAAGAGATCTATGTTTGTAGTTTTGTTTTTGTGTGATCTTCACGTTCCTCTTAAAAGGCGAGATCACCACCTTTGAAGTCGAGCAAGCTCAAGTCCATGAGTTGCCAAGCTTCCTCATCATCAAGACTACTGAAGTCCTCTTGTTGATGATTCTTTTCTTCTAGAAGTGTAGTGTTGGAGACATTAGTAAAAGATGTCTCAAGTATCAAGACGAAGACATTAGTGAAAGGTGTCGATCGTCCATACTATAGGCATTAGTGAAGGGTGCCTAGAAGTCAAGTCACGAGACATTGGTGAAAAGTGACTTGAAGATCTAACTAAAGGCATTAGTGAAAGGTGCCTTAGATGTACATTCGATATGGTGTGTTTCGATGTACAAGTTAGATTAGCATTAGATCTAAGGATATTGATATCCTTGATGATGTTGTAAAAAAAAGGAGTTGATCTCCTTTGGGATTAGTCGTTGGTGTAGTGTAGGTAGTAGTAGTTCCTCCAATGGAACTCGGTATCTAGCCTAGTACCGGATAAAGGGTGGCGACGTTGTGTTAGGGTGGTTCACCTTGGAGTGAAAGAACGGTTGGTTAGCCTAGTACCGGAAAAAGAGTAAGCGACGTTGTGAAGGTTTCTCCACCATAAGGAGTTGGTGTGGAGTGTAGTGATTACGAAACTCGAGTTGGTGACTCGGGGAGTGGAGTAGGGCAAGGAAGGTGTCCTTGTAGCCGAACCACTATAAATACTCGCGTTGTGGTTTTGTGCTTCTTACTCTTATCTTTTCATTACATACTTTTATATGTTTGTTTATCAACATCCAACACACATCCAAATAGATTGACATAAGTCGGTCTAAATAGCTTAAAAGGAAGTTTTTATTAGCAAAACTATTCAACCTCTTTCTAGTTTTCCACATTTTTCTTTGAAAACAATCTAATTTTCGAGAAAAACATGTGCCCATTATGCTTATTTAATTTTTAAATGAGCAATAATACCCATTTTAAAAAAAGAAGAGACTCAAATGTGTTCAAATATTTTAAAATTTTGCTTATTTAGCTTATTATTTTTATTTTTTTTTTGGTATAAATTGCCACTTTTATAAATAATGGATATTTATTTAAGGACGGAGGACGAAGGTTGTACATAAAGATATTGACTGCTAGATTTTCCAGCTGCCTTTAACCCTTCGACAACCTTTCGACAATAGAGATATGCACTTTTGACCCAAGATTAAATGTAATATACTTTGGCGAAGCCACATCAACCGGTGAGTCAAGCCACGTGTCTACACTATGATAGGTGTCACCTCTTTATTAATCTCTCGTGGCTAACATGAAATCCTTATCTACAAATTTTCTCATTAAAAGGCCTTTCGTTTTTCACCTTATTCACATCACATATAAGACTTGCATTATCTTACAAAAAAAATCTTAATACTTTTTCAGTTACTATGGAGTCACAATTGCACCGCACTTATGATC
>OU343223.1:111299714-111322232 GCA_910596185.1 Chrysanthemum makinoi
GATCATGTTCTGATAAGGATGATTCTTTAGAATATCCACAGCAATCAAGCAAGAAGACTCTGAGCAGGTGAGAGTTTCAAAGTCAACTCGAAGGTTATTCTTTCCAATCTTCATCGGATAACCATTTGGGAAGATATCAGCAACGGTGAGAACATTTGGGGCATCCACATTCATTTGAGCGTCCATGTCGTGATCTGAAATATATTTAGCCAAAAGAACCAACATATCGAAAGACATTATGTTAGTCAACAGATGGTTTTATTGTCTAATTATTGAATGTGCAATGTTGATGATTGTTACGAGTCCAAAGTCACATGTTTGTCCAATAGTCCAATGACGTCGTGATAAGTTTCGTGAGTTAGTTAACTTTAAGTTTTAAAGTTCATGTTATCACTTATTTTTCACAACTTATTAAACGTTTAAGCTTATTAGTGACATTATTGGTTTCGTGACGTTATGCTTTATTTATTTACAAGTTTGCACGCGTAACAATTCATGATTAAGGTTAAACAAGGCTTAGGCGTAGAAATGGCAGCTTATGCGTAAACAGGAGAGGTATACGCGTACACGCAAGCTTATGCGTAGGATCCTGACTTACGCGTAAGAAATATTACGCGTAGGAAAAGGGGACCTTATGCGTAGAGCTTACGCGTAAGCGTATATAAAACCTTACGCGTAAGGCTTACTCGTAAGAGTAGACCTTATGCGTAGAGGTCACTGTTTACGCATATCCTTCACATGATACGCGTAGTCCCTTATGTAGAACCTTACGCGTAACAGCTACCCGTAAGATTACTCTTACGCATAACTCTCTACGCGTAAGGTGATCCTTATGCGTAGTTTGCTAGTAACCTTGATTCTGATTTTTACGTGTAGCAAACCTGAAATAATAATCATCATATCATCAATATTAACATTAACATTCATTTATTTTTCAGATCATAGCATGAAAACGCATTAAACATTTACGCGTAAGAACAGTTTATGCGTAAGACTAAACCCTAGGTTTCAAAGATTACGCCTAAGAAATCTAGCCATAGGATTTGCACCAAACTGATTCTGGGAGGTCTTAGATGCCTAATGAGATGTTTTGTTCAAGTTTTAACATCAAACATGCCATAGATCAAAAATACCCAAACCGTATGAACATAAACCCTAAATTCCAATTAATGAATCATTAGTGTTTCTGGGTGATATCTGGGCCTAGATATGATCAATTCAACTTGACAACAACCTCCTACAACAATCTTTTTCACCAAAAACGTTCTCATTTGAAAACACCCAAATTAACGTATGAACCCTAATTTTCAATATCAATCAATTCGTGTTTCTGGGTATGTTTTTATGATCAAAATAGTTTCAATGATGTTATATGAACGTTTTGACACTATCATTTTAACCATAAACACACAAACATGATTATGTGTTCATACGCTTATGCGTAGAACACAAAATCACGCATATCTCTCGTTTCAACCGTTGGATTTGTAAAAGATTCAAAACCATTGTTTGTAAATACCTTAAGATTATGAAAACACTTACAAATTGAAGATCAAGAACTCGGATTTGCAGATTGAATTTAAGGCGTAGGATTGGTTAGGTTAAATAATAAATGTGATCAATTTAATGAATTAGGTGGAGTGTTTTATGAAAAATAACTTTAAGATTATGACAGTTTTAGTCCCTCCACCTTTTCCATTTTCATCCAATGCCTTTAACTTCCTTTTTTTTGGTTACCAAACAAAGAATATTTGGAAATAACTTTGACGAGACTCCCCCTTGACTTAATAAATAATGAAAGTTTATAAATTTTAGTCCGGGGAGTGTCAGAAAACCAGAAGTGTGACCACCATTTAAAGAAACAACCGAGATAAGATAACATGCATGTACAAGGTTTTATGAAACTGAAAAATATTTGCTTTCTCCCCCTCAACACTTGATCGGAAAAAATACTGAATTTTGAAAGATTTGAGTGTTGACGGAAGATTTGTACATGCAATGTTGAAAGAAATATAGATAGAAGAATATTTTTGTTGTTTTATCTGATTTTATATTTTTGTATTTTGTTTTTTTTGTTTTTTTTTTTGTTTTTTTTTGTTTTTTTTTTGTTTTTTTTAAATATTTACAAAAAAGATTTTGGTGTTTGACTGGTTTTAAGAGTGTTTTAAGAGTGCATCCAGTTCCTCTTGAGTCAAACACCGCATACCAATCCGATGGACCAACTCATTAAACCTAGAAGGAGCTAAGGCTTTGGTGAGAAGATCTGCCAATTGGTATTCTGTACCCACAAAATATAATTCAACAGTACCCTGTTCCACGTGGTCTTTGATGAAATGATATCGAAGATCGATGTGCATTGATTTCGAGTGTTGAACTGAGTTGCACGAGATCGCAATAGCACTCCGATTGTCGCAGTACATCGGGATTCTGTCAAATACGTAACCATAGTCCTTGAGTTGTGTTCTCATCCAAATGACTTGAGCACAACACGCCGACATGGCTACATATTCTGCTTCGGTTAAGGACAGCGATGTACAATCCTGCTTCTTCGATTGCCATGACACTAGTTTGTCACCAAGAAATTGTAGTGCTCCTGAAGTACTTTTCCGAGAGTCTAAGCATCCTGCGTGGTCAGCGTCTGAAAAGCTATTAGTTCAAAACCAGAATCCTTCGGATACCAGATCCCCAAATTAATGGTTCCCTTGATGTATCAGATGATTCTTTTAGCCTCAGAGAGGTGGGTTTCACTTGGTCTCGACTGATAACGGGAGCAAAGATAGACGGCAAAAACAATGTCAGGTCTGCTAGCTGTTAGATACATGAGAGACCCAATAATACTACGGTATTTTGTAGGGTCCACCAATTTCCCATGTAAATCAGCGTCTAGCTTCTTGGTATGAGCCATTGGTGTGGCGTAGGTGTCACAGTTTTGCATTCCAAATTTGTTTAACAATTCTAGGGCATATTTGGACTGACTCAAGAAAATACCACGGGGTGATTGATGAACTTGCATTCCAAGGAAGAATGTGAGTTCACCCATCATTGACATTTCAAAATGTTTTGTCATAAGTTTTGCAAAAGCATTTGAATATTTTAAATGTGTTGACCCAAAAATGATGTCATCCACATAGATTTGAACGATTAAGATGTGAGCCCCGTGATATTGTATAAAGAGTGTAGGGTCGACCAAACCTTTGGTAAACTTATTGGCAATAAGGAAGGATGATAACTTATCGTAACACGCCCGAGGGGCTTGTTTGAGACCGTAGAGAGCTTTCTTCAGTTTGTAGACATGATTAGGGAACTCGGATCAACGAATCCTTCCGGCCGGCTTACATAGACCGTTTCATTCAGTTGTCCATTGAGAAAAGCAGTTTTGACATCCATTTGAAAGACCGTGATGTTCATGTGAGCCGCAAATGCCGTAAAAATCCGAACAACCTCAAGACGAGCAACCGAAGCAAATGATTCTTCAAAGTCAATACCTCTTCCCGTCTTATAACCCTTAGCCACCGACGTGACTTGTTTCGATTACGTTCCCTTCAAAGATCCAATTTGTTCTTCCAAATCCATTTTAGACCAATGACAAAGACCCCTGTTGGTCTTTCAACCAGTTCCCATACTTCAAGACGTTTGAATTGGTTGAGTTCTTCCTGCATGGATTCAATCCAGTTGTCCTTTGTCATTGCGTCTTTAATGTTTTTAGGCTCAGATTGGCAGACAGTGAGTGCATAAATGCAATGTTCACCATCTGTGGAAGGTTGATGTTGATATACATTGTGCAGATTCTGAGGATTCAAATGGCTTGTAGATGATTCCGCAACATCAGGTGCAGCAATCTCATTAGCAAACGGGTTAAAGAATGCATTTGGATCAAAATCTGCGGGTGGGGGTACATCATTCAGAACATCATCAGCTGGTTCTGCGTCGTTGGATGCAGTTTGTTCAACTGTTGTTGTAGAGTCAACTGGTGGTGCTTCTTCAACAGAGTTGTTGTAGCAGTGTATCGGTATAAGAGTATTATCAAGTTGAGCAGCGGAAACATCGGATACACCTGGAGCACGATCATCAATATCGTCATTGAACAGAGGAGCAAATAGTCGGTCCATTTGTTGACGAGTAAGCTGAGGGCTTGAATCAGCTGATGATGGGGTTTGGGGGAAGTTTAAGAGGTTGTGACCGGGTTCCAAGCTGTTATACTCAGAAGCCATTTAAGTAAGTTCATCAAAATTAGCATGAATTGTTTCCATAACTTGCTTTGTACGACGATTCCAGATCCGCTAACCTTTAGAATTCTCACAATATCCAATAAAGACTCCAATGTCAGCTTTGGCTTTGAGCTTTCCTGTAGGATATTGGATTTCACATACACATCAAACCATAACACAAAGTAGGCGTATAAGTGGAATTCTAGAGAGAGAAAGTTAGAGGTTTAGGGAACTTTAGTGAGAGAAATAAAATTCTTATTATGAGCTCCAACTCTCTACCTTGGAAGGTAGAGAGTATTTATACTCTTACAATAAAACGCCACACAACGGGCTGTGGATCAGGCATACAGTGGGTAAATACCCGTACGTCCTCCACGGTGTTACTAAACTAAATACTACTTAACATAAAAGTACTGTGACTACGAGCTTTCTAAGGATTACATATACTTGAGGTGACCGACTCTTTAATACCTGCAATTTCTAATTCCTAACAATCTCCCCCTAAGGGAGGTCACCTCAAACATATACTAAAATGACATTGAATACAATCAGATATTACATTAACAATTGATCTTGCATTCTTGATGTAGTACTTTGCTCAAAAGCTCGTAGTCATTGATTCCACTCATTGCATGTTTGGTTAATCCAAGTGGAGGTCTTTACTGATCCACGTGATAATAATGTTGAGCCAGCTTTTGAGATCATCAGCTAATAGAAAATCTCGATACATCCATTGTGGTGTTGGTATTATGTGATGTTGTGACTTTCGGACCGACATGCTCATGTTCTGGATCATGATATCTTCTCATCAGAGTAGCGGAAGCTTTCGTTGATTCATGATATTGGCAGCAGCGTAGCAAAAGCATGGAGTTAGAATATCAGAGTCATTGATGCACCAATCATGATTTCTTTCGATATGAATGTGTTGTGTGAGCATGCGGCTATGGATTAACCACTCCATTCGATCACCTGCTGCAACGCCGGGTGTACCGCATAAGACAGCTTAGCAATAAAGCGCACGAAAGTGTCTTTGATCACTTTCGTTGAATTGAGGTACACGCCCACGGTTCCCGATTGATCAGTACAAGTACGCCTCGTGATCGTATAATTCGAAGAATTTCCTTGACAGGGTTTCGCAGCTGCTCTAGCTGTTCTCAAACCGAACGTCTCAAAGAAGACAACACGGAGTGAGTGAACCAACGAATTTAAGTCCACTGATTGATGAAAAGAGATTTGAAAAACAATCGTGTATTGCTCAATAGAAATTATTTTTGCAATATAACGAAGGTTTTAATGAAAATCAATTATCAATCATAAAACACCTTTTGATTTGAAAAATTAGTACACGGTCGACGTGCTAATGAAAAGAGTTTTAAAGCACAAAGACCGGTTTTTCAAAGGTATCCGTCAATCCATAACCTGAACCGTGATTGATTCAAAAGATTGAATCGCCCCATTGTTTCTGTTCAGTTGTCACATGGTTGATCTGTATAATAGATCTCACATGCCACCTACCAGGAGCTTGTTAGATGTTGGCTCCAGAAGGATTTCCATCTTCATAGTGAATATGTAAACACATCACTCAGATGTTCTG
The DNA here is from genome assembly GCA_910596185.1 of Chrysanthemum makinoi. Taxonomy (NCBI): domain Eukaryota; kingdom Viridiplantae; phylum Streptophyta; class Magnoliopsida; order Asterales; family Asteraceae; genus Chrysanthemum; species Chrysanthemum makinoi. The sequence continues at coordinate 111,305,517 of OU343223.1, forward strand.
GCAATACCACAAGGATAATGCGTAGGACTCAGATATAATTTCTCTTTCCACATTGTGTGAAACAGAGAGTCTTCATTGAAATTGTCCTAATGAGATTTATTGATGATCTCGCGGCTCTAGACTCAATTTGTGCATTTTTGGATCCTATATCGGAGACTAGGGAGAGGGTCTCCTTCTTCAATATCAACAATCTCTAAGAGAAAGTCGATAGATAATGTAGGTTCACCGTGAGAATGAAACAAGCCCTTTTAAGAGGAACTTGAGTAGCTTGGGAAGTTTAGTGCAGTGCGTCACTGGGTCCATGACGTCTTGTCTTCAATACCGGAGTTACCTAAGTAACCACCAGTAGCATATGTATTGAACCCTCGCCCTAAGGTTGAATTATTGGAGGGCTATTTCTTTTCACCCCTTTTCACATTCAATTCTTTTTCATTCTTCAACCCTTCAGTGCTTACCGAGACTTCATAACTAGAACCTTGTTGGGTTTATTCCAATACTAGCTCTGTCTCAGTCCGCACTCTTCCCGTATCTCACTTTTCTCTTTTTTTCAATATACCTAAGGACTCTACACTATCTAGTGGATTGTCCGTGGGTAGATCCCTCCTACTCTGGCGGGATCATGGGAACCAATACCTAACCTTATCATCCTTATATCACCGTACATAAAGTAAAGTTGGTCGGTCTATTTGGTATTGTTCATCTGCCATAGGAACCAATTGAAAACCATTTGAAAATCAATCCAGATGCTTGTGATATATTACCAAAGCATTTTGTACCTGAATTGTTTTTGATATTTTTAGAAGAAGAACTCCCCCTCAACGTGTGAATCAAGTATTTGAAATAGATTTCCACACGGAGGCAAGAGAAAGAATTATCTTCTTTGATTACCATTTTCAAAAAAATATCAACATCACTTCCCTAATCGAATCAAGTAGATAAAGCATTTTGGGGAAGGATGAGGTTTTCATGATTTTGATCCCCCTCAATATGTGCCTCGAGATTTGGAAAGAGTTTTGCACATACTAGATGGAACCTGCACATTGAGATAAGTGATCACGTTTCAAATCATAGGTTTAAGATAGATGTTCCCCCTCAACATGTGCATGGAAAATTTGAAATCGTTTGTCACATGTGGGAAGGAGAGCTTGTACATCCTTATAAAACCATTTACCAAATTATCAGTTTAAATCCAATTTAAATCACACATTCTCCTCCTATCACAATTATCAAATCATTTGAGATTTGTGATCTCTTATAGATTTAAATTGATTTTGAAAGCTTTTGAGGAGAATTGTGACTTGATTATGAAAGCGTTTTAACTGATAAGGATCCGATTTTGAGATTTTAAACTCCATTGGTTAAACATGCATGATTATCTTTTGAAAACAATTGAATGCCAAATAACTTTTAATTTAATTGAAATCATTCTCCCCTCAATCAATGACATAGGTTGTTGATTGAGAGATAGATATTTTGACAAATAAATCCAGATGATTATCAAAAATAGAGTCCGAGTTATTTTTCATAGCAGTTCGTTTTTAGCAGATAAATGTTTTTAGAATCAGAGCATGGAATTTTGAAAATATGATACAGTATGGCTCTGTTCTTTCTTTGACAAGCGGGTTACTGCCTGACATGACAATAAACCATTTTTTTTTCTCTTTCTCTCAATTTTTTTTTAATAAAAATTCGAGCAACATCTAAAGTCCCGTGTCATTCTTTGAATGACAGCACAAAAACCGTAGATATTATCGAATCGAGAAAAACATGACAAATTGACAATATTTTTTGAAGATTTTTCAGATTTTTATGGATTTTGAAAGTTTTATAATTTTGTATTTTGTTTTTCGAATAATTATTTACAAGAGATAGATGAGCATAGACCTTTACTCCTCGTCTACTTCCTGAAGACGTTTGAGTGTTTCTGGTTGAAGGCTTTTCAAGCCTATTCGTGGAAGTATGAACTCAAAACGTTCTCTTGGAAGAGCTTTGGTGAAGATGTCCGCTAACCGATATTCAGACCTCACAAAATAGAGTTCCACCACACCCTTTTCCACTTGTTCCCTGATGAAATGATGACGAATGTCGATATGCTTAGCTTTTGAGTGTTAAACGTTATTGCATGAAAGAGCAATAGCACTTTTATTATCACAAAGATGAGGATTTTGTTAAATACAAAGCCATAGTCGTTAATTGAGATCTCATCCAAAGGATTTGAGCACAACAAGATGACATGGCTATGTATTCTGCCTCGGTAGAGGAAATAGAAGTACTCATTTGCTTCTTTGAAGACCAGCTCACAAGCTTATCACCCAAAAACTGAGCACCTCCGCACGCATTTCGACGACTATCTTGGTATCCTGCATGATCAGCATCTGCATAGGCTGTTAGTGACATACCGGTGTCCTTCGGGAACCAAAGTCCCATATTGATGGTTCCTTGGAGATACCGAAAGACCCGTTTAACCGCTTCAAGGTGCTTTTGTTAGGAATTAGAAATTCCCGGTATTAAAGAGTCGGTCACCTCAAGTATATGTAATCGTTAGAAAGCTCGTAGTCATAGTAATATTTAGTTAAGTAACACCGTGGAGGACGGACGGGTCTTTACCCACCGTATGCCTGATCCACAGCCCGTTGTGTGGCGATTTATGTAAGACTATAAATACTCTCTACCTTCCAAGGTAGAGAGTTGGAGCTCATAATAATATCTTTCACTTTCTCTCACTAAGTTCCCTAAACCTCTAACTTTCTCTCTCTAGAATTCCATCTATATGCTACTTTGTGTTATGGTTTGATGTGTATGTGAAAAGTTATATCTTACAATTGGTATCAAGAGCCAGGTTAGATCATATCTTACACATCTTTGGATTTCTAGTGGTTTTTAGGTGGTTTTTGAGTTTGAAAAAGTTTAGTGGTTTTTGCATCATTTGGTTGATTTCTTGTGTTAAAGTTTGGATTTTGATTGTACTTTTGTGTTTAGGATCATCATAAGTGTTTAGGTTGTGATTTGGAAGGCTTGAATCATCGTGGTTGGGTTGTTTTTGGATTGAAAAGTGTGTTTTGGAAGTTTTTCAAGTTAGCGACTTGGCTCACGGTATATCTTTCTTCGTAGCGACTTGCTTCACATTTTTGTAGCGAGTTACAGTTTTGGAGCTAGCGACTTAGACCTAGCGATTAATAGTACAAGTAGTGGACTCTCCACTACGGGTAGCGACTTGGTGGTAGCGACTTGGTCTGTAGCGAGTTGCTTTTTAGCGACTTGAGTAGCGAATTGCTGCCAAAATTGTTAGCGATTTGGTGTTAGCGAGTTGGTACCTAGCGAGTTGCTATTTAGCGACTTGACAAATTAGCGACTTAGTTCTTAGCGACTTGCTGTCAAAATTTTGCTAGCGACTTGGAGCTTAGCGAGTTGTTACTTAGCGACTTGGGTCCTAGCGACTTGGTCTTAGCGACTTGGTTTAAGAATTCTTAGCGACTTGTTGACTTTTCCCGACAAAACTTCAAACGGCTATAACTTTTGATCCGTAACTCCGTTTCCAGCGTTCTACCCATCAAAACGACCGTGAGAATGAGGAGAATGTCACGCCGAATGAACTAAAGTTCATTCGGGTAAACCTTCGAGGGCTAAATCCGCTCTGAACAGAAGTTATTGAGGTTTTTATGTTTTTAGACCTAAATTTCTCGGGATAATCGTGCATAAACCAATCCAAATCTCAACCAAACAACATCTCTGCTTATCCCACAAACAATCATAAGTCCTAACACACAATTTTCTATCATTGTGTCGATCCATCAGTCATCTTAACACATTCCATTGGTCATTTCTTAACGGTTTGGTCTTGATTTTAGTAAAATCCCGCGAAAGATTCTATTTCTCGGTTTAAATCATAGACTTGTAAAATCCCGTGCATTCTACCACATCATGTCTTACTCTACTGACCCGTGATTTCGAAGTGCTTAAATTGTATGATCTTTGTGGACAACAATGATAAAATATGCTACTCTGAACGGTTAAAGATGTTTGAATTGAACAATGAGGATGTGAGATCTTCATGTTCAGAGTACAATGAGAATGCCACGCAAATGGAATGCAGCATTGAGCCATATCAGCTACTTCATCTGCACCTCATACAACTGTTATCCATAGCTGGGGATCGAACATGTAGTGCTCTTTTCCGCCAGGACTTACCTACATTGACAAGAAGCTTGCTGTTGAACTTAGAACACTTAAAGCTGCAACTTACCAATAAAGAGGTTCAAAAGGATGGTTCCAGTGCAGCTCTTCAAGTAATCTACAAACAATTTCAGCCATTCATCGGTGGGGAATATTCAGCAGATTACGATCAACACTTGACTGGAATTTCCTTCAAAAACATACTGGAATGGAAATTCAGGAATTCATTGAGACATTTATCCAACTCATGGATAATGTGAAAAAGTACATTGAAGAATCTGCTCAAAAGAATGAAGACGTGAATGAGTGTCAGTTGCAGTTGAAAGATTGTTGTGATAAGTTGGGTAATGTATATGTTGAAGAATCGGGTGTTGCTGAATGCAGAATGTCAGTGACAACAAAAATGATGAGTCGGATAATGGAAAAATGGAATCTTCGTGCTCAAATTCACAAGAGAGAGAGGTGCACCGGACACAACCTGTGCAAGTTAATGCAAAGGAACGCTCCATGGAAGCTTCGGATGTACCCAAGATAGAGATGCACCCGTCACAGCCTGTGCATGTCAATTGCATGGATGTTTCTGCTGTACCTAGTTGTGCATCTTCTACTCAAAATGATGATTATGAACTGCATGAGTACGCTGCATTTGTGCCTGATGATTCCCTTACCACTGAGCTTAACATATATAAGGATCAGGTTGCTATTTATGAACAGCGTGCTAAGTTTGAGTTGACCACCCGTGAGCGGGAAATGGATGTCCAAATACGTACAACTATTAGAAAAAGTAGGTTTAGAGAAGAAGTATTAAAACAAGAGTTAAACTCCTTACAAGAAAAGCTTTCTAAAACTGCTAAGCAAAAACACGAACTTCAAGAAAATGTTAAAATGCTTAAGCAAGAATTCAAGGCTAAGGAATCAAAACTTTTGAATGATTTTTCCAATCTAAAAACTTTGAAAAACAAGCTTGAAAATAAGTTGTACGTACAAGGGAATACCATTCAGACTGCTCACATGATCACTAAGCATAGAGTCTTAAGCGATAAGCATAGCATTCCCCTTGTTGAGGAACCTAATCCAGAGGTAATTAAAAAGGCTAGAAATGCTCATAAGGTACTGTATGATGGTAATGAGATCCTTAAGCCTAGACAGAAACCTAGTTGCGCTGAGTGCAGAGAGGAAGATAAGAAATCAGATGAAATCACTAGGGAGAAAATGAATAAGAAGCTAGAAGATCCTGAGTGTAAAAAGAACAAGATAACGATGAAACCCCATGATTACACTAAGGAAAATTGGATATCCTTAAACATGTTTAAGCCTCAGACTCTATTGACCCCTGAACAAGTGTTCGGGAAAAAGGATATGGACTTGCAAAAAGCTGAAAATCTTGTTGAAAAGAATCCCCTTGTAGGAAATTCCCTAAAGCGACTGTGTATCCTCCAAATACACCAATGCATTTAGTTCCTAGAACTATTGCCACTAAGAGCAAGACCTTAATCAGTCAATATGTTATTCTTCAACTATTTACCGATTTTGAGAAAACTTGTAAGAAAAGGATCACACCCACTGGGATAACTGAAGGGGAAAGGGGTTTTGAGCAAATGAAAGAATGTTATTTAACTGAGGTCATGCCTTTCTTTAAACAACTAAAAGATCATTTTGAGAGTCTTAAAAAGGGGATAAAATCAGATATTAAAGAAATGGAAAAGGAATTTGATGCAATGGTAGTTGAAGTTAGTGATTATGAGCGTGCACTAAAATATAATGAGATTGAGAGGAAGAACTTGCATACCTTAAATGAGACTCTTATTACTGAATGTGTTGCTCAAGATATCTTTTTCACTGCTTCAAATTGCTCTATTAATGCTTCCAAATTTCATGAACTATCTGTGGCCCTGAAAGTCTCCCATGATCGTGTCATTGAGCTTGAAAAAACTAATTCTAAACTAAACGAGAAAATTGAACTGGATGATCACGACAATTTGGTTAAACATTTTTCTAAACTAGAAGTTGAGCATTTTAATTTACAACTCAAATATCAACATCTTAAAGAAAATGTCAAAACTTCAAATATCAAGACATATTCAGATGCTCCAGAGTTTGATGCAGTTTTTCAAATTAACAAACGTGATGAACAGATTCAAGCTCAGTGCAACACGATCAGAAAGTTGAAAGCCCAAATCTCTCAAATTCCTCCTCCTTTAGATTCTCAGAATTCTCAAACGTTTCATCTTCAAAACCTAGTAAATGCTTTACAAAAGGAAAACGAAAGTTTTCTAGAAGAAAATGAAAAGGTTAAACGACATTTTAAAGAGTTATATGATTCAATAAACGTCACCCGTGACCAAAACAACGAAAAAATAACGTCTTTACAAAAGGAAATTGAGAATCTGAGAAGTCAGGGAAATGGGAAACTGCCACTTGTTTTCAATAAGAATGTTGTCTCAAAATCACCCTTAGATTGCAAATACACTGTGACAGTTAAATATATTCCTCCTCATCTTAGGAATAATGAACATGCTTTTCATGACTACTGTGCTCACCTTAAGGATAGTCTAGAATGTCTCCGTGAGATTGTCGAAGAGGATTTCATTAACAAACCTCTTGATAGTGAAATTAGGTTTGCTTGCCTCCAGGCCAAACGATCTCAAGAGCTGCTTGAATGTGTAATTGCAACATGTCCAAAACCCTTAGGTGAAAAAGGCAAAGCTGTGAAGCCTTGTTCTATGCCTAGTGCCAAACAGAAAATCCGTTCTATGCCTAAAGCCAAGCATGTGACCCTTGATATGCCTTGTTCCATATCTAAATTCAAGCAAGCAACCTGTGATGTGCCTCCTAGAATTTCAGATCCCAGCACTTCTAGACCAGAAATGCAGAAAGTAGTGAAGCCATGTAATGTTCCCATCGTTACTTCTACAGATGTTAAGATTGACACTAAAGTTAGCGGGTCAAAACCTAGAAGCTATGCAAAGAAGGATAGGATTACGCAAACTAAAAGTGTTCATGATAAGGAAGTGAAAGAACACCATAGGGACAAGAAGTTTGATTTGAACAAAAAGAATCGTGTTAGTTCTAGTATTAGCTCTAAGCTTACTAAAATTAATTCGAGGCCTTATCCTGTCTGCAAAACATGCAAAAAATGTTTAATTTCTGGTAATCATGATAAATGTGATGTGTTATTTCTGAGGTCTAAGATTCATAACCCAGTTAAGAAAGTTTGGAGAGCGAAACAGATTAAGCAATCCTGGAAACCTACAGGGAAGGTTTTACCAATGTAGGATTTCAGTGGAAGCCAACAGGTCGAATATTCACGAATGGCAAACCTTGCCCCTTAACTAGATCCACTATGCCTAGAGTAGTGCCTGTTAAGGTTTGGAAGCCAACTGGTAGAACAATCCCATTAAGCACAAAATGTCCCTCGACTAAGTCGGATGCTTCTACTAGTTTAGCTCCTAGTGACAATGACATTGCACCTAGGGTTTCTGCTGATTCAAAGATTGTTTGTGCTAACTAAAAGGACCCCATGAGCACGTGGGGATCCAATGTTTCCAATTCTATGTCTTCGTTTGTTATCCAAAGCAGGTCGTACAAGTCGTCCCTTGGTATTTGGATTCGGGCGGCTCTAAACATATAACTGGGCTCTAAACAATGACGTCTGTTCACATCAGTTCAGGCCTCGTTCTTCATCATTATGACGTCTGTTCACATCAGTTCAGGCCTCGTACTTCATCATTATGGTGTCTGCAGATAACACTTCAGGCCCCGTTCTTCAAAGAAAAGAAAAGTGTACGCTCTTCTGTGCGCTTTATCTTCAGCTAAAGAGAAATTCTCTCATGAATGGCCATACTCATCTACATTCTTCATCAACAAGCTTCATGTTTTTCCACGCTCATTCAATCATCAAGTGGATCTATGTTCATTGGTGTATACTCTTATTCACTTGCTAAATCAAAAATGGCAACTTCGGATGCAATTTTTGAGGGGAGAAGAGTGAATATACTACATGATGATGGATGTTTGAATAATGGTTATACGACTTTATTTTTGATGATGATGAGTGTATATTCTTTTTGATTATGAGTGAATATACTAAGGATAACTGGGATTCATTGTTTTGATTTTGATGACTCTCCTCCAACGCCTAATGCTTCACTTACTAAGGATAATTAGGAATCAATGTTTGGGATTCATTGTTTTCAAAGATATGTTTGATGAGTACCTTCAACCTTCGACGAATGTTGATCATCCACTACGAAGCTCATGCTCCGGTTTCTATTGACTCAACTGGTTCACCATCTAAGAAGTACTTCTTGGAATTCTCAAGAAACCTTATCTCGAGTTATTTCACAAGGCGTTTATAATGACTATCATGATATTGTAAGTTGCATTATTGAATAATGATCCGCTCTTTGGTATTCCTTTGCCAAATCTTTACGGATTATTGTTCCTCTCATTGTGCACGCTATAAATCAACCACATGAACATTAAGGAAAATGACTACCTCATTCGCTCGAAGACATTTGTGGTGAATCTTCCAGATCAGTCTCTACATGTATACCTTTAGGAAGAATGCATTAATGTCGAGAAATCATTTGTTCCGGTTCATTCAGTGGATCGACGTACATCCGGTTGTACGTCTATTCACGTGTTGGGCATTTGAAACAAGCTGATTACTTCAGAGTTAATCAATTATCACTTATTTGAGATTGAAGTTAAAATTAACAAAGGCGAGCTTAAGATGCAAATGCATGGAATTCTTCTTCAGTTTCAAGTTTGGTATATCAGGTTTTCTTTTCAGTGGTCACTTCAAATTGTCTACATATGGGTTGATAAAGATAGTCAGAGAGAGTTTCTATCGCAGTGGTCCTATGGCTCCTAGACACTCCAGTTCAGGACCCGCACTTCAAGACAGTCCCATTAGTTCATCCCTTATACCAAATTCTTCTTGAGAAACTCCATATGTACCTCCATCTGAAGATGATTTAAAGAAATTGTTTGATCCCATGTTTGATGAACATTGTGAGCCAAGTGCTAATGAACTGACAATTCCTACTTCAGAGGTTGCTCATATTCCTGTGAATGACGTCAATCCTTCAATCTCAATATCATTAAGTCAAGAAGCTCTGCGATCACTCTGTCTCATCACCAAATCATCAAACTTCGAGGGTACATCATGGAACTATGTCTGGTATCAATAATGAAGTTAATCCCTTTGCTACTCCTGAAGATGCTCCATTTGAAAATGTATTTGCTCCTGAATCTTCATCAGAACCATCTTCTTCAGGAGACATCGACTCTGCTACTTTAGTCCCTCAACCACTGCCACATGAACACCTCAGTAAATGGACTCACGATCATCCATTGGACAACATCATTGGAAATCCCTCTCATCCTGTATCCACACGGAAACAACTTGCAACAGATGCCTTATGGTGCTTCTTCAACTCCGTACTCTCTAAGATCGTACCAAAAGATGTTAAAACCACCATGGATGAAGACTGCTGGTTCAATGCCATGCAAGAAGAAATTCATGAGTTTGATCGACTTGATGTATGGGAATTAGTACCTGCTCCAGATTGTGCTATGATCATTGCTCTAAAGTGGATCTTCAAAGTGAAACTTGATGAGCATGGTGATGTGTTAAAGAACAAGGCTCGATTAGTTGCTAAAGGATACCGTCAAGAGGAGGGTATAGACTTTGAAGAATCATTTGCTCCAGTTGCTCGAATCGAGGCAATCAGAATATTCTTAGCCAATGCTGCAAGTAAGAACATGGTAGTCTATCAGATGGATGTAAAGACGGCATTTCTGAACGGAGATCTTAAAGAAGTTGTCTACGTCAGCCAACCTGAAGGCTTTGTGAATCCAGAGCATCCTACTCTCGTTTATCGTCTGAAGAAAGCTCTTTACGGTTTAAAGCAAGCTCCAAGGGCATGGTATGATACGCTATCAAAGTTTCTTCTTTCGACCGGCATCAGCAAAGGAGTAGTTGATCCAACATTGTTCACTAGAAAGTCAGGCAAACATTTAATTCATGTTCAAATTTATGTTGATGATATTATCTTTGCCTCGACTGACCCCAATGAATGTGATCGTTTTTCAAAAGAAAGGGGTTCCAAATTTCAAATGTCGATGATGGGACAAATGTCATTTTTCTTGGGATTACAAATTTCACAAAGTCCCGGAGGCATTTTCATAAATCAATCTAAATATGCAACAGAGATTTTAAAGAAATTTGGATTTGATTCAAGTGACCCTGTTGACACCCCCATGATTGATCGAACCAAACTAGATGAGGACCACTCAGGGATCATGATTGACCAAAAGAAATATCGTAGTATGATTGGATCCCTGATGTACCTCACAGCTAGTAGACCAGACATCTTGTTCGCTGTTTGCATGTGTGCTAGATACCAGGCTAAGCCTACTAAAAAGCACCTTGAAGCGGTTAAACGGGTCTTTCGGTATCTCCAAGGAACCATCAATATGGGACTATGGTACCCGAAGGACACCGGTATGTCACTAACGGCCTATGCAGATGCTGATCATGCAGGTTGTCAAGATACACGTCGAAGTACATCTGGAGGTGCTCAGTTTTTGGGTGATAAGCTTGTGAGCTGGTCTTCAAAGAAGCAAATGAGTACTTCTATTTCCTCTACAGAGGCTGAATACATAGCCATGTCATCTTTTGTGCTAAATCTTATGGATGAGATCTCAATTAACTGACTATGGCTTTGTATTTAACAAAATCCCTCTGTACTGTGATAATAAAAGTGCTATTGCTCTCTCATGCAACAACGTTCAACACTCAAGAGCAAAGCATATCGACATTCGACATCATTTCATCGGGAACAAGTGGAAAAAGGTGTGGTGGAACTATATTTTGTGAGGTCTGAATATCGGTTAGCAGACATCTTCACCAAAGCTCTTCCAAGAGAACGTTTTGAGTTTATTCTTCCACGTCTTGGCTTGAAAAGCCTTCAACCAGATACTCTCAAACGTCTTCAGGAGGAAGACGAGGAGTAAAGGTCTATCTTCATCTATCTCTTGTATATATCTATTCGAAAAATCAAAATACAAAATTATAAAACCTTCAAAATCCATAAAAATCTGAAAAATTCGAAAAATCTTCAAAAATATTGTCTTTTTGTCATGCGTTTTCTCGGTTCGATAATATCTACGGTCTTTGTGCTGTCATTCAAAGAATGACACGGGACTTTAGATGTTGGTCGAATTCCCAAAAAAAAAAAAAAAAAAAAATCAAATAATCAAAAAAATATTTTTGGGAGAAAGAGAAACTATGGTTTATTGTCATTTTCAGGCAATAACCCGGTTTTAAAAGAAAGAACAGAGCCATGTTTTACCATGTTTTCAAATTCCATGCTCTGATTCTATAAACATTTATCTGCTGAAAACTAAATGCTTTGAAAAATAACTCAGTCTCTATTTTTGATAATCATCAGGACTTATTTGTCAAAATCTCTATCTCTCAATCAACAACCTATGTCATTGATTGAGGGGGAGAATGATTTCAATTAAATTAAAAAGTTATTTGGCATTAAATTGTTTTCAAAAGATGTACATGCATGTTTTATCAATGGAGTTTAAAGTCTTAAAATCCGATCCTTAGCAGTTAAAACGCTTTCATAATCAAGTCACAATTCTCCTTAAAAGCTTTCAAAATCAATTTAAATCTACAAGAGATCACAAATCTCAAATGATTTGATAATTGTGATTGGGGGAGAATGTGTGATTTAAATTGGATTTAAACTGATAATTCGGTAAATGGTTTTATAAGGATGTACAAGCTCTCCTTCCCGTAAGTGACAAACGATTTCAAATTTTCCATGCACACGTTGAGGGGAGCATCTATCTTAAACCACAATGATTTGAAACGTGATCACTTATCTCAATGTGCAGGTTCCCTCTAGTATGTGCAAAACTCTTTTCAAATCTCGAGGCACATATTGAGGGGAGCAAAATCATGAAAACCTCATCCTTCCCCAAAATGCTTTATCTACTTGATTCGATTAGGGAAGTGATGTTGATATTTTTTTTGAAAATGGTAATCAAAGAAGTTAATTCTTTCTCTTGCCTCCGTGTGGAAAACTATTTCAAATACTTGATTCACATGTTGAGGGGGAATTCTTCTTCTAAAAATATCAAAAACAATTCAGGTACAAAATGCTTTGATAAAATATCATAAGTATCTGGATTGATTTTCAAATGGTTTTCAATTGGTTCCTATGGCAGATGAACAATACCAAAAAGACCGACCAACTTTACATTATGTATGGTGATATAAGGACGATAAGGTTAGGTATGTGTTCCCATGATCCGCCAGAACCGGATGGATCTACCCAGGGACTATCCACTAGTTAGTGTAGAGTTCTTAGGTATGATGATAAAAGGAGAAAAATGAGATATGGGAAGAGTGCGGACTGAGACTGAGCTAGTACTGGAATAAACCCAACAAGGTTCTAGCTATGAAGTCTCGGTAAGCACTGAAGGGGTTGAAGAATTAAAAAGAATTGAATGAGAAAAGGGTGAAAACAAATAGCCCTCCATTTATTCAACCTTAGGGAAGAAACCGGGTTCAATTCATATGCTACTGATGGTAACATCGGTATTGAAGACAAGACGTCATGGACCCAGTGACGCACTGCACTTCAACTTCCCAAACCACTCAAGTTCCTCTTAAAAGGACTTGTTTCATTCTCACGGGGAACCAACATTATCTATCGACTTTCTCTTAGAGATTGTTGATATTGAAGAAGGAGACCCTCTCCCCAGTCTCCGGCACAGGATCCAAATATGCACAAATTGAGTCTAGAGCCACGAGATCATCAATAAATCTCATTAGGACACTTTCAATGAAGACTCTCTGTTTCACACAATGTGGAAAGAGAGATTATATCTTGAGTCCTACACATTATCCTTGTGGTATTGCCTGAACATCTGAGTGATATGCAACATACTCACAATGAAGATGGAAAGCCTTCTGGAGCCAACATCTAACAAGCTCCTGGTAGGTGGCATGTGAGATCTATTATACAGATCAACCATGTGACAACTGAACAGAAACAATGGGGCGATTCATTCTTTTGAATCAATCCTGGTTCAGGTTATGGATTGACGGATACCTTTGAAAAACCGGTCTTTGTGCTTTAAAACTCTTTTCATTAGCACGTCGACCGTGTACTAATTTTCAAATCAAAAGGTGTTTTATGATTGATAATTGATTTTCATTAAAACCTTCGTTATATTGCAAAAACAATTTCTATTGAGCAATACACGATTGTTTTCAAATCTCTTTTCATCAATCAGTGGACGTAAATTCGCTGGTTCACTCACTCCGTGTTGTCTTCTTTGAGACGTTCGGTTTGAGAACAGCTAGAGCAGCTGCGAAACCCTGTCAAGGAAATTCTTCGGAATTATACGTGATCACAGGCAGTACTTGTACTGATCAACGGGGAACCGTGGGCCGTGTACCTCAATTCATCGAAAGTGATCAAAGACACTTTCGTGCGCTTTATTGCTAACTGTCTTATGCGGTACACCCCGACGCGTTTGCTGATCAGAATGAAGCAGCCAATCCATAGCCGCATGCTCACCTAACACATTCATCTCAAAAGAAATCATGATTAGTGCATCAATGACTCTGATATTTTTCACTCCATGCTTCTGCTACGCTGCTGCCAATATCATGAATCAACGAATGCTTCCGCTACTCTGATGAGAATATATCATGATCCAGAATGTGAGCATGTCGGTCCGAATGTCACAACATCACATAATACCAACACCACAATGGATGTATCAGAGATTTTCTACTAGCTGATGATCTCAAAAGCTGGCTCAACATTATTATCACGTGGATCAGTAAAAGACCTCCACTTGGATTAACCAAACATGCAATGAGTGGAATCAATGACTACGAGCTTCGAAGCAAAGTACTACATCAAGAATGCAAGATCAATTGTTAATGTAATATCTGATTGTATTCAATGTCATTTTAGTATATGTTTGAGGTGACCTCCCTTAGGGGGAGATTGTTAGGAATTAGAAATTCCCGGTATTAAAGAGTCGGTCACCTCAAGTATATGTAATCGTTAGAAAGCTCGTAGTCATAGTAATATTTAGTTAAGTAGTATTTAGTTAAGTAACACCGTGGAGGACGGACGGGTCTTTACCCACCGTATGCCTGATCCACAGCCCGTTGTGTGGCGATTTATGTAAGACTATAAATACTCTCTACCTTCCAAGGTAGAGAGTTGGAGCTCATAATAATATCTTTCACTTTCTCTCACTAAGTTCCCTAAACCTCTAACTTTCTCTCTCTAGAATTCCATCTATATGCTACTTTGTGTTATGGTTTGATGTGTATGTGAAAAGTTATATCTTACAGCTTTTTAGTAGGCTTAGCCTGGTATCTAGCACACATGCAAACAGCGAACAAGATGTCTGGTCTACTAGCAGTGAGGTACATCAGGGATCCAATCATACTACGATATTTCGTTTGGTCAATCATGATCCCTGAGTGGTCCTCATCTAGTTTGGTTCGATCAATCATGGGAGTGTCAACAGGGTCACTTGAATCAAATCCAAATTTCTTTAAGATCTCAGTAGCATATTTAGATTGATTTATGAAATGCCTCCGGGACTTTGTGAAATTTGTAGTCCCAAGAAAAATGACATTTGTCCCATCATTGACATTTGAAATTTTGAACTCATTTCATTTGAAAAACGGTCACACTCATTGGGGTCGGTCGAGGCAAAAATGATATCATCAACATAAATTTGAACATGAATTAAATGTTTGCCGACTTTCGGTGAACAACGTTGGATCAACTGCTCCTTTGCTGAATCCGGTAGATAGAAGAAACTTTGATAGCGTATCATACCATGCCCTTGGAGCTTGCTTTAAACCATACAGAGCCTTCTTCAAACGATAAATGTGGGTAGGATGTTCTGGATTCACAAAGCCTTCAGGTTGGCTGACATAGGCGACTTCTTTAAGATCTCCGTTCAGGAATGCCGTCTTCACGTCCATTTGATAGACTACCATGTTCTTACTTGCAGCATTAGCCAAAAGATTCTAATTGCCTCGATTCGAGCCACAGGAGCAAAAGATTCTTCAAAGTCTATACCCTCCTCTTGACGGTATCCTTTAGCAACTAATCGAGCCTTGTTCTTCAACACATCACCATGCTCATCAAGTTTCACTTTGAAGATCCATTTTAGAGCAATAATCATAGCACAATCTGGGGCAGGTACTAACTCCCATACATCAAGTCGATCAAACTCATGAATTTCTTCTTGCATGGCATTGAACCAGCTATCTTCATTCATGGCGGTTTTGACATCTTTTGGTTCGATCTTAGAGAGTACGGAGTTGAAGAAGCACCACAAGGCATCGGTTGCAAGTTGTTTCCGTGTTGATACTTGACGAGAAGGATTTCCAATGATGTTGTCTAATGGATGATCGTGAGTCCATTTTCTGAGGTGTTCATGTGGTAGTTGTTGAGGGACTGAAGTAGCAGAGTCGATGTCTCCTGAAGAAGATGGTTCTGATGAAGATTCAGGAGCAAATATGTTTTCAAACGGAGCATCTTCAGGATTAGCAAAGGGATTAACTTCATCATTGATGCCAGAAACAGTTCCATGATGTACATTTGAAGAATGATGATTTGTTGATGAGACTGAAGGATCAGCAGCAGCGCTTCTTGACTTAATGATATTGAGACGAGGGATTGACTTCATTCACGAAATATGAAGCCTCTGTTGTAGGAATTGACACCTCATTATTACTTGGATCATAAAGTTCATCAAACATAGGATCAAATAATTTCTTTAAATCATCTTCAGATGGAGGTACATATGGAGTTTCTTGAGAAAAGTTTGGAACAAGGGATGAACCAATGGGACTGTTTTGAAGTGCGGGTTCTGAACTGGATTGTCCAGGAGCCATTTGACCGGTCAGCTCATCAAACGTAACGTGAATTGTTTCCATGATATTTCGGGTTCTTTTGTTGTAGATTCGGTATCCCTTTTTGTTTGGTGCATACCCTACAAATATTCCAATGTCTGCTTTAGCTCTAAGTTTGCCTAAGTCTTGACCCTCATTAGTTGGATAACACAATGCACCAAACACACGAAGGAAAGAGAGATTAGGTTTTCTGTTGTGGACAAGTTCATATGGAGTTTTTCCATGAACAGTGTGAATCAGGGAACGATTTTGTGTGTAGCATGCAGTGGCAATAGCTTCAGCCCAGAGAAACATTGGAACCTTTGAGTAAATCAGCATTGTTCTAGCGGCTTCTACAAGAGTTCGATTTCGTCTTTCAACTACACCGTTCTGTTGAGGAGTTCGTGGAACACTTCTTTGATGGCTGATTCCAATGCTTTCATAAAATTCACTAAGTTGTTTGTTAACAAACTCAGTTCCATTGTCTGTCCGGATGATTCTGACGGTTTTGTTAAGTCGAACCTGCAGCTGTTTGATGAGTTTGATGATGATATCAGGAGTTTTATCCTTTGTCCTTA
>OU343223.1:111322332-111422931 GCA_910596185.1 Chrysanthemum makinoi
AAGTATTTAAGGGTGAAAACGAGCCGAGCTGCGCTCGAGCATGTCAGAGCTCGAGCTCGGCTCGTGGTATGTATATAAAGCTCGAGTTCGGCTCGGGCTCAGCTCATTTGTGACGTGCCTATAAAAAAACTGTTTGGCTTCTAAAGCTTACGTGTTCGAGCTCGTTTATATATAGCTCATTTATTTGTATTGAGCTCGTTAGTATACATACACAAAATGTACTAAAGCTCATTTATGCTCGCGAGCCTAGTCGAGCTTTTATATAAAGCTCGGGCTCGGGCTTGTTTATCAAACGAGCTCTAATTTAGGCTCGAGCTCGTTTAGGCTCGGCCCATTCAAACTTTTTACCGATCCGATCCTGAGCTTTTCACGAACGATTCGGCTCATTTCCACCCTTAAAAGTATCTTATATTTTATAACACTTTTAACATTTACTCAAATCTAGAATCGTATTAAATCATGCTTAAATTTTTAAGGCCTCAGAAAAAATGGAGGGTCTAAGAGCCAGGACACCTTACACTAGGACTGAGCATGGACGACTCAAAACCGAATCGGACCAACAAAGCTGACCGGACCGGTAAAAACCGAGCCTACCCGACAGCCTTTAAGTTCGGTCTCGGTTTTATTTTTTCTTATTTTCGGTTTAGGGTCGGTTCGGTTCGACCCCAAAACCGACAAAAAGACACATAAACACACCTAAGCTGAACCGAATCGATCATCCTTGGTTCGGTTTTGGTTCATGTTTTTCACGAAATAGGTTCTCGGATCGGTTCGGTTTTAGACCTTTGCCTTACACAATCAAATATGAATTTAAATATGTCAAAACAATATCTAATTAGTTAAAACGAGCGGGTGAGCCCGCGCGCTGCTGCGGGAGTGTAGTGTTGATGAATCAAATGTACTGCATACATATTCACCCAACAATTGTATCATAATTTAAATACATTTATAACTATCTACTTTTAGATAATATTAACAAATTTTGACAAATGATTAGTACACACATGATCTATATCACAAAGCCTATATTAGTAGGTTGATTCTGTGAACAACCTGCACACAGAATACTTTTAACAAAATACTGACCTTCATATGCCATGTTACTTGATCCTAAACATCACCATTCTTCTGTGCAGTTGCACTTGTTGAATCGATTGAGTTTCGTCTGTTGTTCATCTCGTGTTCTCTGTGACATTGTCTCTTAGATACCCGAAAAGGTTATTCATTTGTTGTCAGGTCGTTTTCGGACGGTCTCTTATGGCCTATATAATTGGAACACAAAGACACGACAGCAAGGTTATTTAGAAAAAAATGTAAGTGGGAAGTAACTTGCAAAAAGAAACTTTCAAGTGGATTGGACCCACAAAATAAGAGATCGAATGATGAATTTCTCATTCACCTATAAACGGTAACTGACCTCCAAAAATAGTAGGCCTCGGCCTCCATACTGTACATGTCACATTCCTTCAAACCTGAAAGTAAATTTCGTGTCATCTCCATAAACAAATGTATATTTGTAACTATTTATGATCCTACAACGACAATTGTTCATTAACCTTATGAGGGTATATGGCATGCAGTTTAAAGATGCAATCTATTTTGGTTCAACTGTATATATTATAACTGCTGTAATTTTCTCTCTGTGGGGCTTACTATCTTTTTTTACATAATAAGCAGATCCAAACACTATGTAGTGAATTTCGTGCTAAATAAATATATAAAATCTCAGACACCAAAAACATACATTTTATCTTCGAGAAATCACAATTTTTAAATGTCGTGCAATAAAAGATTAGGCTCAGATCTGTACATGTTCACGTCATAGAAGTATCCAAAAAAAAAAAAAAAAAAAAAGTTAAAAATTAAAACTGTGCTAATGCTGGACATACTTCGTTTGAGCATACTGCACAAATGAAGAACTTACTTAGCATATTTCTACATGTTATAATAACCAAAATATAAATTTTATATAAGTATTCTATTGAATATTCTAAAGAAACAAAGTTACATTGTGTTAAATAGAAGTCATGCCTGCATTTAGTGGTTCGACTACTCAAACTTACAACTACATACTTAAATAATAGATATCACCAAAAAGAACATGTTAAAGATACTGCTTACCTTCAGCTCCACCATTTAGTTGCTACTGCAATTTCAACCCCAGGATCATGAACAGTCGTTCCATGGCTAAAGGTCACCTTTTTTAAATGTCGTGCAATAAAAGATTAGGTTCAGATCTGTACATGTTGTTCAGGTCATAGGAGTATCCAAATTCCGCTATGGCTGCAAAGAGATCCGGTTGCATAGCAGGCATATATGCTTTGCCATCCGGATCTCGCCGAAATTATAACAATCATCACAGCCATAAAAAATTTGTTAAAAACACTTTTACTTATATAATCCTTCAATAATCGATTGTACAAAGGCGGAACAACCGCCATGGCTGCGTTAGTATAAACGCCCCGCCGATGTACGGTTGCTCTCATACCTTGAACAAAATATATCAGTATTCGCCATGGCCAGCAGTAACATGAAGGGGAGTATTGGCCATGGCCAGTAGTAACAGGCTCGGTTGGAGGTTCTACCACCATTAATGCAGCATCCGGGTGAATACTCCCCTTCAGCAGTAACATGAAGGCTCGGTTGGAGGTTCTACTAACATGAAGGTAAATCCATTGTTACGATTAACATCTGCAAAGTCACGGGAATTCATGTTCAACAGATTCTAAAGTTTTTTCGAACAATACAGATATAGTACTTAAAAAAAAGCTCTAATACTTCAACTGGTTTGCGATTTTGGCTGCAAAAACTGTTAACTTAGTTGAAGTAATTAGCAAGTTATTTAAAAGACCAAAAAACTTTAAAATCAATCATAGCGAATGTTTTGTTCAGGTCATAGAAGTATCCAAATTCCGCTACGGCTGCAAAGAGATCAGGTTGCATAGCAGGCATATATGCTTTGCCATCCGGTCATTGCCTCACCAAGTTAGGATCGGAACATCTCACCGAAATTATAACAATCATCACAGCCATAAAAACTTTGTTAAAAATACTTTTACTTATATAATCCTTCAATAACCGATTGTACAAAGGCGGAACAACTGCGATGGCTGCGTTAGTATAAACGCCACGCCAATGTACGGTTGCTCTCATACCTTGAACAAAATATATGAGTATTCGCCATGGCCAGCAGTAACATGAAGGGGAGTATTCGCCATGGCCAGTAGTAACAGGCTCGGTTGGAGGTTCTACCACCATTAATGCATCATCCGGGCGAATACTCCCCTTCAGCAGTAACATGAAGGGTCGGTTGGAGGTTCTACCAACATGAAGGTAGCTCCATCGTTACGATTAACATCTGCAAAGTCACGGTAATTCATGTTCAACAGATTCTAAAGTTTTTTCAAACCAATACAGATATAGTACTTAAAAAAAAACTCTAATACTTCAACTGCTTTGCGATTTTGGCTGCGAAAACTGTTAACTTAGTTGAAGTAATTAGCAAGTTCTTTAAAAGACCAAAAAACTTTAAAATCAATCATAACGAATGTTGCTTTGTTATAATGACTTGAACTTCTTTTCTAGGAAAAACATATGACTAATTCAATTTCAGATATTTTTTAGACATGCTCATTTAAAGCGAAACACACTAATGATAATATATAAAGTAAGAATCGATGGTCTCAAAAAATGGAAAATATTTACCTGTGCCATTTTACCCACATTCATTTTGGTCACACAAATCAAAACTCGATATAAACCTTGTATTTACATTCTGAGTTTCACACTGCTATAGCAAAAGTAACAGGACGGTTCCGTTTGCCAGGCATGCAAATCATCATAAGTGATACAATTAGACCGAGAAACCATAATCTTAATTTTAAAATTCTTCAAACCAATCGTTAAATTCCAAAATAATTCTTTGGAAGAAGATTAGGAAAAAGGAAATGTTGAGACTCAGGTTTATTAATGCGTTAGTGGTACCAACCACCCGACGTCGCTGCAATCACACTCTTGGTCTGACTGCCCAGCCAAGCTACACCCATCATGACCACACACATCATGAATGCGTTAAATATTTTTTATATGTGTGACCGGTGTAAGAAATTTAAAACGGAGTAAGCTCACCTTGAGTAGGAGTAAAATTAAGCGAAGTTCATTTTTTTAAGGAAGAAGCTCACCCTGTTTACATGTAATAGCTGAGCTAAAAATGGTTTGAATTCATGTAATAGCTGAGCTAAGAAAAATGGTTACATGTAATAGCTTAGCTAAACTGAATTTCATAAAAAAAAAAAAAAATCCAATAAAGAATCATTTCAATAATAAAAAAGAAAAGAAATTAACCATCAATCAATTAGAACACAAAAATCTTGCTAATTTGTTTCACATAATTTTTTTAATCAAAACACCATAATCTGTTTGAGATGCCACAGTCGGATCAGAAAACCCAAATCTTATCAATATCCACTTAAACTAAACATAAATTAACCACAACTTAGTAAAAAGGATGAAGTAATGGGTAAACTAAACAGAAATTAACCCCAAATCTTATCAATATCCACTTAAACTATTACGGAGTACATACCTTGATTTGAAAAATTCATGGCAGCGGCACTTAAGCCTCTTTTGCAATCCATGTTCAAACCTGCAATTATACACAAATATGTTTGGTTATAGATAATAAAGTAATGGGTATATTTTGTATCTGAATATTTGATAATCCACCTTTTCAACGATTCTTGTTTGATGTAAATTTTCTGGGTTGTGTGTGGGGAACTTTTGAGAAGGATTGTCGGTGTAAGGGTTAATATATTACCCTGTGTGTCTGGATTGTTCATGAAGAGAGGCGGTGGGAGATTCTTCATGAAGAGAGGCGGTGGGAGGTGGAAGAGGCGGTGGAGTTTTTTTAATTTTCTAGGAAGAAACCAAAGACAACCAAAGAAAATGACCGTGTACTGTTCATGCGTGTAATGTTCATGCGTGTACTGTTCATGACCTCCTACAGTAATAACTTACATGGCCATTCATGTGCTGCCAGATAGACAAATTGTCCCTAATACCACTCAACCAACCAATAGGAAAGAAGATTAGCAATTTGCTTTGGCCCACCCACCGAATGCCTTTTAGTATATAGATATAATATTTTCGTCTACAAATTACAACAATAAATACAACATAGAAATGTAGTAAGCCAGTAATTATCCTATATACTATTAGGCAAGACACACTCTCTTCACAAGCCATGTGTCAAAACCTGAATGGACAAGCATTAAATGGCATTAAATGAACTTCACCGCCTCTCTCTCATTCATCTTCTCCATCCACCGCCTCTCTCTTATTAAAAAAAAAACCGCCGCTTCTTATAGCTATTTCAGTTATTCTCTAGAATCCACCACACACACTTCTCACCGCCTCAGAATAGGTCGGTGGTTTCTACGCGTTCCTTTGATGCCTGGTTCCTCTCCTTGGTCAGGTTAGTGTTGTTTGATGAACAAATTGGTGAGCAACTACATGTTTGCCATTTGTTTTGGCTAACTCGATGATTATATGTTGATGCTTTAAGATAGTTTCAATTAGTAACAAAGTTTTTGGTTTACTTTCATCTCCTTCATGCCCGATACACGCTTTTTCTCAGCTTTTACATCTAAAAAAGGAGCCTTTAAGTGATATTAATCTTATGTTTGATGTTAAGTCTCATAAGTTTTACTTCTATTGAGTTTTTATTACAAGTAATTATGTCTTAAAAGATTGAAACTTTCTTATTTGCATTTTTTTACTGAGGGTCAAGAAGTTTGATGATATAGCTTCCATGTATATCCAGATTTTTTTACAAATTTGAACAACTTGCGATGCATCAATAAAGTTTGTTTGTTTTTTGGGGTTCATATTATGATTATATGATTATTAGTTGTCATATTTATTTAAAAATCTTATGAAACCAAATGATTTTGTTGCAATTTTGAGTGCGGGACAAGTGTGCCGTAGGTGGGTTTGGAAATTGTTTTAGAAATTGAGGTTAGTGTGTCGAATGAAGATAGTTTTATACAGAACTGAAGTGTGTTTTTTGACTTTTGTGTTTTTGTATAATGGAATGTAGGTTAGGGAAATCGAGAGACAAGATCGTGTAGAAGTATAAAGTGGGCAAGGGAAAGATGCAAAACTGAGTGCCGCAACTGATTTTATATCAAGGTCAACAACTGATTTGATATCAAGGTCAACAACCATGGGTCCTATTCCGAGTCCGATAATCAGAAAGGTATTTGTTTTCTTGAGTGCATCGACAGTTTTACAAGGTGTTAACTATGTATTTTGTTTATGATGGTCGTGCGGGATCAAAGAGAAATTGTCTCATTATAAACATGAAAATAAGTTCTTAAACTGGTAACCAAGTCGAACAATGGGTTATGAAGCAAAGTTTAATTATTATATTTGACTGTCAAATGCTTAAATATTTAATTAGATGATTCATTATGTTGTCGCTTAAATATTTAATTAGATGATTCGTTATGTTGTTGTACCAATGAGTTAATAAGAAGTTTATAGCGCATATGTTATGGTTTGGGCGTTGTAGTTGTAAACCATGAAAGAGATGCCGTCAATTGATAAGTGAATAAGAAGTTTATATCTTACATGTTATGGTTTGCACGGGTTGTTCTTCTATGGACTACATACTTATATCAATGACGTTGTCTTTGGGCTTCATATAGTGCCTATAGTTCCATGTCCCACCCTAATATTTGTGGACTTGATTCAATAGGTTGTGTTGTTTATGGGCTGATATTTGATACTTCTTCCATTTTTTGACCTGATCGTGTTGATGCCTTTGCTTGCTTTGTGTGCTTATGAGGTTGTTGGCACCAATACTCATGAGGCAATGATCAGGTTATATAGGCTATGGAAAAACTGAGGTTGTCCGGAACTTGGCATGGCGACCTACTCGTCTGCCTACCATGGTGGATGTACCCCGCTTTGCATACGTATGTAATACCTATATATTATACATGGTGGCATGTTGAAACCATTATATTTTATTGACCGCAATTAAAAAAAGGGAGGTCTTACGGGCAATTTTCTGAGCCTGTTTTTCATGGGCCTTTGGTTTCTACCTATGGTTTATTTGTGAAGGCAATGGTGAATGTTTTCTGGACAACATCTTGGCGAGGTAACCACAACGAAGCTTTGGTTATAGCCATGCCGGATGTATCCACTTTGTTCGATTCTTACCATGATAATGATATTGATTATGAGGGGCTATGATGAATCTAAAATGGTTGACTAAAGCCGTGATCGCTCGCTTCTTGGCGGCAAACCATCGTTTGCGCCATGGTGAACGATCCCGCTTTATTGTTAGCCTATTCGAGCATGCTTCGCTCCATTATATCTTATATCAATAATAGGCTTATGATGAGTTTTTGCACTTATATTCCTTTAGATCATGGTTTACCGAGGCCCGTATCTTAGCGGGCATCCACATTCGAAAGTGGTTGCGCATATGGCGGGTGTTTCGTGACGATCCCATACTTGCATATCTGAGCCTCATATTTTGCAATCAACAATGCAATTTTGTGTGTAAAAGTTTTGGGACAAAAGGCATACAAAAATTAAGTGATTTATCTTTGTTATAAGTTTGTGGTGTGGCAAGCTTTTGGCAGGCCCACGGGCGGAGAGGCCATATATGAAAACAACTCCGAAAATACGGATGTGAATTGATGGATGAACATCACTCACCATTGACGTAAGGTAATGTACCATGACTTTTTGTAATGCTCCATAATCTCCCACCAAAACATTTAGTCGTTATATCTTACCGTCTTTGCCATTGTACCTCTTATATCCAAAGCAAATGCGATGTTAGTCATACTGACATGTAATGAAGTCAGTTGTAGTTTAAATGTTATCGACGCTGATAGAGAGACTATGGTGTCATCAAGTAAGCAGGTCGCGAGTAGAACCTTGATCATAGCCAATCCGTAGTTGTCATAACCATATGTAGTTGTTGTTTTATTAGTAATTTCCTATAATCAATGTGTATGGGTCGTTTACAAACTCAATATGAGATGTAATATAATTTTATCCGATGTTTTCGTGGCTTTCATATCAAAACAATGACCACTACTTAAAGGAAGCATTTTTCTCGCTTTGGTGAGGTCGTTGAAGGTAAAAACAACATCTACCTAATTTTTATTTAATGGTATATTTGCAATACAGAAGTGTTATACACAATTGGGAAAAGCTCACCAATATGTCTTTATAGGTGTTTGTGAGTACAGACTACGCAAAAGCATACCAATGCAAGAACCATTTCCAGTTACTCTAGCATGTTGGCTAAGGTAAGAATTGCAACAAAATATATTTACATATTTTTTACATACGTAGTTGTTGTTTATGTTATTTACTGCACTTTGTTCGTATATACATTCAATATTTGTTGTCACTCTTTATGCATGTTTAAGAAGATGCCTAGAAACCCCATCCCAATAGAAACTTACTACGGGGTGTTAGTGGGTTCGGGGCAATGTTACAAGGCAATGTGTATCATTTAGAAAAAACTCAACCATTTTTTTGCAGAACATTGGAGTGTACTTACAAGGCATTCGGAACCTATTCAGACCAACCATTGTAGTCACCAGAAATACATTGTCGGTTCTCAACACAAGACTTCATGTATGTTTCTTTGTCCTACTCTAATAAGTTGAGTAGGCTACGTAAATCACGATAGCGAACTTACGCTAGCTTATGTTTCAGATTTATATGCCATTAGATAGTCACAATTTCTATGGTTATTTAAAACAACAACAACCACTAACTATACAACTTAATGAACATAACTACCTTTTTGAATATACAAATATAGTTTCAGAGGGTGTAAGAGGGTACAAATATGGTTGCAGAGGGTGAAAAATCCTAAAAGCGTAAATAAAATTTCCAGAAAAGTAAACATACTAATAAGGGGTATGCTCATGCTGTATTGCATGAAATAAATTGGTTTGAATTAGTAGATGTTATGTTTATTTATAAATGTTTTAATTTGGGAAAGAGATTAACAGTGTTGGGGTGTTTGGGATTGCTTATTATAAGCTACTTATTTGCTTAAAAATAAGTATTGCTACCACAAAAACAATATCGCAACCTATATATGTTTTCATTGTACACACTTATGAAGGATATTAAAAAGATTAGCTTTTGATTGATTAGCGCTACTTGGTTTCTCTTTTAGGTAATTTGATTAAGAAAGTCGTTATTGGTGGGGATATTGTAAGCCTGATAACATTGATGTGGATTACGAATCGAGGTTTAACAGGTAAAATCCATAATTTGTGTTTTCCGTCTTTTCTCAGGCAATGAATGGTTACGCTTCTTAAGTGGTGACTTTACAACCATTTAGCGTGTCAGTTTACAATCATTTAGCAGATTAAGGGCTGTTTGATAGCCAATTTTAGACAGATTCACTTTGCAAGTGAATCTGCAATGGGATAACTTTAAGCTTTAAGCTCATGATTTTGGTTGTATGGTTTAAACTTTAGACGCCTAATAAAACGATGAATCTACAATCTTTGTTACTGGCCTATCACGTCTAACACGAAAGTCTGACACCCAAATAAAGTATAATGACAAGCAAAAAAAAAATAAATAAATAAAAATAAAAAATAAAAAAATCTAATAGAACATCATTCGTAAGGTGAAAATGTTGGCTAATGCTTCTATTTCTTTCATTCTCATTTGGTTATTCAAATTGGGAAATCAAGTTAGGCAAGGAAACTCAAGTATGTGTCAAGTATCTATAACTTCTTTTGTATTAATATACAATGTGTTCTTATATTGCGCTTGGAGCAAGATCTTTTTCATGGATTACTTCTTAACTTATCAATTCACTACTTCTAAACTTGAGATATTGGAACAAGAAAAATTCAGAAACCGGGTTCTAATGATCACTCTCTTTGAAGCAATTCTAGAATAATACAAGGTACTAGATATCTTCTTTACGCATACCCATTTTGAATGACAAGTATCTCTAAATTTGAGCTACTTAATGCAGGATGTGCAGTTTACAACCTCAAGTCAAACGCTCAAATATTTAAAAGAGACCAGTTAATTCCTCATCTTCTCAAAGTATGCATTCTACATATATGCCGGTTTTCTTGACAAAGATGTGTACACAAAAACTTGCCCCAATAATGACCAAGGTACTTCCATAATTCTTACAGTGTCAAAATGGGTCATTCTTGGTTTTGGTCCGCATGACTATTTTATTTTGAATTTTGTAGTATTTTTTAAGTTGAACGTTCAAAAATGTACCCAAGAACATGTATGTGAAAAGTATAGCGATACTTATGTTACCAATTTGGCTTAATAAGTAGTTCTTTTACGTTGTTCATTATGTTGATTTTCTTTGAGCAACAAATCTATTCTATTGATATGTTCAAGTTTGTTTGCTTCATAATATTTCTATCTCTTTTGCTAAAGGACTGGGTTGAAACATAATGTTGACCTTTGTGTGCAGCAACAAATTGTTTTTCCTGATGTACGTACAATGCAAGCATTGTTTGACGAGTATGAATCTTATTAGTCTTTTAAAAGCTTACTAAGTTTGCGTTTATAAGTTTTAAAAATGATGTTGCCCCGCAGCAACGCGCGGGTAATCATGCTCGTGTAATACTCCATGTATATCTTCTTTTGTAATGTAGATAAGTTTAACAATGTTTAAAACTTTAAATAACCTAAGTTTTTTGGTGTAGCGGTATGTAAGTGGCTTTATTGATTTATATGTTGTCACTTCAAGTCTTGTTAAAAAATTTACGAGGTATTATGTGCAAGATACGTGGTACAGAAGTATAAAATTTGTCGATCTAACAAAACATAAAAAAAGAAAAGAATAAGAAAGAAAGAAAGTGTTTGATTAAACTTGGTTAAATCATTATTTGTTTTTGTCGTCAAAATATAAGATAATTGGGCTTTCGTTACTTTACGATGCGGCTATTTTTAATATGTGACCGAAACGTTTTAACGATTACAATTACTTTTTATGAGGCATTTTATTTTGCATACTCAAAAATCTTTACATATTAAGGGATAAATCTGCACCTTCCATCTATTTGATCTAATAGTGTTGATTAACCTAAGATTTAATATGTCTAAACCTAAGTCCATGTTTTTTTCTTGTCTTTATCTTTTCTTTTTATCTTTGTTATTTATTTTCTCATTATTTGTATTTTTGTTAATCACTTTTTTTAATTTCACATTTTTTTTTCGTATTCCTCAGTTTTCATACGTTTTTGTCCGTTTTTTCCGTTTTTTATACCGTCTGCTTTCATACGCTGCCTCGCTTTCTTACGCTGCATTTTCTTACGCGCTGCTTCTTACGCTTTTCATCCGCTTTCAAACGTTTTTGCCGCTTTTGTTACGCCCGCCTTGTTACGCTTTCGCCTGCTTTCTTACATTTTCGTCGCTTTCTTACGCTTTCGTCCGCTTACATATGTTTTCGCCCCGCTTTCTTACGCTTTCATACGTTTTCATCCGCTTTCTACGTTTACACGCTTTGCCTGCTTTTCTAACATTTTCGTCCGCTTTTCATACGGTTTTGTCTGCTTTTCTCATATTTTCGCTCGCTTTTCTTACGTTTTCATCCGCTTTTCTTACCTTTTCTTATGTTTTCTTATGTTTTTGTCCGTTTCTTACGCTGGCCCCGCTTTCTTATGTTTTCATCGTTTTCATGCGTTTTCGTCCGCTTTCATACGTTTTCTCCGTTTCTTACGTTTTGTCCGCTTTCATACGCTTTCCCCCGCTTTTCTTACGCTTTTGTCCGCTTTCATACGCTGCTGTTTCTTTACGCTACCGTTTTCTTACATTT
This sequence comes from Chrysanthemum makinoi, assembly GCA_910596185.1. Classification (NCBI taxonomy): domain Eukaryota; kingdom Viridiplantae; phylum Streptophyta; class Magnoliopsida; order Asterales; family Asteraceae; genus Chrysanthemum; species Chrysanthemum makinoi. The sequence continues at coordinate 111,334,181 of OU343223.1, forward strand.
TCATCCGTTTTCCTATGTTTTCGTTCGTTTTCTTACGTTTTCGTCCGTTTCCTTACGTTTTTGTCCATTTTCATACCTTTTCGTCTGTTTTCTTATGTTTTCATCCGGTTTAATACGTTTTCGTTTGTTTTCTTACGTTTTTGTCCGTTTTCTTACGTTTTCATAGGTTTATATACTCTTTCGTCTGTTTTTTAATGTTTTCGTCCATTTTATACGCTGCTCGTTTTCGACGCTGGCCCATTTTCATCCGTTTTTATACGCTTTTGTCCATTTTCGATGTTTTTTTCCGCTTTTCATACGTTTTATACGCTTTTCATTTGTTTTTATACGTTTTGTCCGTTTTCACACGCTTCGTCCGTTTTTTGCGCTTTTTATACGCCGCCTATTTTCATATGTTTCATGCTTATTATTAAACTTTATTATATTACATGTCTAATATCAATTGTGATATTTTATTATAAAAAGTTAATGTCTAATATCACTTGTGATATTTCATAAACAAACAAGTATGTTTTTTAACCTTTAATATTACCTGAGATATTTCATTGCTCAGTATATTTTTATATATTATCACCTATGTGTTTTCTAATATTTTTATAATTTTCAGTTACAAGATAGTTTTTATGCCCTTCATCGCAATTGACAAGCGCATATTTTTTTAATGCGACCAATGTTATCTATCACTTGTGATATTATACTCTTAGTAGAAATAAAAGGGTTAAAGTCTCTTTAGGTGAATTCTTATTTTCTTCAAAAAAATACTAATTTAATGCAACACTTGTTTGATTTTTAGAATATGTCAAGTCTCTATTTTCATAGTTTGCTTCCTTTTTATTCATTTTGATATTTTTAAGTTACACTTATTTATCTCTTGTGATATAACACTGTAAGAAAGATGAAGAGTATTACACTCTTCATCATATATGTGCTATCAGTTGTGATTCTCAACTAAGAATGTGAAATATTAAATTCATACCAAATGTGATAATAATTTACTCCCTCCGTCCCATATTGACCGTCTACTTTGAATTTTCTAAGTCTTTCATTTCTAACTTTGACCTTAAATATTTTTAATTATGTTATATGATACTTGATGCAAAATATATGAACAGATTGAGTTTTAAATGTATTTTTTATTGGTATAATTTTTATTAAATATTATATAACATAAATAAAAATATTTAAGGTCAAAGTTAAGAAAAAAAAACTTAAAAAGTCAAAACAGGACAATTAATATGGGACGAAGGTAGTAGTATTTTACCAAGTATATATGAAAGAAATGATAATAAACATCACTTATTATATTACTGTGATGATTTTGTTCATTTTTCTTATTTGTGTTTTTGAAAATATTTAGGAAGATTTTTGTGTTTTATGATAATATGAAATATTAGAAAAGGTGTTTAACTGAAAACAAAAGATGTTATGAAACTTTTGTTAGACTTGTGGTGGATTTTTCTATTTAATGGATACATTGTGCATGTTTCGATAGGTTTTATAACGGAATTTAAAAATATCTATGGTTTAATCAGCAAACTAAAGAAGTTATGGTTGAAGAAAGCACACATCTTTATAAACAAACTGAGTAAGCTCAAACACCTGTGATATCACACATGATATCACATGTGATATCTCCTCACTTGTGATATCACATGATATCACAGGTGATATCACATGAAATCACAGGTGATATCACATGATATCACAGGTGATATCAGAAGCGATATAAACTATGATATCACACATGATATCACGAGTGATACCAACGATGTTATCACACATGATATCACGTGTGATATCACAAGTGAGGTGATATCACCCGTGATATCACAAGTGTTTGAGTTTTCTCAGTTTGTTTATAAAGATGTGTGCTATCTTCAACCATAGCTTATTTAGTTTGCTGATTCAACCATAGATATTTTCAAATCTCACTATAAACCTATCGAAACATGCACAATGTATCCATTAAATAGAAAAATCCACCACAAGTCAAACAAAAGTATTATAACATCTCTTGTTTTCAGTTGAACAACTTTTCTAATATTTCATAATATCATAAAACACAAAAATCTTCCTAAATATTTTCAAAAACACAACCATCACATTCTTAGTTAAGTATCACAATTGATAACACATATATGATGAAGAATGTAATACTTTTCATCTTCCTTAAAGTGTTATATCACAAGAGATAAATAAGTGTCACTTACAAAAATCAAAATAAAAACGGACAAAAACGTATAAAATCAAATGAAAAACGTATAAAAACGTATGAAAATGGACAAAAACGTCTGAACACGGACAAAAACTTATAAAACAGACAAAAACGTATAAAAACGTATGAAAACGGACGAAAACGTATAAAAACGGATGAAAACGTCTGAAAACAGACGAAAACATCTAAAAATGGATGAAAACGTAAAAAAACGGATGACAACGTATGAAAACGGACGAAAATACATGAAAACGTAAAAATACATACAAAAATGTCTAAAAACGGACGAAAATACATGAAAACCTAAAAAAACAGACAAAAACGTATGAAAATGACCGAAAACGTAAGAAAACGGACGAAAACGTAAAAAAAAAACGTATGAAAGCGTAAAAACACGTCTGAAAACGTATGAAAAATGGACGAAAATGAAAGAAAACGGACGAAAACGTATGAAAACGAACGAAAACGTAAGAAAATGGACAAAAAACGTATGAAAACAAACGAAAACGTAAGAAAACAGATGAAAACGCATGAAAACGGACGTAAACGGGTGAGAACGTAAGAAAACAGACGAAAACGTAAGAAAACAGACGAAAACGTATAAAAACGAACGAAAACGTCTGGAAACAGACGAAAATGTCTAAAAATGGACGAAAACGTAAAAACGGACGAAAACGTATGTAAACGGACAAAAACTTCTAAAAACAGACGAAAATGTATATAAACGTATGAAAACGTATGAAAACGGACGAAAACGTCAGAAAATGGATGTAAACGTACGAAAATGGATGAAAACAGACGAAAACGTATGAAGTCAGACGAAAACGTAAAAAAAGGACGAAAACATATGAACACGGACGAAAAACGTAAAAAAGGACGAAAACATATGAACACGGACGAAAACATATAAAAACTGTGACAATCCGTACTTTCAGGTCATTTCTCGACACCGTTCACGTTTCATTATTTCAACATTTTTAGTAAACTTGGTTTACTTGTTTCAAATTCGCGTAACCTTGGAGGTTTAGCGGCGAATTCATGATCATGACATCACGTACATTTCATATGGACTATGATTAGTCTACATTTCATTGACATCATGTGCATCTCATTGATTCATTCACGACATTTCATTTCATATTTTACGCGTAATTTTTATTTAATAATCTTTATCGCGTGAGTTTTTATTTTAAATATTTAACCCGTTACTTTCAAAAATGATCCCGAGGTATTTTTAAACTCACATTTAGTTTATAAAAACTATATTTTTAGTTTTCCTAGTGTTTCAAATTTATTTGGTATTTTAATCGTTAACGTTTAATTATTACGTCTTTTTTCTTAAAAATCTTACGATAATTATTTTATCACCCGATTTTCATAAGGAAAGTATTTTTACAATTTTTATTATATCATTACATTCTATTTTGACCTAATAAAAACTTACTTGTACCAAAATTATACCTTTTACCTTACAAGTCACAATTACTTACATATTTCTTATACTTTGTCAAATATATATACAAAATTTATACAAGTAACAATAAAAAAAAAAAAAATATTTTAGAGGGACAACCCTCCCCCAAAACCGGCCAAGGGGGAGGGGTAACAATTAATGTGAGAATGGTCTTTGATTATTTGTGTTTATACACTACATAAGTCTTACTTCATGATTTTTATTCACTCATTCACTTCAACATTTATTCACAAGTGTTAGAACAAAAACTTTTCTCTCTTCTTGGGGCTCTCCAAAACCGGCCACATACAAAAACTAGGGGATCAAGATTTATTTTGCAAGATCAAGTGTTTATACAACCTAGATCATATCCTTTTTATGGTTTTGAAATAAAAACCAAGGATATTTAAGTGTAATCCTTTGTTACTTACACCTCATCACTATTACTAGTAAGCATACTCTCATCATTTTTAAGTTTCCTTGTCATTTTCATATGCTTCTTATCATTTTTGGAGCTTATATGCATGTTATGTAGTTTATACCATTTATTTCTTGATTTTTAAGTTATATATACAATATGGTCATCCTATAATTATTCCCAAGTTATTCTTTGGTCTTGATGGTGATTAGGAACCCATGACACCCTAAGAAGGTGTATGGTAGGATTAGATTAGTTTTGGAGTTGATTTGAAGGGATTAGAATAGGTTTTGTTCGAGAAAAACTATTTTCGTAAACTATATTTTACGTTCTGTCCTTAAAACGAATTTCTGGAAAAACCAACAGTTGGTACGACATTTTGGTCTTGAGATTTAGAAAATATACTTTAAAACGAATCCGTGGCCTTTTGAACGGAATAAAACGGAGTTATAACGAAGAAGTTATGGATTTTTGAAGTTTGACGACGGAAAATATTATTTCTGAAAATTTCAGCAAACTATTTATTTTGGAGAACAAATGTTTTAGAGAAGTATTTTGGAGAACAAAATGTTTTGGAACACTATTTTTGGAGAACAAATGTTTTAGAGAAGTATTTTGGAGAACAAAAGTGTTGGAACACTATTTTTGGAGAACAAATGTTTTAGAGAAGTATTTTGGAGAACAAAATGTTTTGGAACACTATTTTTGGAGAACAAATGTTTTAGAGAAGTATTTTGGAGAACAAAAGTGTTGGAACACTATTTTTGGAGAACAAATGTTTTGGAGAAGTATTTTTGGAGAACTAAAGATTTTGGAGAACTAATTTTTGGAGAACTACTTTTGGAGAAGAAAAGATTTTGGAGAACTAAAGTTTGGAGAGTTAAAATCATTTGGAGAACTAAATTTTTATTTTTGGAGAACTAAATTGTTGGAGAACTAAAATAATTGGAAGCTAAAAGATTTGGAGAACAAACTAATTGGAGAACAAATATGGAGTACATTTTCTTATAAAAGTATTAATTTCACCATAAATCATTATAAAACCATTGTAGGATGACATTTTGACGAAAAAACTTGTAAAGTCATTTTTGATTGGTCAAGACGTCAAAAGAGTATTTTTCGACGACGAGTAATATTTTCAAAAGGTCGTAAATGGTATAAATAACATATCAAGTGCATGCATAACATTACATTGCAACTCATGACATATCATATCATTGATAATAGGTCCCTGTTGACGCATTACATTAAACCTCGGTGTACTCACTTTTGCCGTTATTCCAGTTTATCCAAGTGAGTTTTCATAGCCCCGCTTTTACATGCTTTCGATTATTTCAAACCCACGGGGGAGAATACATTGCACTACATTTTTCTTTGTACGATACCAAGTATGTTAAATTCATTACATTGCTTAAGTTACCACATATGCCAATTTGAAAGTCCCCATTTCCTGAACCATGAACCGTTAATCATTGAAGCGAGGATGAGTGGATAGATCTATCGAGGGTGACGCCTCCATCCGGTTTGGTGAATCCCAACCAGGAAAACGGATGCATTTCATTTGATTTCATTACGGAGTTGTCCGCAAACATTCCGTGGAGGGGCATACATAATTGATCAGCCTAGTTTCGGGGTCATGGGCTTAAGGCAATTGTAACATTATTTTTACGTGACTTGATTGTCATGCATGCTAGATACTTGTGTAGTCGTATAAAACATTTACATAAACCTATGATTTCTCACCAACATTATTGTTGACCGCTTTTAGCAATGTATTTTCGTGTAACCGAGGCACGTGCATCATGGCATGGTTTAGGGACCTATATTTTGAGTCGCGGCGTCGACTTACATTATGTACATTATGGCTCTTTATTTCAAAACATCGCTTGGATTTGTAACATATTTGTATTTTCCTTAAACTTGTTAAACCTTTTGGGACCGATGTTGTACTCTGATTATGTTTTTATGAAATATCCAACGATGTGTTTTTAAAACGGCACTTTAGGTCGCTCAATATAACTGTGATGTGGTGCTATGACAGTCAATGCCCCCGTGAATTCCATTCCGCTGCAATACGTAAATTGGGGTGTGATGATTGGTATCGAGCTACGCTTATAGAGAACTAGGTAGCATCATTGACCCTAGACTATAGCTACATTATCATAGCATCTCATCATTTCATCATTGTACATGTTCATTGTTATCATGCGGATTCACTTACACTTTGTTCGAGATTATTTACATTTATTTCATATCGGTTGTCACGCATATGTCTTCGATTCTCACCCTATTACCATATCATCGGATGATGATCCATCACATTCCACCGAGATTGTATCTTCTATCGGATCCACCGCAGCCTTCCCATCCGATCATGACCGACACTGAGACCGAACCCTTCGAGGAGGGCGAGGTTGCACCCACTCCTCACATTAGCCCCGCTCCTTACGATGCACCTACCATCACCACCACCAGCACCGCCAGATCATCACCATCATCGCCATATTTTCTTAGGGATCCTGCACCCGATCGGACTTGCCGCCCAAAAAGCGCACGCTTTCGATATCCCTTCACCACCGCCGACAGAGCCCGAGCCGCTAGATTTGAGTTAGGCGAGAGTTCTAGGGCAGCTGCCGCACGACGCCTTCTACCGAGGCATTAGGTGCCCGTGATCGATGCAAGCTTACAGATTGATAGTTTGACACGACGCTTGCGGAGTTGTCGGTAGAGAGGATTGAGCCCATCGCTGAGGAGGTCGAGGGTTTGATATTAGGCAGGGTTTGTATTGACTTATCCCATCGAGTATTCAAAGATAGACAGATAGAGGACAGGAGAGTATTGCTTCTTTGCGTGTTCAGTTGATGAGTTGAGGAGTTTGGTGGATAGTTTGGTTACTCAGTTCGCGATCTTCGTGACGGGCGCGAGCACCATGAGGTGCCGTATGTAGACTTTTGTCATTGTATAGTTTTGACCATTATCATCCTAGTCACGGGATGTGTGACGTAGTTCAAAGAACTTGTTGTATTTTGGTTGTTGTACAAACAAATTATCAAGTATTGACTCTACTATGTAGGAATGGTTATTATTATCTATGATATCGGTCCATGTAGGCCTAAATTTTCATGTATATTATCCACGTGTGTTGTGATTATATTTGTGATATTTCGCTATTGTTCCGCTAGATTCCATTTATCTTTATGCATGTTGTGGTTGTGGATATATTTGTATGATGGTTGTTTCTACTTACGAATTCTCATGATTGTTTCATCTTGTGATTTTGAAGAGTTATGGCAATCAAGAAAGCTACGTTGAAATGACCCAAGCAGAAATTCAAAAGTTGGTGAACAATAGCATTGCTAATGCTTTAAGAGTTGAAAGGGAAACAAGGTCGCCGCCGAAGCCGCTAGGCTAGCTACTGCTACGGTAATGCCGAGGATCCGGGGTTAAGAAATGTTCGTACAAAGATTTCAAGAGTGGTGAACCCACTAAGTTTCGAGGTACCGAGGGAGCTACCGCAATGGTAATGATGGTTTGAGAAATTAGAATCGGTGTTTTTGCTTTGTAACTGTCCGGATGACAGTAAGGTTAAGTTTGCCACGAGCACTTTACTCGATGGAGCGTTGTCATGGTGGAATTCATACGCTCAACCGATTGGTATGGAGAATGCTTTTAAGCTTACGTGGCAGGAATTCAAGGTCTTGGTGACTAAGAAGTTTTGTCCTCGAACGGAAATCAAAAAGTTGGAGACGGAGTTCTATGAATTGGTCACTATTGGTTATGATATCGACACATACATTCGGAGATTTCAAGAATTAGCCGCGTTATGCCCATCGATGGTTTCTGATAATGAAAAGTTGCTAGAGGCGTTTATTGGAGGACTTCCCGAGGTCATACAAGGAGATGTGACTTCATTTGATCCACAAACAATCGAGGAAGCTATTCGTGTGACTCAGAAATTGATGGCACAAGTGGTGAAGCGAGGTAAGTACACCACCACCAACCGAAGCAACAACAACAATCCCAACAACCGTTTCAACAATAACCGAGGCAACTACAACAACAATAACAAACGCAAGTGGGACAACAGGGGTAGGAATGCTACTCAACAACCGCCCAAGAGGCAAGAGGTTGCTAAGGCTTATGTTGCGGGACCAAAAGAAGGAAAAGGATATACGGGGGTTTTGCCGAAGTGTAATAAGTGTTTGAGCCATCACAATCCGGGTCGATGTCCCGATCCGTGTGAAAATTGCAAGAAAGTTGGTCACCGTACTAGGGATTGCAAGGCACCACAAGTTACTTGTTTTGGTTATGGGAACCGACACTACAAGCGGGATTGTAAGAAAGGAAATAATCAAGCAAATCCGAATCAAGGAGGTTTGGCACGAGGAAGGGTTTACGTCATTGGAGGCGGAGAAGATAGGAGGACCCGAATGTCATAACGGGCACGCTTCTTCTCAATAATCGTTATGCTTCAGCTTTTATTTGATTCGGTTGCCGATAAAAGTTTTGTGTCCAATGCATTTGCACCTTTGCTCAACATTAAGCCAACTACATTAGACATATCATACATCGTCGAATTAGCTAATGGTAGCGTAGTTAACACCAACACCATTGTCCGCGGTTGCACATTCAATTTTCTTAATCATCCCTTCAACATAGACCTCATGCCCGTAGATTTGGGTAGTTTCGACGTCGCCATCGGCATGGATGGTTATCTAAGCATCGCGAGAAGATCATTTGTGATGAGAAAGTTGTTCATCTTCCCTATAACGGCGAAACGTTGATTATTCGTGGGGAACGGTGGAACCGGATTAGTATCATATCAAGTATCAAAACGGAGAAGTACATTAAGAAAGGTTGTCTTGCTTTCTTAGCTCATGTAACCGAGAAAAAGTCGGAGGAGAAGCGACTTGAAGATGTACCTATTGTTCGTGAATTTTCTCAAGTATTTCCGAGGATTTACCGACTTCCACCGCACGACAAGTAGAATTTCAAATTGACTTAGTGCCCGGAGCTGCACCGATTGCGCGAGCACCGTATCGTTTAGCACCATCCGAAATGCAAGAATTGTCTAATCAATTGCAAGAGCTTCTAGACAAAGGATTCATTAGGCCGAGTTCCTCGCCTTGGGGAGCACCGGTCTTGTTTGTGAAGAAGAAGGATGGATCCTTCCAAATGTGCATAGATTATAGAGAGTTGAACAAGTTAACGGTGAAGAATCGCTACCCACTCCCCAGAATTGATGACTTGTTCGATCAATTACAAGGTTCCAGTATTTATTCCAAGATTGATCTTCGTTCGGTTATCATCGCCTTCGAAGTTCGGGAAGAGGATATTCAAAACAAATGCGTTTAGAACACGCTACGGTCATTACGAAGTTTCAAGTGATGCCGTTTGATTGACTAATGCACCGGGCGTATTCATGGATCTCATGATTAGAGTTTGTAAGCCGTACTTGGACAAGTTTGTTATAGTGTTCATCGACGACATCTTGATCTACTCCAAGAACAAAGAAGAGCACGAAGAGCATTTAAGGATGATTTTAAGGCTACTCAAGAATGAGAAGTTGTATGCCAAATTTTCGAAGTGTGATTTTTGGAACCACAAAGTGCAATTTCTTGGTCATGTCATTGATAGTCATGGACTACAAGTTGATCCCGCAAAGATTGAAGCCGTGAAAGATTGGGCTACTCCAACGAATCCTACAAAAATTCGACAATTTCTAGGACTAGCCGGGTATTACCGAAGGTTCATCGAAGGTTTTTCCAAAGATAGCGAGACCTTTGACCAAGTTGACACAGAAAAACAAGAAGTATGAGTGGGGAAAGAAACAAGAAGTTGCTTTTCGTTGTTGAAGCAAAAGCTTTGCAGGCGCCGATTTTGGCACTACCCGAAGGCATTGAGAACTTTGTTGTATATTGCGACGCTTCGCATAAAGGACTTGGGGCTGTTTTAATGCAAAATGAGAAGGTGATTGCGTATGCTTCTCGACAACTTAAGACTCATGAAAAGAACTACACAACTCATGATCTCGAGTTAGGAGCCGTAGTTTTCGCTCCAAGATTTGGAGACACTACCTTTACGGTACCAAGTGCACAGTGTTTACCGACCACAAGAGTTTGCAATATATTCTTGATCGAAGGAGCTCAATATGAGGCAACGTCGTTGGTTGGAGTTACTCAGCGACTATGATTGTGAAATCAAGTATCACCCGAGAAAAGCCAATGTTGTGGCCGATGCACTTAGTCGAAAGAGAGGCCTAAACCTTTAAGAGTTCGATCATTGGGAATGACGATTATTTCTCCTTACCATCGAAAATCCACGAAGCACAAGTCGAAGCACTTAAGGAGGAAAATCGACCAAGTGAAAAGCTTTATGGTATGCCCGAAAGCGCAAATGGTTTTGTGAAAAGAGCGGATGGAGTACTATGTTTCAAGGATAGAATGTGGATTCCATTGTATGGCGGAATACGAGAATTGATTATGCATGAGTCGCATAAGTCAAAGTATTCTATTCATCCGGGATCGGATAAGATGTATCAAGATCTTAAGAAGCTTTATTGGTGGCCGAACATGAAAGCGAGATTGCCACGCACGTTAGCAAATGTCTTACCTGCGCTAAGGTAAAAGTCGAATATCGAAGCCTTCAGATTACTCCAACAACCAGAAATTCCTCAATGGAAATGGGAACGCATTACAATGGACTTTGTTACTAAACTTCCTAAGACATCGGGAGGTTACGACGCTATTTGGGTAATTGTTGATCGTCTTACCAAATCAGCCCATTTCATACCGATTAGAGAGACTTATTCCATGGAGCAACTCACTAGACTTTATGTCAAGGAAATAGTCTCGAGGCACGGAGCACCAATTTCTATTATTTCCGACAGAGATAGTCGATTCACTTCAAACTTTTGGAATTCATTGCAAGATTCATTCGAACCGATTAGAGATGAGCACAAAGATATCACCCACAAACCGACGGTCAAAGTGAAAGGACCATTCAAACGTTAGAAGATATGCTAAGGGCATGTGTGATTGATTTTGGCAATGGTTGGGCTAACCATTTGCCATTGATAGAATTCTCGTACAACAATAGTTATCACACCAATATAAAGATGGCACCATTCGAGGCAATCAGTATGGTCGTAGTGCCGTTCACCGTTTGTTGGGCCGAGGTAGGAGACGCACAACTTACATCGTCCGTAAATGGTACGGAAACCACGGAAAAGATCGTTCAAATTCGTGATAGACTCGAATCGCAAGGAGTCGACAGACAAGTTATGCGGATGTTAGACGCAAGGATTTGGAATTTCAAGTGGGAGACAAAGTTATGTTGAAAGTATCGCCTTGGAAGGGCGTGGTACGTTTTGGAAAACGTGGGAAGTTAAACCCGAGATACATTGGACCATTCAAGATTTTGAGCCGAGTTGGTCCGGTAGCTTATCGACTTGATCTTCCGTCCGTAACTCAGTCATGTGCACAACACGCTTCACGTTTCAAACTTGAAGAAGTGTCTTTCGGACGAATCGCTCGTTATTCCATTGGATGAAATTCAGCTTGATGACAAACTCACTTTTGTGGAAGAACCTCAGAGAAATCATGGACCGCGAGGTCAAGCAGTTGAAACAGAGTCGAATTCCTATCGTTAAAGTTCGTTGGAATTCTCGACGAGGTCCCGAGTTTACTGGGAACGGAAGACCGATGCGACGCAAGTATCCTCATCTTTTCACCGACACCGCTTACACCTAACAACGTTTGAATTCAGGACTGAATTCCTTTTGGATGGGCTTAATGTGACAATCCGTACTTTCGTGTCATTTCGACACCGCTCACGCTTCATTATTTCAACATTATAGTAAACTTGGTTTACTTGTTTCAAATTCGCGTAACCTTGAAGGTTTAGCGGCGAATTCATGATCATGACATCACGTACATTTCATATGGACTATGATTAGTCTACATTTCATTGACATCATGTGCATCTCATAAATTCATTCACGACATTTCATTTCATATTTTACGCGTAATTTTTATTTAATAATCTTTATCGCGTGAGTTTTTATTTTAAATATTTAACCCGTTACTTTCAAAAATGATCCCGAGGTATTTTTAAACTCACATTTAGTTTATAAAAACTATATTTTTAGTTTTCCTAGTGTTTCAAATTTATTTGGTATTTTAATCGTTAACGTTTAATTATTACGTCGTTTTTCTTAAAAATCTTACGATAATTATTTTATCACCCGATTTTCACAAGGAAAGTATTTTTACAATTTTTATTATATCATTACATTCTATTTTGACCTAATAAAAACTTACTTGTACCAAAATTATACCTTTTACCTTACAAGTCACAATTACTTACATATTTCTTATACTTTGTCAAATATATATACAAAATTTATACAAGTAACAAATAAAAAAAAAAAAAAAAAAAATATTTTAGAGGGACAACCCTCCCCCAAAACCGGCCAAGGGGGAGGGGTAACAATTAATGTGAGAATGGTCTTTGATTATTTGTGTTTATACACTACATAAGTCTTACTTCATGATTTTATTCACTCATTCACTTCAACATTTATTCACAAGTGTTAGAACAAAAACTTTTCTCTCTTCTTGGGGCTCTCCAAAACCGGCCACATACAAAAACTAGGGGATCAAGATTTATTTTGCAAGATCAAGTGTTTATACAACCTAGATCATATCCTTTTTATGGTTTTGAAATAAAAACCAAGGATATTTAAGTGTAATCCTTTGTTACTTACACCTCATCACTATTACTAGTAAGCATACTCTCATCATTTTAAGTTTCCTTGTCATTTTCATATGCTTCTTATCATTTTTGGAGCTTATATGCATGTTATGTAGTTTATACCATTTATTTCTTGATTTTAAGTTATATATACAATATGGTCATCCTATAATTATTCCCAAGTTATTCTTTGGTCTTGATGGTGATTAGGAACCCATGACACCCTAAGAAGGTGTATGGTAGGATTAGATTAGTTTTGGAGTTGATTTGAAGGGATTAGAATAGGTTTTGTTCGAGAAAAACTATTTTCGTAAACTATATTTTACGTTCTGTCCTTAAAACGAATTTCTGGAAAAACCAACAGTTGGTACGACATTTTGGTCTTGAGATTTAGAAAATATACTTTAAAACGAATCCGTGGCCTTTTGAACGGAATAAAACGGAGTTATAACGAGAAAGTTATGGATTTTTGAAGTTTGACGACGGAAAATATTATTTCTGAAAATTTCAGCAAACTATTTATTTTGGAGAACAAATGTTTTAGAGAAGTATTTTGGAGAACAAAATGTTTTGGAACACTATTTTTGGAGAACAAATGTTTTAGAGAAGTATTTTGGAGAACAAAAGTGTTGGAACACTATTTTTGGAGAACAAATGTTTTAGAGAAGTATTTTGGAGAACAAAATGTTTTGGAACACTATTTTTGGAGAACAAATGTTTTAGAGAAGTATTTTGGAGAACAAAAGTGTTGGAACACTATTTTTGGAGAACAAATGTTTTGGAGAAGTATTTTTGGAGAACTAAAGATTTTGGAGAACTAATTTTTGGAGAACTACTTTTGGAGAAGAAAAGATTTTGGAGAACTAAAGTTTGGAGAGTTAAAATCATTTGGAGAACTAAATTTTTATTTTTGGAGAACTAAATTGTTGGAGAACTAAAATAATTGGAAGCTAAAAGATTTGGAGAACAAACTAATTGGAGAACAAATATGGAGTACATTTTCTTATAAAAGTATTAATTTCACCATAAATCATTATAAAACCATTGTAGGATGACATTTTGACGTAAAAACATGTAAAGTCATTTTTGGTTGGTCAAGACGTCAAAAGAGTATTTTTCGACGACGAGTAATATTTTCAAAAGGTCGTAAATGGTATAAATAACATATCAAGTGCATGCATAACATTACATTGCAACTCATGACATATCATATCATTGATAATAGGTCCCTGTTGACGCATTACATTAAACCTCAGTGTACTCACTTTTGCCGTTATTCCAGTTTATCCAAGTGAGTTTTCATAGCCCCGTTTTTACATGCTTTCGATTATTTCAAACCCACGGGGGAGAATACATTGCACTACATTTTTCTTTGTACGATACCAAGTATGTTAAATTCATTACATTGCTTAAGTTACCACATATGCCAATTTGAAAGTCCCCATTTCCTGAACCATGAACCGTTAATCATTGAAGCGAGGATGAGTGGATAGATCTATCGAGGGTGACGCCCCCATCCGGGTTGGTGAATCCCAACCAGGAAAACGGATGCATTTCATTTGATTTCATTACGGAGTTGTCCGCAAACATTCCGTGGAGGGGCATACATAATTGATCATCCTAGTTTCGGGTCATGGGCTTAAGGAAATTGTAACATTATTTTTACGTGACTTGATTGTCATGCATGCTAGATACTTGTGTAGTCGTATAAAACATTTACATAAACCTATGATTTCTCACCAACATTATTGTTGACCGCTTTTAGCAATGTATTTTCGTGTAACCGAGGCACGTGCATCATGACATGGTTTAGGGACCTATATTTTGAGTCGCAAGGCCGACTTACATTATGTACATTATGGCTCTTTATTTCCAAACATCGTTTGGATTTGTAACATATTTGTATTTCCTTAAACTTGTTAAACCTTTTGGGACCGATGTTGTACTCGATTATGTTTTTATGAAATATCCAACGATGTGTTTTAAAACGCACTTTAGGTCGCTCAATATAACTGTGATGTGGTGCTATGACAGTCAATGCCCCCAGGAATTCCATTCCGCTGCAATACAGGTAAATTGGGGGTGTGACAAAAACGAACAAAAATGAATGAATACAAATGAAAACGTATGAAAGCGAAAAAAACTTGAATAAAAAAAACGTGAATTTAAAATTAAAAAAAAAATAATGAAAAAACGTGAACTAAAAAAAAGTCATGAATTTAAAATAAAAACGTGGATTCCAAAAAAAAAAAAAAATGTTACTTATAAATAAGAAAGACAAAAAGACAAAGAAAAAGGAGAAAAAAAACATGGACTTAGGTTTCCATATTAAATCTTAGGTTTATCTCCACCATTAGATCAAACTAGATGGATGGTGGGGATTTGTCCCTTGGTAAGCACCAAAATAAGTGTAAGCATTTGAAAATTCCTTTACTTTCTACATTACATTTAACGTGCAGATTTTTGTTATATTACTTTAAAAAAAAGTTAAGAATTAATTTTTCTGAGTTGACATGTTCGGTCACATATGTTTTTCATTTCGATCATTCACCTTGGAGATAGTCTAACATTAGCTCACATTTATCAAGTTCATTGCTCTATAGGTTGGGAAATTAAAAAACGGAATTGAAGAACTATAAACAAATATTCTGAATTTGATAATGAGTGGTGCAGCCCCTGGCAGGGTCCGGGGGGCAGTGCCCCTGGCATAAAGTGCTGTGTCAAAAACGCACTTGAAAATAAAATTCCCGTAATTATGGACTTAATTTCCCCCCTTTGATTTAACTGAAATCGATGGTTAAATAAATGCTATGGCAGCTATAACCGACTTTCAGTTTTGTTGGTCATATATTTTGGTTATCCTTTTCTGGTTCGGTTCATAACAGCAAAACTTATTCTCGTTTCTAAATCTGAGTTTTATCCGATTTAAGATTTCGATAGAACCATCGAAATACTTCACTCTGAAAGTGTTTACACGACTCTCAAATTACTGTGATTCTATTTTCTAACAAAGATTGAAGTATTCTGTGATCATGACAAACGGAGAATCTGTGAAGGATATGACGAGCAAGTTTGATAAGTTGGCAAAGTTTGAAGGGTAGGACTTTCGTCGCTGGCAAAAGAAGATGCACTTCTTCTTACCACCCTGAAAGTTGTGCACGTTCTAAGTACACCCAGTCCCGAATGGGACGAGAATGAAACTTTGGATACGACTAGGAAGAGGATGAAGTGGGAGAATGACGACTACATATGCAGTGGTCACATTCTGAACGGTAAGTTTGATTCCCTTTTTGATAGAATCTGCAAATGCTCTATGGGAGTCCCTAGAATCCAAATACATGGCAGAAGATGCTTCTGCAAAGAAGTTTCTTGTGAGTAATTTTATGAATTACAAATTGGTTGATACCAGGCCTGTCATGGAACAATATCACAAAATGTTAAGGATTCTGGGACAGTATACCCAACATAACTTGATGATGGATAAAGCCTTCTCGGTTGCTGATAACATCAAATAGTCCTGAATATTAAGTGTCAATTTCCCCCGATAATGCTTGTAATTTATATCATTTATATGGATTTACGCTTGTTTTCCATTGTTTTCCACTTTCAGGTAAATTACGAGCATTGGAGCTAAAGAGACGCGAATTGAGAAATATCTAAAGATTTATCACAGTATGCTACTTTGAAGAAGTTACGGCGTAACTCGTCTCTCACATTAAGCCGTAACTATTATGCGACTCGTAAAACCAACTTATCAGAACGTTACGGCGTAACTCTTCTCAAAGGTTACGACGTAACTATATTAGGTCAAATGAGGTTCCATGTCACCGATACTTACGCCGAACTACTGCATCAACTACGACGTAACCGAGTTTATTGAAGACTACGGCGTAACTACTCATTAGGTTACGCCGTAACCAGCAGATCTAGTGCAAAATACGAAGAAATAGAAGGTTACGGTGTAACTCCTATATTGGTTACCAGAACCCGATCTGCCTATAAATACCCCACGAATTACAAAGATTTCTATTCATTCCATTCCACACACAACACTTAGAGAACGTGGGAAAAAGCTCAAGGCAGATCTAGAGGAGCATACGGAGCTGTCTCCAAGGGAGAAATCACTTCCCTACGATAAGCATTAGCGTTTTATATTTCTTTTACTTTCAATTCATGTATTTCGTGACCTTGAATATTGAATTGGTTTGCATGATTAATATGATGCTAAGCACCTCTTGGTGCTAGACTAGTTATGATTCCTTAATTGTTTTGTTTGCGTTTACTTTACTCCGCATACAATTATTTCTAAGTTTATGCATGCATAGTTTATTGGTAGCCACCCTTGGTTCGGTAGTTTTGAATGGCGGTAGAGGCCAATTGCCAAGGAGATATGACCAACTGACCCTAGGTGAGCGGACTGAGACGGGAAGGGTAAGATATGACCAACTGACGACCCTTTCTACTTGTGCGATTTGACCAACTGATCACCTATCGTTTGGATGAACTTAAGAATTAGGGGTGAGTGTCTAAGTTCCTAACGGCCGGGCATTCACTATTATAAATCTAGCATGTAGCGGTACTTAATGACTTGGCTTAGGGGACCGGGAACAACAGGACTTATGAGGGGACACCGACTTCTCCGTGGTGGCATCTTTGTTGATAGGTTAGGCTTAATTGACCAAATGCCGTCCTCTCGACTTTGACCCCACCTGAAGTAATTGAAAGTAAGTAGACGTAGACATAACTAGCTAGGAGGATTAACTAGGTTAGCACCACTCTCCTCTACCCCTTTATCATTTATTTGATTTTATTTACTTTATTCTGCATTAGTAGTTTAATTAATTAAATCTCGTCAAACCATTATTATTCTGTGACACCTAGACTTAGTAATAATCCAACACACATAGCTTTTGGGACGACCTCGGCTTTACCGACATTACACTACACACGACTGTACACGCCTGTTAGTGCACTAGGGTTGACCATAGGTATAACGAGAATTTATAAATATTAAAACCTGGTCAGTAAAACCTGCATCAAGTTTTTGGCGCCGCTGCCGGGGAGTTATATTAGGATTGATATTAAGTCTTTCATTTCGTTTTAAACTTTTCTCACGATCATATTTCAAGTTTTCAGGTACTATGGAAGTTGTTAACATCGATGACCTCACTCTTGAGGAATATTTGGCGTTGACAAGAGCAGAACAAGGGTCGGGTCTCGTAAGATCGGCAATTGGAGCGGATGTCCATTTCGAAATCAAAGACCAATTTATGAGGGAGCTTCGTGCTAACCATTTTTTAGGAAACATGGACGAAGATGCATATGAGCACGTTGAAAATGTCCTATACATCGCAAGCCTTTTCAACATTCCGGGCGTGTCTCATGATGTTGTTATGCTAAGGGTGTTCCCAATGACTCTTACCGAGCTGCCGAAGATGGATTGAAAGATTGCACCGTGGGGCAATTAGTACTTGGGCACTACTTAAGAAGCACTTTATTCAGAGATATTGTCCGCCATCAAAGATTTCTAACCAGCTTTTGGAAATCCATAATTTCAAGCAAGAAGGCGACGAAACGTTGTACCAAGCCTGGGATAGATACAACGATCTCCTTTACAAGTGTCCTACACATGATCTGAACAACCAGCATAAGGTCAACATTTTCTACAAAGGAATTAACGTAACTACAAGAAAAATGTTGGATTATCAAGGACCTATCCCGAACATGACTCCTACTTTTGCAATTGAAGCCATTCAAAAAATGGCGGATCACTCTAAAAAATGGCACGACGGAGGAAGTAAAAGAAACCAAAGCGGAAGTTTTGACGGAATTACAGCAATCGCTAGTAAAATTGAAAGTCTTAGTCGAGATATGCTAAAGATCAGAGAAACCGTTCATGCCATCTAAGTGGGTTGTGAAAGCTGTGGAGGAGGACATCTCACGAAGAATTGTCCTCATATCGACAAAGAAAATATTGAAGAAGGCAAGTATGGAAAAAATCGACCATTTTACGGAGATAATCGAAATAGTAACGGGTATCGTGGAAATTACAACCGTGGGCCTTATGGAGAAAGAAAGCCCAGTCTTGAAGAAACAATTAATAAGTTCCTGGAAACTTCAGCCCAGAAACAAAAAGAACAAGATACATGGTTAAGGGTTTCCGGAGAACACAAATAAAAATCTTTCCGCACACCACTTAAACCCTAAAAAATCTTGGAGCAATGATTGAAAAACTCAGTGCTGAGATAGATGGAATTGAAATTAATGAAGCCAAGCGCATGATGGAATGCAACGCTGTGTTCGCCAATGATTCTCAGGAGGTAATTGAGGAATGCAAACCCACAACCGATGAGTTGGAGGTGACGAGTGCCGACAGACAGGTAGAGTTACGCCGTAACTACTTCTCGGAGTTACGGCATAACCATGTTCCAGAAGGCATATCCAAGTTAGGCTCAAGTTTATTTTCAGTTAAGGATATTAGTGCATACGGGTTAATCATTCCGTGTTCTGTTGGTAATATCGATATCTTGGGGGTAATAGATTTTGGGTCTTGTGTAAACATCATGCCTCTATCCATATTCTTAAAACTGAAGATAATCCACCTTTGGGAAACATATATCTTGATTGAATCGGCAACTGAAACTAAGATTGCCCCTTTAGGAATTACAGGTGGTACTTGTGTCAAGATCGATAAATTTACTTCAGCCTTTGAATTTGTGGTAATCGATAATGTGAAAGACAAAAAGGAACATTTGATTCTTGGTAAACCATTCCTAGACACATTAGCACGTTACGGTGGATACTGTGGAGATATAGTGGAGTTTAAATTGGACAAGACCTTGTGCCTTGAACCAGACAAGATTGTTACAACTGAAGATTCGCCAAAAGTTGAATTAGATGATTCCGATAGGTTTCCACCTTCATCTTTTGTTCATTTGCAGGGCACCGAATCTACTTTTCTCTTCACCTTTATTTAGTGCTTAGTACCAAAAGGGACTTTGTACAATTCAAGTGGGGGGACGGGAGTAGAATTATCTCTTGAACATTATTTTGCCCTCGTATTTCTAGTTTATTTTGAAAAATTATGCCATTTTTAAAATTTTGACATGTTTTTCTTAACCTAACTAGATTAGACCTTAGCCGAGCACATGCAACCCTTGATATTATATGGTGAGATTAGCCTTATCCGTTTCCAATATTTTACCCTAAATCCACCAAATTATGAGTGTGCCGGTAGCTTGTAAACTTTAGAACTTGGCCTTTGCATCATTTCGAAACCATAGACGAGGTATGTTGAGTTAGCTCGATGTATTTGGACTTTTCAGTTTTAGAAGGCAATATTATAGGATTATCACCCAAACAGCCTACCATTGTGTGTCTATCGATTAGTCACCTCGACTTCTCGACCCCCATGTAAAACCCTTTTGTTGCTCACCTTTAGTGCAAGATACCCCTAGATACACCCTTCTGAGCCATTCCTTTCATTTTTTTAACCCGATATATTGTTTTGATACACCTATACACCTTAGCCTACCCTGTAGTCTTTATTTGTGATTAGGAAGTCATCATTTGCCTAAGTCCAAGGTTCGAGTGGAAAGGTTCAAAAATCACACTTTCATCGACAACATTTCTGAAGATCATTGAAGACCCCCCGAATTCCCATTGTTCATCTCAAGTGGGGGGATATTATGTTATGTTGAAAAAAAAAGTTGTTATGTTATTGTCAAGTGCGATGTTATAAGCACTGTAGTATGAGCTTTATAGAATTAGTATCGAGGAGGCCACCTCGGTCACATTTGAAGATTGGAGTTGGTAGTTATGCCAACAGTTGGAGAAAAGGTAGTGTGCCCATTACGACGTCCTCTAATGACACATCTACCTTATATTTCATGATCCGGTTTCTTGACTTCGAAGCTTGAACTTTGGGCGGACGGTAAGTGGTGATGAATTGGTTATAGATTTAGACTGCCTGCTTGTTTTTATTTTTACTCCATTTATATATCCCATGTCTTATCCTACCCTTTAGTCATGAAGCATGTCTAGGTGATGCAGCGAGCAGTCCTTGGTGTCTTGGCCATGGATTTGGTCATGTATCATTGATTTTGTCCACTTCGCCGTGACATGTTAGTAATGACGAGTCACCCCTTAACCTTTGTCGTGTCTACCCATATTGCCTTCGAGAATTGTTTAGCCCTTAACTCTAGTGGTGGAGATTTATGTAACCGCCAAGCTTATGATAGAATACATGCTATGAATGTGCGATTGAGTGATCACCCTGAAATTGACACTTAGAATAGTTGAGAGATTTGAGTGTTTTGTTCCCCTTCGTGAGGTGTTCGGCTTTGTTTTATTCTAGCATAAGGGATTTATAAACTTATATTTTCCAGGTTATGGGAGATATCCTTTTAGGAATCTTTCTAATAAGGTCTACTTGAGGGCAAGTAGAGATCAAGTGGGGGGATATTTGATAACGTCAAATAGTCCTGAATATTAAGTGTCAATTTCCCCCGATAATGCTTGTAATTTATATCATTTATATGGATTTACGCTTGTTTTCCATTGCTTTCTACTTTCAGGTAAATTACGAGCATTGGAGCTAAAGAGACACGGAATTGGAGAAATATCTAAAGATTTATCACAGTATGCTACTTTGAAGAAGTTACGGCGTAACTCGTCTCTCACATTACGCCGTAACTATTGCGGACTCGTAAAACCAACTTATCAGCAGGTTACGGCGTAACTCTTCCCAAAGGTTACGACGTAACTATATTAGGTCAAATGAGGTTCCACGCCGCGGATACTTACGCCGTAACTATCTGATCAACTACGTCGTAACCGAGTTTATTGAAGACTACGGCGCAACCACTCATTAGGTTACGCTGTAACCAGCAGATCTAGTTCAAAATACAAAGAAATAGAAGGTTGCGGCGTAACTCTTATATTGGTTACGCCAGTAACCCGTGATCCGCCTATAAATACCCCACGAATTCCAAAGATTTCTATTCATTCAATTCCACACACAACACTCAGAGAACGTGGGAAAAGCTCAAGGCGATCTAGAGGAGCATATAGAGCTATCTCCAAGGGAGAAATCACTCCCCTACGATAAGCATTAGCGTTTATATTTCTTTTACTTTCAATTCATGTATTTCGTACCCTTGAACATTGAATTGGTTTGCATGATTAATATGAGCGGCTAAGCACCTCTTGGTGCTCGCCTAGTTATGATTCCTTAATTGTTTTGTTTGCGTTTACTTTACTTCCGTACAATTATTTCTAAGTGTATGCATGCATAGTTTATTGGTAGCCACCCTTGGTTCGGTAGTTTTGAATGGCGGTAGAGGCCAATTGCCTAGGAGATATGACCAAATGACCCTAGGTGAGCGTACTGAGACAGGAATGGTAAGATATGACCAACTGACGACCCTTTCTACTTGTGCGATTTGACCAACTGATCACCTATCGTTTGGATGAACTTAAGAATTAGGGGGTGCGTGTCTAAGTTCCTAACGGCCGGGCATTCACTATTATAAATCTAGCATGTAGCGGTACTTAATGACTTGGCTTAGGGGACTAGGAACAACAGGACTTATGAGGGGACACCTGACTTCTCCTGTGGTGGCATCTTTGCTGATAGGTTAGGGCGAATTGACCAAATGCTATCCTCTCGACTTTGACCACACATGAAGTAATTGGAAGTAAGTAGACGTAGACATAACTAGCTAGGAGGATTAACTAGGTTAGCACCACTCTCCTCTATTGATTTTCCTTTATCATTTATTTGCTTTTATTTGCTTTATTCTGCATTAGTAGTTTAATTAATTAAATCTCTATTGAAACCATTATTATTCTGTGACACCTAGACTTAGTAATAATCCGACACACATAGCTCTTGGGACGACCTCGGCTTTACCGATTACTACACTACACACGACCGGGTACACTGCCCGTTAGTGCACTAGGGTAGACCATAGGTATAACGAGAATTTATAAATATTAAAACCTGGTCAGTAAAACCTGCATCAGTTGTAGTTATCATTGATAAACTGCCCCCTTCATGGAGAGAATTCAAATATGGTTTGAAACATAAAAAGGAAGAGTTAAATTTGGTTCAACTCGGTAGTCATCTACGAATTGAGGAAGGATTAAGAAATCAGGAACTTGATAATAATCCTAAAGGAAAGAACCAAATTGGATCTTCTTCTGTTAATATGGTTGAAGGAGATGGAGCTAAAAATTCTAACAACAATAAAAACAAAAGAAAGTTCAAAAGCGGTGATGATAAATTTACCAACAAGAAGAGTGCATTGAATTGTTGGAAATGTAACAAGCCTGGTCATATGAAGAAGGATTGTCGCTCTAAAAATGTAACACCCCCAAATCTCGGTACAGCGGAAGACGTAATCAAGTTTTCGGGGCATTACAATTGGATTGGTATCTCACACAAGTATAGCAAACAAGATAGTCATTTAACATTCAAAACCAATCCCAAATTTAAATATTCAAAACATTAATCCCAAAGTGTAATTATTAGGCCCAAACATGATTTAATAAAATAGGTCTCCATAAATTATCAGAGTCGATTATGATCCTTGACCATGCCTCCTTGCCAAGCTTCCACAGAACACGTATTCCAAACATCACTTAATTACCTGAGAAAGCATGCTAAAAGGTCAGCTAATGCTGGTGAGTTCATAGGTTTAAATTCAAGTAAAAGTAGTGGACCTGTAGGAGTTAATTTGCTATGCGAGACCTAAGATAGATACACATCAAACGGAAACAAATATCATATCCGATATCATACTGGGCCCCTAGTGACACTAGCCAGCACAGTCGTAGCAAAGTCTAGAACGATTGCTAATCCTGGACTAGGTCGGAGTAGATGTCTATACTTAGCTAGGAAAGTGTCATAGCAATTAGGATTGCTACCCTAGACTAAGGCAACAACTACTACATATCTATCTAGTCAGTCAAGCACATAAGCAAATCAAAATAGTTTAGAAGGTCCAAAATAGTAGCATGATTCCCACCCCAATTAGTTAAAAACATAGATAAAAGTGGGGCTATGAAACTCACCTCAAGCAAGAAACGCAACAATAAACACTAGCAGAAGATAACAGCTAATCACGACACAACAACTATCGACTCGACACAACCTATTAATGTAAACCAATTTTAATATATATTTCCCAAAATCAACGTTATCTTCCCCAATGTATTCCTTTTCGTTATCTCCAAAAATGTCTTGTTTCACCGTTTAGTCCTAGTGTTTGATATCCTCATGTGGGTGTATCGACTCAATATGATGCCATGAATGCACTCAAACAACCAATATGTGACTCAATGCAACACGATGAGACATCTAAGCGATAAGCTCCATAGTCAAATAAGTTTCGAAATAAATAGTAGACCTTATCGAATTCGTCAACTCGATAAACTCAATTATTTATTCGTGTCGCTTATTATCCCATAAACCGGTCGCATCCTAACGAGTCATAAGGATAATTCACCCATTAATAACGTTATTCTACGTACCTAGCGGTCTCTCATTAGATTCGTCAACCTAATAAGTCCGCTACCCACGTGGATCGACGCTATTAATGTTAGGTCATCCGTAACCCATGCACACAACGTAAGTAAATAAATACTTGAAACTAGTATTAAATGTCCATAATTGGCATATTTCGATAAACGTGCACTCGAAACATTAATTAATTATTTATTAGAAAACCTTTCCATTTTAGTCGTTAGTTTCCATTTTAAAACAATAAATAACAAGACAAGTCTTGTTATCGATATTTTTGGTATAAAAGCCTTTTTATTATTAATGTTTCATAGTTTATTAGCATTTTCATATATATATTTCGTCAAATTCCAATATTAGTTCCATATCGTTATTCATTTCGAGTCCACAAGAACGAGTCATGACTTCTCGGCTTTTAATCCATCAATAGTCCAAACTATACTAAAGTCCATGTTACGACGTTGTCGGGGTCAACTATTGACTAAAAAGTCAAAGTAACACCGACGTTGGTCAAAGTTGACAATTTATATATAAAGTCCAAATAAAAGTCATAATAACGCAATTCAATCTCAAATCAACCCAAATCAATCTCGCCAACCAATCAACCAACCAAAAATATACCCGAAACCAATGTTATGACCCTAATGGTCATGACACGGTCACGGTTAAGACCACGTGAACCAAACAAGCTCTAGAAGCTTTTCGGCTCCATGCGTCTCATCCAAACACCAACAACATCAACCCACAAGCTACCACAACGACCCGACCCAGACCCTTGGTCCTTGAGGGTCACGTACGCCACCAACCACAACCCATACGTGGGTTTGGTGGCTTGTACGCCCCATCACCACAACCAAACACCATCCAAAAGGCTTCCACAACATCCAAACACAATCAATCAACCTCCAATCATTAACCAAACATCAAACCCATCAACTATTCCTAATCAAAAACATGAAACTAGACCTAAAATGCAAAAACCGAACAATATGATACACAACATGATACCAAATCACTAGCTACATGTTTATTTAAGCGTAAATTAGTTTTAATCCCATGTTTAAACCAAAAGCCCCAAAATTCGAGCTATGTACGAATTAAAATAGAGCCATTCGTGGCTTTCCATGGCCAAAACAAGCTTGACCCATGTTCCATTTAACTTTTTACAACCCGATCTATAAGATTTAATGAAAACCCTAGAATCACGAATCTTATTTTCAAGATTTGGAGGTGTTAATGTAGGCTTTTGTGAGAGTTTTATATATGGATGGAAAGAGGAAAGAGAAATCTATAATATGGTGGTGGAGGTGTAGTGTCACTCGTCGGAAAAGTGGCCAGAGGTGGCGGCGGCCAATGGTGGTTTTAGGGTTAGGGTTTATTTGGTGGAAGAGAGAGAGAGAGAGAGAAAGGTGTGTTTGTGTGTGTTTTTAGTGAGAGAATGAAAGGGTGGAAATGAGGTGAGGTGAGGGTTTATATATTTGAGGGAGGGACTAAATAAAAAATGAGGGAATGGGGAGGGGCGCCGGCTAGAGGGAAAAAGAAGGGGTCGGGATCGTCATTTTTCGTAAACTATCCCGTTTACCCATTATCGAGCTCATATATTGTCATACGAGTGTCCCACGACGTTCATTCGACTTTCTATTATCGTTATTTATGTTTTTCCATGAGTTTTGACTATTTATTTGCCAAGTTTCGAGTTACGGTCTAAAAGTTACATTATTTCTTGTTATAGGCTTTTATAGTGCCGAATCGAAAAGTGCCTAACAAATAGAGTTAAAACTCACACGCTAACTCATCCAATAATAAAATAAATAATGAAAACCAATAAACGATATCAAATCAAGTCATGGTCGATGAAAATAGTGATAAAGGCAAAAGCTCAGTTTAGTTTAACGTAATGCGCTTACCTAAAATAGACTCCCTAAATTGCTAGTTGTCACAAAAAAGGGCAATAATGGCGCTGGTTCAAGTGGGTCTAAGGATCCTGAAAAGCAACAAGGTTATAATTCTGATTTTATACATAATTTTGATAATGTTTTACATTATGTTTCTATAATTTCTGATGCATTTTATATTCAGGATGATGAAGTTGCTTGGTGGGTTGATTCGGGTGCAACAAGTCATGTTTGCAAGGATCTTCGTTGGTTTCAAGTATGTAAATCGATTGAAGATGGATCTTTTGTATATATGGGAAACGTTGCAACTGAACCAATCAAAGGAATAGGGCGTGTTTTATTGACTTTCACTTCTGGAAAAAATTTATGTTTAGATAATGTATTGTATGTACCTGGGATTCAAAAGAATCTTGTTTATGAAATTATGTTGAATAAGTGTGGCTACAAACAAGTGTTGGAAAGTGACAAGTATATCTTGTCAAGACATGGTTAATTTGTTGGATTTGGTTATGTATGTAATGGAGTGATTAGATTAAATCTGAATTATCCTTTGTTTAATGCTTCTGCTTGTATGATTACTTCTAGTCACAACAATAGTTTAAGAAAATCTGAATTATGGCATGCTAGACTAGGACATGTTTATTACAAGAGAATGAAAGATATGTCTAAAATGAGTTTAATACCTGCTTTTGACATGACACCTGAAAGTTGCAAAACGTGTATGTTAACAAAGATCATTAGACATCCATTTAAGAGTGTTAACCGGGAAATCAAAGTATTAGATCTCATACATAGTGATTTGTGTGATTTTCATGCCAATCCTTCACTAGGACATAATAAGTATGTCATTACTTTTATTGATGATGCTTCTAGATATTGTTATGTCTATCTACTGCATGCTAAACATGAAGCTCTAGATAAATTTAATATTTATAAACAAGAAGTAGAACTTCAAAGACAAGATTTGATAAAAGTATTGCGTACTGATAGAGGTGGTGAGTATTATGATCCAATTTATTTTCAATCGTCTGGAATAATACATCAAACCACGGCTCCTTACACGCCACAACAGAATGGTGTGGCTGAAAGGAAGAATATGACCTTAAAGGAAATGGTGAATTCCATGTTATCCTATTCTGGACTAAGTGAAGGGTTTTAGGGTGAGGATATGTTGACAGCCTGCTACATTCTGAATAGAACTCCAAACAAAAATAGTAAACAAACACCTTATAAAATTTGGACCAAGAAGGTACCAAATTTGACTTATTTGAGGGTTTGGGGATGTAGAGCGGTTGTAAGACTAACTGAACTCAAAATGAAAAATCTGGATGAGAAACATATAGATTGTATCTTCATTGGGTATGCTGAGCATTCCAAGTGTTATAGGTTTTATGTTATAGAACCTAATGATTATGTGTCGGTGAACTCTATAATAGAATCAAGAGATGCTATATTTGATGAAGAACGGTTTATGTCTATACCTAGACCAAGAGGTATGATTCAGCCATCTTCCAGTAAGATAGCTGAAGATGATGTTGAAGGTACTGATGATGTACCTGGTCCATCTGTTCCTAGGAAAAGCACTAGAACAAGAAAAGCTAAGTCTTTTGGGTCTGATTTTCAACTTTATTTAGTTGAAGAAAAAAGAGATAAGACTTTATCTCAACGTGAATATTGCTTCATTATTGAGGAGGATCTAAGGACTTTGAGTGAAGCAATGGCTTTTAGGGATGTTTCTTTTTGGAAAGAAGCAATTCAAAGTGAGATTGATTCCATCATGCAAAATGATACTTGGGAAGTAACCGATTAGCCTCCTGGATGCAAAGTATTAGGAAGTAAATGGATCCTTAAAAGGAAGATGAAAGTGGATGGAAGCATAGATAAATATAAAGCTAGATTGGTTATCCAAGGCTTTAGACAAACGGAGGGAATTAACCTCTTTGATACTGATGCTCCTGTTGCTAGAATTTCCACTATTAGATTGTTGTTAGCTCTTGCAGCTATACATGATCTAGTTATTCACCAAATAGATGTGAAAACTGCATTCTTAGATGGTGATTTGGATGAGGAAATTTACATGAAACAACCTGAAGGGTTTGTGATGCCTGGACATGAAAACAAGGTATGTAAATTGAAGAAATCATTGTATGGTCTGAAACAAGCACCAAAACAATGGCATTAAAAGTTTGATGATGTGGTCTTGTCTAATGGTTTTTCTTTAAACCAACCTGACAAGTGTGTGTATAGCAAATTTGATGCTTCTGAAAAAGGAGTAATAATTTGTTTATATGTGGATGACATGTTGATCTTTGGTACTGACCAAGATCAAGTTAATAAGACAGGAATTCTTGTCATCCAATTTTGATATAAAAGATCTGGGGGAGGCTGAGGTGATTCTTGGTATTAGAATCAAATGAGGAAACAATGGTATCTCTATTTCTTAATCACATTATATTGAGAAGTTACTGATAAAGTTTAACTTTGCTAATTGTTCTCCTGTTTATACTCCTGTAGATCCTAATGTGAAGTTTCGACCTAATAAAGGAACTCCAGTGTCGCAGTTAGAATACTCTAGAGCTATTGGATGTCTTATGTATGCCATGATTAGCACTAGACCAGATATAGCTTTTGTTGTAGGAAAGCTTAGTAGGTACACTAGCAATCCTAGTGCTCTACATTGGCAAGCTCTAGGTCGAGTATTTCAGTATTTGAAAGGAACCATGGATTATGGTTTGACTTATAGTGGTTATCCTTTTGCTATAGAAGGTTATTCCGATGCCAGTTGGATTAATAATATGAAGGATCACTCGTCTACGAGTGGTTGGGTATTCCTTCTTGGAGGAGGTGTTATTTTTTGGGCTTCAAAGAAACAGACTTGTATTACAAGCTCATCTATGGTTTCTGAATTTGTTGCTTTAGCTGCAGTTGGTAATGAAGCTGAGTGGCTGAGGAATTTGGTTTATAAAATTCCTTTGTGGCCTAAACCGATATCTATCATTTCTATTAGATGTGATAGTGCTGCTACCTTGGCTAAGGCTTATAATCAAGTGTACAATGGCAAGTCTAGACACTTAGGTGTTAGACATAGCATGATTCGTGAGCTTATCATGAATGGTGTGATATTTGTGGAGTTTGTAAGAACTCAATTGAATTTAGCCGACCATTTAACCAAAGGGTTAGCATGAGATCTCTTACGCAAGGCGACTATTGGGATGGGTTTAAAGTCCATCTAATTAAATCATTGTATCAAGATACCCAATTCCCATTTAACGTAATGTTAAATGCTGAATTCAATGGAGAAAGCTTGATATCTTTGGATTGAAACACATAATCAAATCATCCTACGGTATATGTTCAGAACTGCAAGATAAAGGAGGTTGAAATTATATTCTTAATGGTTTTTTGACAAGTTGCATGTGCATGTGCAAGAGTAAAAAACTAACTATATAAGCATGAAGTTTAGCTGCTTCAAGAAGCTTGTGACTTGGCTTTGATATGCGTATTGAAAGATAGGACACAAGCTAGTAAAACATAGTGTCAAGTAGAACATGTGAATGTATAAACTGTTGTGTATATTATCTTTATGTATTCACTATGAATAGAAAGAGTTCAATCCTTTAGTGACACTCTTATATTCGAATATTTGGAATGCTAATGTACTAATGTGAAATTCAATCGTCTTGATATTTTATTTATGCATCAGTTTGTTGTTTGTTGTTTGTTATGAGTTTATTTTAAGTTAATTAAGATTACACTTAAATGGGGGAGGATTTTGTTGGTGATTTTGTATCAGCAATATGATTTAAGTGTAATGGATTGATTTAGTTGACCAATGTATAATTGTGATAAATGTTCAACAACAGTCGGGGTTGTGCGGAGTGTACACTTGTATGACGTTATTATGATTATCATTCGGGGGCGAAGTACCGAATGATGGGGGTCCGGGGCCCTGTAGGTTCAAGTGGCGCGCACCGGTCCGGCAGTACGTATAAAATCTTGTGTCAAACACTTGAAAATAAAATTCCCGGAATTATGGACTTAATTTTTCCCCTTTGATTTAACTGAAATCGATGGTTAAATAACTGCTATGACAGTTATAACCGACTTTCAGTTTTGTTGGTCATATATTTTGGTTATCCTTTTCTGGTTCAGTTCATAACAACAATACATATTCTCGTTTCTAAATCTGAGTTGATTTAAGATTTCGATAGAATCATCAAAATACTTCAATCTTAAAATGTTTACACGACTCTCAGATTACTGTGATCTTATTTTCTAACAAAAATTGTCGAACAAATAACTAAAATCTAAAAGAGTATGAAAGTGTTAATCCAAACTAGTTTCCAAGCATTCGTAACTAATTCAACAAAAATAACTTGCACCACAAGTATATAATTAGATTAAAAAAATATAACTATATAAAAAGAAGTACAAATAGGAATAAAGGTTCATAATTTGTTTGTAAGCTTTCCATATTATTTGAAAACAATTTAAAAAAAAAAAAAAAAAAAAAAGAAGTTGCCATAAAACTATTATAGTCGGTTATAACTACTATAAATATATACGTAACTCGCCCATTAACAAATCATAACCATCTTTTCGATTATAACCTTAACAATGGGTTCCAAGCTTTCTGAAGAGATGATCATGGAGATTATTCTACGATCGTCATTGAAAACTCTTGATGCCATTCGTTGTACGAGCAACGATCTTGACAAGCTCACGTACGATTCATATTTTCTTGATCACTATAAGAAGATAAACAATATCGTGTTTGGCTGTCTCTTTCAAAACACGATAAGGGGTTGTATCAACATTCAGGAGTTTGTAGCATCGCCTGATTCAAACACACTTAATCTTAAGTTTTTACCGGATAATACTAAAGTTCTAGCATGTTCGGAACACGGTATCATGGTGTTCAAGAGTCCTAATCCTAGGTTTCATATGAAGGATTTGTACCACATTTGTAAACCCGCAACTCAGCAGGTTTTGCCATTGCCAAATCCGAAAACAAAGTATACAACGGAAAAGGTTGCAATCGTCGTTCGGAGCATGAATCCATTGAATTACAAGATCGTCAGATTATCTGAACCTAAATGCCGGTAAGTCTCGATCTCTCTCTAATGTTTATATTTATAAGAATGTTTGTGTTTCTTGAATAATTAGTAGTCTACTGATCTTGGGGGTTATTAGATTTTTGAGGTCTAAGAGGGTAAAAAATATGATTTTATTGGTACTCGTTCTAATAAGTTTTTTTCTTGTTGTTGCAGTGTTTTGACAACTAAGGATAAGAACCTATACAGCACTCGTCGTGTTGAAATCTTCGACTTAAATGAATGGGCATGGAGCCTGTTACCAGATCTCGTTATGTTGCCTTTTGGTGTCTCCATAACTAATCCACAACCGATTACCACAAGGGGTTCAGTCTACATGTTACTAACAAACGGTGACATCTTGAGAGTAGATGCATATTCAGCAACGTGGGAAATCTTAACACCGCCTGCCCCAACCCTTGAATGTGATCGAGATGGCACATCAAAGCAGCTAGTAAAGTACTCAGGGAAGTTAGGGTTCGCTTTTAAGCCACCAAACGGTTGTTGGGAGATTTGGGTTCTTAATATCGGTCAATCATGGGAGAAAGTACATGTTTTTAATGTGAATCAAGATACTGGAAATAAGCCAATCAAGGCTGGCTTGTATGATGCAGATACAAGGGCCCTGGCGGATAGTGGAACAATTGTATCTTCTCTGTTCAAAGGAGGCGAGACTGATTCTTCTCAGATATTCAGCTTCAGATCAGATTTCGAGCCAACTGATTTATGTGGTAGGCAAAAGTTGATGGCCTGCTTAGACATTTTATCGTTTTAGACCCAGATGCAAACAGAGGCACACGTGCATTTAAATACTGGTCTTTTTATGCAGTTCGAATATAACAGTATGTAAACTATTGAAATTTGGATGTTTGAGTATTATCATTTTTTAGATTTTGATATGATTATATGAATTTAAGTTACTTTTGGTAATGAAATATGAACTTATATATATTTGGATCCCATTCTTTTTCGCTATCTTTGTTTACAAGCTTAAATACCACATAAGAGGAGGGTAATATGATGACACTTATATTGCTTTTCGTAATGTAATATAGTTTGAAAAACTTAGAAACAGTATACCAACCAACTTTGCACTTCAATCCACCATAAAAAAAGACATATGTGGCTTCTACATGTACTTAATATAGTGTCAAAAAGAAAAGGGGAAACTCTTTTAAATCAAAGGATGTATAGATATCCCTTTTGATTTTACAATCCACTTGTAAAATATAGCAGCATTCAACACTTTGTTGAAATCAACTTTCGGATGCATAATTGCTATTGATCACAAGTATTGCTTATGGATCCTGGCGCGGTTCTCTTCCCACCATAATCTTGCGTGAACCTCCCCAAATTTTTCTCGGCTGCATTTCAAATTAGTCAATACTTAAAAGCTCAGCCATAAAGATGCACCCAACAAAGGCGAGTTTGTCAATCTAAATAGTTTCAAGCTAGGCAATTGTATTATGCAACACACATTTAAAAACACTATATCAGATGCCAAATGCAGTTAAATGAACTTAAAGCCATGTCAACAAACCTGAATCTAACACGCCTGAGTTCCCTTAAACCACCTGGAAGCGCTTTGATAGTGATGTAGACACCTGGCTCGTCTTGTTCCACCCATTCGTTCTCAATATCACTAACATTACTAATTGATAGCTCTCCTGACCGATCTGCCTCTCGTGATGAGCTGGTCCTGCTTATAGAGGCATCCATTGATGATGTTTCTGTTTTAGCACCACTAATACTTGATAGTTTTGGAGTAGTAGTTAGACCAGATGAGTCCCGGTTGGATCGAGCAGTTGTCAAGCTTTGGTGATCAAGTGAATCCGAGGATGAGTATCCCATTCCCATTGGGCGGTGTAAGGTTCGAGGTAGCCTTTCTCTACTCAAAGGTGGTGTTATTGGACTGTCTCCAACACACTCAAATTTCAAACTACTCTGTTTCAACAAGAAATTTACCAAATTATTGACACACATGACTATGAATAAAAAAATTTACGCGCATAATTAACCATGACTTTAGATTGGAACCTCATCTTCAGATCTTGGAGGTGTTGGAAGGGGGAACGCTTGTCGGTTTAACCTCTGGACATTGTAAAGTTCCATTACTTTGTCATAATTCTCTTGCCACCATTTCTGAGCTTGCCACTTATTAAACATCTCTCGGCTACAAAAATAGTTAACCCAAGATAAAAAATCAAAATCCCGGTGGTAATAAGCATAACTGTAACTAGCGTTAAGTATGAGAATCGTATAGTTTCTTTTGTGTCTGGTTTATTACTTGCACATAAGGGGTACATATTTGTCATAGCTTATTTGGGGGGCTTAAAATTTGATTAGCTCATTTTTTATGGCATATGAGCTTATCTACAAGTGCTTATGAACTTATAAGCTATAAACTCAAGTTCATAAACTCATAAGCCCATAAGAATGAGTTTAATTATGGGCTTATCACAATTTCAATAAAGGTGACAATCCCATCAAATAAGCTAAACCAAACACCCTCATAGTATAAGAGGATGTGTATGTCATTGTTTTCTCATGTGCAGTAACAATTTGTATACTAGTGACGTTCAAACGTAATCATCCCCAACGGCAGCTTATACAATAACATGATATCGAGCCTACACTACAGCTTTTTTTCTTGGTCCGATCGCCAACAATAACTCATTGTTGTCGGCTTTCCACCACCACCGTCCATCTTGCAACTCACTTGAACACTATTTTGAAAGTTGTCTTTAAAAAGCTACTAGGCATACTAGAAAAAGTAATGTCAATTTCTGGTTATTTTGAAAACAATATAAACATGAGTTGTAAAGTAATCTTTTATTGTGGGGGGTAGTGGTGTGCATGAAAACACTACCATGTAAGGTACCTTCACGAGTAAGGCTAAATTAGGCCTCAGGTCACTATCTCTATGGATTGTATTTTAATCCAAAGCATAATAGAGCTTTAGTATAGACCATATTATATGTAGCTCATGTCAATCATGTATTCCATTCGATTAGAAAAATAAACGCCTAACCACTAATGTTGACTATGAGAAACATTGCCCCATCTTTTTTTTGCTTTTACATGATAAGGTATAGGTTTATATCGGTGGAGAAACTCTGACCCGTACATTTTTTTGGGATGCCGACTAACTTTTTTCTAAAGACCTAGCCTCAAACAATGAGACTTATTGTTCTAGTAACCTTTTTTTTAGTGCCGACTCACCTTTCTCTAAAAACCTAGCCTCAAACAATGAGTACTTGTTGTTCTAGTAACCTTTTAGCCAGTTGGGATTGAACCTAGGACCTACTTCTCCAAAATTCCTCTTTGACCGATCAACCGAACATTGGGACCTATTGCTCCAATGGTATTAAATCAACGTTAACCAATCCCGTTTTCCACAAGGTATAGAGAAAAAGTAACGTTGTTGGTCAGACAACCATGTAACCATGCCAGAACCCATGATAGGCTGGCAACGATCCTTCTTGAGCCATGGGCGAAACCATAAGGCTTGGTTAATCACGCTCTCGTTACATGGTCGTGATGCATTGACCACATAAGTTTTTGTCTCTTGAGGATTCAAGAATACAGAGGTACGAGCCTACAGGACATATCCTGTTCAAGTAAGGTCATTGCTCCAATGGTATTAATATGGATCAAGGAGATACATTGTGATTACAATTTATTACCATTGCTCATTTAGTTTTACATAATACACATACACATGTGAATATGTGATATGAATAATGGTTTTCTATATCATACATTCATACTAGGCATGCAATTTCATTAGATAAAATCTTACCAACAACTATTGAGAAAGATATTGGTGGAAAATGCTACTATTAAAGATATTCACAATAATCAATTGAGTGTGTTGGAAAAGCAATACATCCATCACTTCATGATGAAAAAGAGATTGCTGGTCAAAGGTTCCACCTTTAAGAGCATGCCCAACAATAACGGCATAACGTCGTTAACGGGCGTTATGTCGTTGGAACCATGGCGTTATTTGGGCGTTGGAACCTCAATGTTATGAAAGCAACGCGCGTTAAAAAAAATCATTTCACCCCCCTAAACCATTTCAAATAAATTTTCACTTACCCCCCTCAACCTATTCAAATTCAAATTTAAATTATACTGATCAATTCTGGGAGGATAAATTCAAATTCAAATTTGAAATTTAAAAATCAAATATGAGCGGGATTTATTCAAACTCAAAATCAACTCTTCCTATATATACAACTCTTCGAGTTGTTTAGAACCACAACACACACAAGTTACACACACAACTCAGACACACAAAAAATGTCTAGCAAAGATTTTTCTCAGGCAATTTTCAAGTCGGAAAACTGCGGAAACAAGCTTTTCGCTTCACCACATTTCTCCAACTAGCTTTTCAGCTTCACCACGTTTCCTCCAACTAGCTTTCCACCTGAACTTGAAGTTTACTCAACACCACCGGAAAATGTCTTTCCGGTGGGTTTTGAAAACATCTCATACCTCCCAATTGTTCCAACTCCACTTGTGAACAGTCCACAGGTGGATCTTCAAATTCACCCCAGCGGGTTAAGTGAGGCTTCCCTCCGTCAACTAGAACAAGATATTGAAACGGTAGGGAGATTATGGAAGAGCGTGCACGTGAAAGGCTGCTCGTCGTGAGCAAAAGCGGGAAGCTCAAGATCTTGAAGACAACTACTTCGACATAATGGAGCGTCGGCTCTTTAATGGGGAGTTTGATTCCCCTTCAAGTTCTGAGGGTTGGGTCTCAGATGATTCGTTTTTTTAAGTTTTAGTAGTTTTATTTTTATCAGTATGCGTTGTATCTTTAATTTTTAAATGTAATTCGTGTTTAACGTTTAATGTACTTTGTGTTTTAATGTTAAACGTGATATGTTTTTTAATAAATGAAGTGTTTGTTTTAGTTTAGGGGTTGAAATTGAAAATATGAAATGTTATTGATGTTATTGGGATGTTATTGTTGTGGGTGTTTTTTGAGGATGTTAAGGTGAAATGTTAAAGCTGATGTGGCGCTGACGTGGACGATGTTATTTTATAACTTGAGTTATTGTTGTGATTGCTCTAAGGCATATGAATTCAAAGACAATACAAAGCACGATTATACAAGTTTGAAACCACCTAATCAATTGTGTTTTATAAGGAAGATGATTTGCACACCATTAAGTCCGAGCCAACAAGCTAGACGATTAATCTACAGTACAAAAACTCATGGGCACATTTACAAAACGATATCTTGTTATTTACCGGGTTAAAACCCTTTACCCTATCGATATCGTAGTTTGATTCGATGTATTGTCTCCCTGCTCATTGACACACTTGCAAAAACCGTACTACATATATATGTGACATATCTATCCTAGTTAAACTTTAAAGACATCAACTTCAAATTAGACCACTATTCAGGTATATAACTGGCGAGACATGTTTTTTATTTTTGTCATACTGACCATCACAAAATGACAAGTTATGGAAATGTATGTGTAACAAAGTGTTAAAAAGGTTGAAAGGAGACCACTGTCCGACAAGGCAACAGCATTTTGGTAAGAAAAAATAAAGCATACCACAAAAACAAAATAAAAAACATGGGCCCATTAATTAAAGAACTACTACTAATGAGTACTAAGCTACAGTATAATTTTTGGAATTTTTCACATAAAGATTGGAGTATATTTTTTCTAGCGGGGCCTTATTTCATGATGATGCTCGTGGTACGATTGGGACAGTTTTATGGATTTAATACGGATTTATGCTTCGTCTTTTTTAACATCAAATTATATTAAGAACTTAGCAAGGAGCACGAAGCTTGGTAAACCGATTATGCTAGTAAACCGTAGCCCGATCTGGGGGAATCAACCTCGCCAGCTGGCGAGTCGCCCGGCTACGCAACATGCATAAGCCTTTTGGCTTAGGATGCTGATTAAGCAACTCATGCTAAACTAAAAATCATGCAAAATAAATTGGTGTCAATAATCATATTTATCATGCTAATGGGCCCATTGTGTATTTGTAAGACCAAACAGGAGTTTCAAAGTCTCTCATGGAATAGGAGATAAAATAATCTGTGATGACTTTTTCTTATAATTGCACAAGACTTTTTTTGCATGGTGCGGAGAAATTCAAAGAAAATAATGATTCTGATCATTGTGTCTCCTTCGAAAGAAACCATCACTTGTGCATATAATATAACAATTGCAAAGAACAAAAGAAAACAAAATTTGCCACTAGCAAAACAAATTTCAAATTCAAGGCTCATGAACATCAAAGTCTTTTCAGAACAAAAAATGACAAAACTATAGCATGCCAAATAAAATATTATTTTTAAAATCGCAAAAAAATAAAAAATTCTTAATACTTTCATAAACAATATTCTTTAAAAATCACAATTAATAAAACTTTTATTGTACATTTATTAACAAATCTACAATACATGATTCACGTGCATGAAACTAAACGAGTAATACAACTTATAATTTGGCAGGAACACAATAGTCTTGACAGGGAAAATTAATTAAGCCTTCATCTACCATATGTCCAATTAGTGAGGAACTATTTCCAGACAAACTTGATAATGAATCTATGTGTAATCATATCTAATTTCAAATAGTAACGGTAAGATGATTCAAATGGGACATCTATAATCAACATACTCATGCCCGCATGCAAAAATCGTGGCTGTTAAAATAACTTTTATAATAAGAATCTAGGCCCCCTTTGGTTCCTCGCATAGTGAAAGCAATAAGCACCAATAACTTAATTATCGCTCCAATTATCGTTTAAAACTTAAAAGGTTCAATCATATAAACTATGGATTTAGATTTTCTTAAATTAGGACCAACATGAACGGTCATGTTTACTCACAAATAAAACACCAAGGACATGAGGATCTTAATTCATAAATTATTCTACTGGAAAAGCATTGGTTCTTTCCTTTTCCTTATACATAAAAATGACAACGAGCTCGAATCATATAACGAGCTCATTGTCATTGTCAGGGTCTAACTCTAAGTAAGAGCTCAAGGTATCCTATAATGGTGATGTGAATAGAATCAAGTAAGAGTGTACTCAAAGTAATCCATAATACTCCGTAATTTAATAAAATTTTTACCTGAACCGGATTCGTTTAAGATCATTACCACCACGTGGTAAAGAAACAAAAGTAATAAGCACACCCGGTTCAACTTGAGCTACCCATTCCTTAGGTTCATTTTCCTCCTCCAATACAATCGGGTCGGGTCTTCTTCCGCTAGCAGAAGCAGACAGCGACCCGATTGATATGTCACCACTACCCATTGATATCCCTTTTAATCTTGCTTCCATTTCCTTACCCCAAACACGTCCCGAGCTCGAATTCTTGCTCCCGGTTCGTCGGTATGACCACGACCGAAATCTTTCGGACACCGAGGTTGATAAGTCTGAGGATTCGTGTTCGTTAGTTTTTTGTACATGTTGTTGTTGTATTTGTGGTGACATCATTGTTGTTGGTCCTGTACAAGGATTGCAACTGATTCCTGATGCTTTAAGTGCCATATCCTTGATCTACAAGTAACACATATATGAATTTTAAACGTATAGTTTTTTTTTTTTTTTTGAACAAATATTAACGTGTAGCTAATAAATGAGAACTATATGAATGTAGCATAAAATGTAGAATAAGCAAATTCAAACACTATTTTCTGAAGTACTTAATAATAAGTTGTTTATTTATACATGTTATAATCACAAGTATAAGCAAAAATGATAAGTAACTACAAACACCTTTATAAATCGAAAAAATGTTTAAGGAATACCTACCTGAGATGTAAGTGTTTTAATGGCTTGTTTATTCGCAGGAGTAGTAGCGCGATTAAGGTTTGATTCATCGGCTTCGCCTGGTTGCTTTGAACGAGCAATGCATGTTAGCATTTTGTGAAAATATAATGTATAGATTGACGAATTTTTGGTGTATGAATAGAATGGTGTTTGAAGGTTTGATAGAGAGAAAGAGAAATATAATTATGTGTTGTGTTGGTGGTGAGGGACTTTAATATATGATGCCCCTTAATTCCGCTATCGTATAGAATATAGATTCCTTGTCTGCTTCAGTTAGCTTTGTAGTTAAAGTAAAGTCCATTACAGAAATACGTACTTATTATTACTGTATGATTTATTTGTTTAGTAAAAAGTTTTGTTCATACATAAATCTAATCAAATATCATCAACAGACAGGGAGGTAGAAAATAAGTGGTCGGGTAAACAAAATAATACGTGGAATTTACCCGACTTAAATTGCTAATAGACAAAATATAATAATAAATACTTCTTTGTCAGATCCTTTACGTACCATTTATTTTGGTTGATATCTGTCACGCATTGTGACCAATATAGTGTGATTAAAATAAATAAAACTATACAAATTAAAAGAAAAAAACTTGTTCATCACAATTGATTACAGGGGATTAAGTTTTAGAATAACAATGTATTTTTTAAAGTGTCTCGTTTTGGTACGTGTATTTTTTTTTAAGTTGTAGAATAGCAATGTATTTTCATAAGTGTTTCACTTTGATACCTGTACTTTTTTTAAGTTGTAGAATAGCAATGTACTTTCAATAAGTGTTTCAATTTGATACGTTGATGACGTACCAAATTGGGATACTTATGGAAAATACGTTGCTATTCTACAACTTAAAAAAAATACACGTACTAAAACGAGACACTTTGAAAAATACATTGCTATTCTACAACTTAAAAAAAATATACGTACCAAAATGACACACTTTAAAAAGTAAATTGCTATTCTACGACATAATCCTTAAATAAAATTAACACATATGTATTCTCTAGTTGTTAATTAGTTTGTTGAAAAGTTTAGCTCATTTAGTATGTTTACTATTATTACGAGTTAAGCCTAGGGGTGTTATCGGGTCGGGTTGTCGGGTTATCAGGTTTATCGGGTCGGGTTGAATCGGGTTTTGACCTTTGAAAATATGACCCGCAACCCGACCCGCTAAGAAATCGGGTTATCGGGTTCGGGTCTAATCGGGTTCGGGTTATATCGGGTCGGGTTATCGGGTTATTTCGGGTTACCTTGGTTGAAGGCATCAGGTTTGTACTTCTTTTCTTGAGTCAGTTTGTGAAGTCTAAATGTTAGCTGACATCTCATATTAACAAATAAGTTTTTGCATCTTTTACTATGTTTCTGTTTGTGTATTAAAGAAAGAAAAATAGCGCATCAACTTTTTAACATTTACGTAAATGATTCAGTTTTGAGTTTAAAAGTTTTTTTGTTATCTTCCACACATTAGCTTCTAAAGCTTAATATTTGTTATTCCAACTAAAACATGGATTTTTTTTATGCTACATACTATACTACAGTAGCTTTTAAATTTTCCTTTCTTTTTAAGGATAGAAGTGGTAAATAAGCTTTAACATACAGTAAGTTAATATGGTAGCAAACTTAATAATAACAATAAGCTCATAAAAACATGGTCGAGCTAGTATGCCGAAACATTTAAGGATAGACGTGGGAAATAGGGAGGAAACACTGAACTCTAACTTTACGTTCCAAAGTTCAAACTAAAAAAAAAAAAAAAAACAAGACTTTGTAATCCAATTAACAAAAAAGGATACAATCTATTCCAAGGAGTAAATGCATACAAAAATGAAGAAGCAGTAAGCTCAAGCAAGAAGATTTGTAATAGGTCATTTTATCTTATCGGGTTTATCGGGTCAACCCGATAACCCGATAACAAACTAATTAGGACCCTAACCCGACCCTATTAGGCTATCGGGTCTATCGGGTTAACCCGATAAACCCGATAAGCTATGTTGGACCCGAATCAACCCGACCCTATAAGGCTTTATCGGGTTCGGGTCGGGTTCGGGTCGGGTCGGGTCGACCCATTTGACACCCCTAGTTAAGCCCATTTAGTTATCTCATTGTCCAATCAATGTATTCTATATATTATAGTTTAATGATAATAATATGTTGATGGAGAATTATCAAAAGTAAGGGTGGAAACAAGTCGAGCCGAGCCCGAGCCTGCCAGAGCTCGAGCTCGGCTCGTTTATATATATAAAGCTCGAGCTCTGGCTCCAGCTCGTTTCGATCCTTATAGTTTGAGCTCGAGCTCGGCTCGTGAAAATTTTCAAAAGCTCGAGCTAGGCTCGGGCTCGACAACAGGTTGAATGAAAAAAGAGCTCGACTCGTGAAAATTTTCAAAAGCTCGAGCTCGGCTCGGGCTAGACAACAGGTTGAATGAAAAAAAGCTCGTTAATCACAATAGGTTCGAGCTCGCTTATTTTTTTTAAGCTCGTATATGTATAGAAAAAATATATATATACGAATATATTTTTAGGGCTCGGTTAGGCTCGCGAGCCTAATCGAGCTTTATATATAAAGCTCGGGCTCGAGCTCTATTATTAAACGAGCTCAAATTTAGGCTCGAACTTCGAGGTAACATTTCGTTTGAGCTATTTCAGCCGTCGAGCTTTTTACCGATTCGATCATGAGCTTTTCACGAACGGCTCGACTCGTTTCCACCTCTAATCAAAAGTAATACAAACTCAAGTGATTTTAAAAAATAATAAAAAAATGTATCAAGTGTACTAAAAGCTAACACTAAATAAATGTGTTAATTTTCGACTTGACCATTTGACCAGTTTATCTAACCAGCCACTCACCCACTATGTGTGACCACCCATATGTGTAACCACTCACAATATGTAATTTTTCAAAGCTGCTTCTAACTTTATCTATAAATAATCACATCACAAGTGAAAATTCATACTATATCCTATCGCTTAAAATCTTAAATATCACTTTATTCATTCGCTCATAATTTACAATTTGTGGAAAACAGTGTACACTTTTAATAATGAAATCAGATTACAATTAATAATAACAGAAAATAAACGAAAGAAAATTAAATAACAGATATAATGGAGTAGAAGCAGAAGACATACTTTGTTCAATAAAATAAAACGAAAGCAGTAAAGACAGTGGCACGAGGCTTGTATTTAACAAGATTCCCTTAAAACAGATTCGCCCTATGTTTTCAGGGTATTGCAACGTACAAAGTGTCGGTACATGGCAAGGACTAACAACTTGCACGAAAAGATTACCAAGCGATGTGCGTTTACGATCGAAGAGTCTTTGGAAAATTCGTCCATCAGAAGATGCGTTTTTTGAATGTGAAAAACGAATCATAAATATGGCTTTATTTATAGTGAAGATTAATCTTGTCCTCTAAGAAAATATATCTGCCATATAAAAGAAAATCATTATTTCTAAAACAGATTCATAAAATCTTTTAATACACAAACCGATTTGCATATCTTTTAAAAACACAAACCGATTTCTGTAAACTTGTTTGATATGTTTAAATCTATTCCTAAAATAGATTTACAGAAAATCCTGAAAAAGGAAACTCGAAACTGCAGCAAAAAGATACGCACGTATGCAAGGCTTCGGAGCTCCATTCGGTCCAAGCGGTCGGGCTGCATGAGTTCAGAAGCTTCTAACACATTTTGGCCCAGAAATCCTGAAATCTGCACCCCCTGCTTGCGCGCACGTAGGTGTTGGAGTAAAACCAACTAAAAGATTTTGATAGCCAATACCATGATTTCCTTATAAACATGCTTTCATTTCCTTCTTTGAGCGATGTGGGATACTCTCCCAAAACCCATTTTTGTGTTTCAAGTGCCTCACTTTGAGACACGATATCTCATTCATACCAACTCCATTTTTGACACAATTTAGCTCATTGTGAAGCTCTCATCAAGGAGAACGTAAATCTACCAAGAAATATATATATATATATATATATATATGTCAAAAAATTGCAAAGAACCATTTTGAAAAAACATTTTCCAACAATCCCCCACATGAATGGAGATCGGTCGAAAACACACGAAAGTTTTGGTGAAATTTCTGCGGTTAAGTCTTGCATAGGATAGGAACGTGTAACCCTTTGAACCTTCCCTTGTGAGATGCGCTTAGTCTCCTAGATCTAAGTAGATGCTATGTCCTTGAACTCATCATCTATTTACGTAGACGACATTACACTTCACACAAGACTCTCCCTGACACTGTCAAGTCCTCGAAGTCGTGTTCGTTATGGTCATGAACATTAGCCTGGTTCTGCAAGAGCTCTTAAGAATTGCGCCCCCTACAATTCCTTTCGAAACGACCCCACTTCTCTCTCACATAGGTGATTTCATCTTGAATCATTAAAAACATATGGTTTGTGATTTCATCTCGAATCCTTATGCTTTGTGATTTCATCCTGAATCATTAAAGCCATATGTTTAACCTCTCAAAAAGTCACATTTGTTATAGGAATGGATTAGGAAGTTACAATATTTAGTAACTCCCCCACATTGACGTGACTTCCCCCACATTTCTATGATTAGGTTGTCCTATTGAACCCAGATCTTGTGATCTTCAGTCAACTGGGTTAGGTTTTCCTTCATAAAAACTCATTCCTTCAAGGGCTTTAGTCCCATTCCTTTAGACTACTTACCAACTAACTCTCTGCTTAAGCCTTTCATAAGCGGATCCGAGATGTTATCCTTTGACTTCACATAGTCAATTGAGATAACTCCTGTTGAGAGTAGTTGTCGTATCGAATTATTTCGATGACGGATATGTCTGGACTTTCCATTATACATTATGCTATGAGCTCTGCGAAGTACCGATTGACTATCACAATGTATACTAATGGCCGTTACCGGTTTAGGCCACCTTGGTTTGTCCTCTACGAATTGACGTAGCCATTCCGCCTCTTGTCCGCATTTATCTAACGCGATAAATTCTGATTCCATCATGGACTTAGCTATAACAGTTTGCTTGGAAGACTTCCAAGATATAGCAGCCCCTCGTAGTGTAAACACATATCCACTTGTCGATCTAGAATCCTTTATATCAGATATCCAATTTGCATCACTGTATCCTTCTATAACAAATTTGGATATCTATCATAATGCAGACCATAATCGCGACTGTATCTCAAATAATGAAGTACCCTAGTCATAGCTGCCCAATGTGCATAGGTTGGATAACTAGTATACCTATTTAGCCTGCTAACAGCATATGCTAAGTCAGGTCAGGTACCTGTCATTAAGTACATTAACATGCCAATAATTCTTGAATACTCTAATTGGGCAACACCTATGCCTCTATTTTTAGATAGATGCTTACTGGTGTCAATTGAAGTTCTATCTAGGCCGGAATCCCCCGCATTGTGAGTATTAAGAATTTTGTCCACATAATGTTCTTGGCTTAACACAAGTCCATTTTGAGTTCGTATGATCTTTATTCCAAGGATCACATCCGCCAAACCCATATCCTTCATGTCAAACTTTGATTTCAACATGTCTTTAGTGGATTTGATCATCTTGTCGTTACTGCCAACGATAAGCATATCATCTGCATATAAACACA
Source organism: Chrysanthemum makinoi (assembly GCA_910596185.1). Classification (NCBI taxonomy): domain Eukaryota; kingdom Viridiplantae; phylum Streptophyta; class Magnoliopsida; order Asterales; family Asteraceae; genus Chrysanthemum; species Chrysanthemum makinoi. The sequence goes on from OU343223.1 coordinate 111,378,971, forward strand.
AGATTACATATCCACTATTTCTGTCTTTGACATAAACACACTTGTCGCATTTAGGGGTGAAAACGAGCCGAGCCAAGCCCGAGCCTGCCAGAGCTCGAGCTCGGCTCGTTTATATTTAAAAAGCTCGAGCTCGTTTCGAGCCTTACATTTTGAGCTCAAGCTAAGCTCGTGAAAATATTCACAAGCTTGAGCTCGGGCTCGAGCTTGACTAATTTATATGATGTTTAAAGAAAACAAAGTCCAAATCGAGCTCGGCTCGTTAGTTACATAAGGCTCGAGCTTGTTTACTACTTTTAAGCTCGTTTATATGTATAGAAAACATGTATATGTATATATTTCTAGGGCTCGTTTAGGCTCACCATCCTACTCGAGCTTTTTGTATAAAGCTCGGGCTCGAGCTTGATTATTAAATGAGCCCAAACTTAGGCTCGATCTCAGGCTCGAGCTCGTTTAGGCTTGGCTCGTTCGAGCTTTTTACCGATCCGATCTCGTGCTTTTCACGAGCATCTCGGCTCGTTTCCACCCCTAGTCGCATTCATTAATTTTGAATCCACTCTCTAGCATGGCGTGGTCAAATTTTTGATGCCATTGTTTGGGAGCTTGCTTTAAGCCATATAATGACTTAACAAGCCTACAAACTTTGTTCTCTTGTCCAGGAGCCATGAAACCCTCATTTTGGTTCATGTAGATTTCTTCTTCTAAATATCCGTTCAGAAAAGCCGTTTTCACATCCATTTGGTGAACTTCCAAATTTCTTAAAGCGGCAATAGCAAGTATCATCCTGATCGAGGTTATTCGAGTAACGGGCGAATATGTATCAAAGTAATCAAGACCTTCTCGTTGTCTAAATCATTTGATTACCATTCTTGCTTTGTACTTGTCAAGTGTGCCATCAGCTTTTATCTTCTTCTTGAAGATCCATTTATAGCCTAGTGGTTTACAACCAGGAGGTAAATCCATGAGCTCCCAAGTATTATTTTGTAAAATAGAATCTATTTCACTTTTAATGGCTTCTTTCCATTGAGGCCCTTCTGAGGAAGTAACCGCCTCTCGATATGAAGTAGGTTCATTTTCAACCATAAAAGAAACAAAATCGGGTCCAAATAATACCTCTTCTTCCTCAGTTTGATCTTGTCTCTCATCTTGGAGATCATTATCAGCTCGTTGTCTTTTATCTTGGACAACTTCGTCATCTATTATAGATGAATTTCCAGTTTCCTTCGTTAAACAAGGAAATATAGTTTCAAAGAATGAAGCATTCCTTGATTCCATTACTGTACCATTTTGTATATCTGGATTTTTTGAATCATGTACAATGAAACGATAAGCACTGCTATTCTTAGCATATCCGATGAATATACAATCCACAGATTTAGGTCCAATCTTTTGGGCCTTGGGAGTCGGTATAGCTACCTTTGCTAGACACCCCCACACTCGTAAGTACCTGATATGATGGTTTTATTCCCATCCATAATTCATAAGGGGTCTCTTCTTTTTCCTTACGAGGTATCTTATTTAAAAGATAAGTATCCATTAGAATGGCTTCCCATCACATGTCCTGGCTTAGACCATAACTTATCAACTTGGCATTAACCATTTCTTTCAAGGTACGGTTCTTCCTTTCGGCAATACCGTTATCTTTGAGGTGAATAGGAGCAGTGAACTCGTGTCTAATTCCATGTTTTGCACATAGATCGTGAATGGATACACATATTCACCTCCTCTATCACTTCGTACCACCTTGATTTTCTTACTAAGTTGATTCTCAACTTCGTTTTTATATAGAACAAACTTGTCTATAGCTTCATCTTTACTTTTCAGTAGGTAAACATAGCAATACTTTGTACAATCATCACTAAATGTGATAAAGTACTTATTGCCACCTTTTGTGGGTAGTGATTTCAAATCACATATGTCAGTGTGTATCATATCAAGTGGTTCGGTTTTTTGTTCAACCGATTTGAAAGATGATCTTGTAAATTTGGCTTCAACACAAGTTTCACATTTATATTTTGAGTCAACATGGAAATTAGGTATGCAATTAAATTTAATCAAACGACGCATTGAATTAAAATTTACATGTCCAAGACGGCCATGCCACATATTAGAAGACTCAATCAAGTAAGCAGAAGAATTCATTTTATTGATATCATTCTTAACAACCATTACATTGAGCTTAAAAATACCATTCAGGGCATATCCCCTACCAACATACATTTGATTCTTAGACAGAACAAACCTATCAGACTTAAAAACAAGACGAAAACCAAACTTGTTCAACAGCCAACCAGACACAAGATTCTTGCGAATCTCTGGAACATACAAGACATTAGTCAACTTGAGCTCTTTCTCGGATGTCATCTTCAAGATTACATCTCCTGCGCCCTTGATATCATTAGTTGCAGAGTTTCCCATGTACAGCTTCTCTCCACTATCAACCGCTTTGAAAGAGTGAAACATACTCCTATCAGCACACACATGACGGGTAGCCCCAGTATCAACCCACCATTCCCTGTTGTTGGAACCTACCAGGTTAACTTCAGAGATCATGGCAATGACGCCGACACCATAGCAATCATGACCACATCTTCATTCACCATATTAGCCTGGCGTGGAGTCACCCGCTTCGGCATCTTAAAGTTAGCAGCACGGTGACCCAGCTGGTTACAATTGAAACACACCCCTTGGAACTTTTGTTTCACAATTGCAGCTTTAGGAGCAAGGTACTCAGACTTCCATTTGATCTTCTTGTCATTCTTTCCTTTTCCTTTGCCTTTACCTTTGACATTGGAATTTAAAGATGACGAAGCATGCTCAACTATATTTGCCTTGGCAGAATCAGGCGTATAAGTGTTTTTCTGAGCCAGCTTGTTGTCCTCTTCAATACAAAGACGAACAACCAAGTCTTCAACACTCATCTCCTTTCTCTTATGCTTTAGGTAGTTCTTGAATTCTACCCAGCTTAGAGGTAACTTTTCAATAATAGCAGCAACTTGAAAAGTTTCACTCAAGGTCATTCCCTCAGCATGAATGTCGTGTAGAAAAACCTGCAGATCTTGAACCTGACTCATCACATTCTGTGAATCAACCATCTTGTAATCCAAAAAACAAGCTACCACGAACTTTTTCGTACCAGCATCCTCAGTTTTGTACTTGCGTTCCAATGACTCCCATAAGTCTTTGGCAGTCTTGGTCTTGCAGTACACGTTGTACAAAGAGTCCACCAAACCATTCAGAACATAGTTGTGACACAAAATTTTTGAATGTTTCCATGCTTCCAAGGCTTGAACAACCTGTTGATTAGAGGATTGACCTTCTGCAGGAGGTTCCACGTTAGGTGGGTTCTCTTTTAAGAACCGCGCAAGGTTCAAAGTAGTGAGATAGAAGAACATCTTCTGCTGCCACATCTTAAAGTTCTGCCCATTGAATTTCTTTGGTTTCACAACATGATTAGCAATCGTGTTAGTAACTGGCGCACCAGTTACGTTCACAGGAGTAGTCACAGGAGGGGTAGTGGTGTTTGTCATCCTGAAAATTCAAACACAAACAGTTAAACAAACTGTTGTAAATGGTATCTACTTGTACCGGATCTGATTCAACAACACTCTATCTTGGTTTCGATGGATCGAGTAAATCAGTTTAATAGAAACTCAATCTTGGTTTCGTTATAAACTGATAAAAACAACTGCTTAAAAAACGTTATAGATCTGTAATCCAAATCTGTATTTTTAAATATGTTTAATTGAAATTTATTTCCAAAGAAACTCAACTAGGTTTCGACAGAAAACAATTTATAAAAATATGTTAATAAGTAATCCAATTTTAACAAAGTGTTTTAAATTCGGTTAAACCGAATCTGTTTTAAGACTGTGGGAAACAGTGTACACTTTTAATAATGAAATCAGATTACAATTAATAATAACAGAAAATAAAAGACAGAAAATTAAATAATAGACAAAATGGAGTAGAAGCAGAAGACCGACTCAATTCAATAAAATAAAACGAAAGCAATAAAGACAGTGGCACGAGGCTCGTGTATAACACGATTTCCTTAAAACAGATTCACCGTATGTTTCTCAGGGTACAACGTACAAAGCTGTTGCACAGCCGGACCTAACAACTTGCCTGAAAGATTACTGAAGCGATGTGCGTTTCTGATCGAAAGAGTGCTGGAAAATTCATCCCTCAGGAGATGCGTTTTCTGAATGTGAAAAACGAATGAGACATATGGCTTTATTTATAGTGAAGACTAATCTTGTCCTCTAAGAAAATATATCTGCCATATAAAAGAAAATCTTTTAGTTCTAAAACAGATTCGCAAATATTTTAATACACAAAACTGATTTGAATATCTTTCATAAACACAAACCGATTTCTGTAAACTTGTTTAATAAGTTTAAATTAATTCCTAAAATAGATTTACAGAAAATCCTAAAAAAGGAAACTCGAAACTGCAGCAAAAAGATACGCACGTATGCGAAGCTTCAGAGCTGCATTCGTGTCTGCAGGCCGCGCGGGCTTGCATGAGTTCAGAAGATTCGAACATATTTTGGTCCGGAAATCCTGAAATCTGCACCCCCCGCGTGTGGCTGATGCGTTAGCGTTCGGGGTCGAGAAAACCTCCTTTTCTACGAGCAAGCTTTTCAACCCTCTAGGCAGTGAACCTAATCGTTGTAGTGTAGTATGGGGTAAGCCTCGGGGATTTATATCATTATCTAGGGGAATAGGAATGCTAGAAAGAAATTTATGATGAGAAGGTGGGGTTGAGGATGATTCTTTTTTATCTTTTTTATGTTTTTTAGAAAGCAAGAGTAAAATCTCAGGGCAAATGATTGGGGGGGGGGTGGTATGTCTACCGATTTCTCTACTTCTACTAATTATCTAATGAATACAGATAGTTTTATGCTTAATTGAGGTGTGCTCGTATGGTGATTAAAGATGTGTTCGCTTAGATACTATTACTCCCTAGTTATCTTTTATTGGTCGGTTGAATTGTCACATCCTTTATCTTAACGCGTTGTATTCATATTAGTCTTAGGGGGTGCGTATTCCCTGGTTCTATGAGGTTATCTCTCCTATAGGATTCACGGGATCGGAAAGTACAAGACTATTTCCTCCGAGCACCCTATCGTCTTCAAGCATGCTCAAGCAATAAATACAACGAAATCCTAGTTGCAATCCTAAGCCTATATCAATTAAGACAAGAGACAACCTAACAACAATCAATAACTAGGTTTCATAGATCTAAGCAAACACACAAGTAATTTAGCTAGACATGTTAGACAAGCAAGCATAAACACAATCAATTGAACATGGGGTAGACATGATGATAAATTGGAATAACAAACTTATCTTGATGTGTAAAATAGGGTATGGGACCCTAGAATAATGTCCAAGTCGGACTACAACTGAGTTAGGGTTTGCTCTCCAAAATTCTACCTCTTAAAATACAGAAAAATCGAATTATATATATAGATTTACAATCGCGACGGTGTCACCTTTTGCTAGCGATGCCGTCAGGTCGCCGTCATTAGGGTTTTTTTTTGCCAAGTCATCGATGGGACGGCGTCACTTGAGAGTTGTGACGCCATCGATCTTTAGTTGCGACGTCGTCTGAATCTTGGATCTGGGTCGTCTGGAGTGAAAAGTGTGAGTGACGCCCTCCATATATTAGGCGTGACGTCGTTAGGCTTTAGGACCAGAAATTCCGATGAGCCGTCGCGTGCACTTTTTTGATCAAGTCTTCATAGAGGGACGGCGTCATACTTTGGATGGGACGCCTTCAGGTTCTGCTGAGCAGCCTTGAGTGTCTTCGGTCTTAACTTTGCCATTTTCTTCATGTTTTTGTTCCTTTTCGTCCAAATATGTTTCATTCTAGCATTTTGCTTCCAAAAGACCTAAGAAAGTGAAAAGGAACAATTTTATGCAGTAACGGATATAAAATGTGTCGAATTAGGGCTTAAATGACCCCCTAAAAGCGTACATTTTAAATCCTTATCAAATATCCCTACACTTGGTATTTGCTTGTCCTCAAGCAAATGTGCTTTTGACCAATCAATTTATATGTTCGAACGTTTGATTTCTTTCCATATGTTGTACATGACTATTATTTGATATGGAACGGGCCAAACGAGTGTTTTGATAAGTTATTTAATTAAAAAATATAACCAATTAATTTTCGGATTTTTCTGATACTTCTCGTTTTGGTACCGGTACCGTATTAATGGTACCGAATTTTTTTGGGCTCAATTAATGGTACCGATACCGTGCCGTGTATTGAGAGTCGGTGTCATATCGGTACGGTACCGGTACGTTTTCGATTCAATACCAGAATTCGAGTCCAAATGCTTATCCCTAGCCTAGGGTCATCAAAAATGACAAAACGGCCTTGTTATTTAACAATTAACATATAAGAAAACGATTGTCTACATGTAAAAATAAATATGAAGTTAAATTAATTTTTTGTTCATCGTCTTTTGTTATGGTTGTAACTTGTAAAGTCAATTACACGTAACAAATACGTTTAACCTTACACAAATTTGATAAAACACCAACTTGAAGGATGTATAGTAACATAAAAGAATACAACATTACATTTCTATAAATTGTTAAAACTCAAACACAAATACGGTGGTCAAAATCATTTATAGGTGCTTCAACTAATTTGATCAAACACCAATTAGAAGGTGTCTATTATATAAGAGAATACAACATTACATTTCTATAAATTGTTAAAACTCAAACACAAATATAATCAACAAAATGAATTAGACGTGGAGTGAGGAAACTAAGGACCCTTACGCTCGTGTCAATCAAAACTTCCTTTTCAGGACTGCTTATACAAGTTCTGCTTCTTTTAAGTTTCCTTTTTCAGGTACAAGTACACATGTGTGTCAACTAATGCTTGTAGTTTTAGGTTTTCTAAAAATAAAAACATCTAAATTTTACCACAGACAATACCAGTGAGAATTGGGTAAAAAGGACAAGTTCCACGAGCTGAATGACTTGTAAAACTACTGGGATTAATATAGACAAACATCTAAGAGGAGTAAAACATGTCTCTTTGGACTACCTTAAGTGGCATTACATATTTTCAATTTCTATATGTAATGAACACATTAGTAGCGATTATAAGATCGCAATATCTTTTCATAGTACCTTCTATGAGATTGTAAATTTTTTGGAAGATTCTTACGTCTGGAAATATTAATGGTAGAAGAGTTAGAGAGCACGGTGTAGTTGCAAATAGGGAATTGATATGTACACATAGGATTTTACTTTGCACACATAAAATTACATGGGGTGTTGTTTGTTTTATTTATTAATTGTATGTGTGCAAAGTAAAATTCAATGTGTACATATCATTACCCTTGCAAATAACGTGTTATACGTGCCATTTTGACTCCTATGGCATCCTTATAAAACTTATATTGCATCACATGTTGATGTTATCGGTGCCAATGTGGTTGCTTCACATTTGTTATTTTTTTTTTTATTATTTTTTAAATTTTTTTTGGGTTGTGTTATAGAGATATTATTTAAGAGGGTGTTTATGTTATATGAGTATTACAAGATACATGCTTACGTGTCAGCGTTTAGAAAATTTATATGATGCAACTGCGCCTTTCTTTATCAAAACATACAGTAAATGTTACAATGACACAATGTACTGGTAATATTTAACGAAATATTGTACTTTGAATTCTACTAAGAGCATGGGGTGTAGGGGATTTCGTTCCTCGCCGAATCCGATGTGGCAGCTCGCCACTTTTTTTCACACCTCGCCACGACACCATGGTGGTTCGCCACTTGTGGTTTCGCCAGTCCAACGACATGGTAAAAGACAAAAGGTTTTGCAGTGTTTGTGTTTGTTTCTTTTGTGTTTGTGATGTGTTTGTGAGGGTGGGTGGGACCCAAGTGAAGAGGTTTGGGTTAGTTGTGATTGGGGGTATTTTTAAGTGAGTGTGTTGGAGTGATGTGTAGGGGTGTTATCGGGTCGGGTTGTCGGGTTATCGGGTTTATCGGGTCGGGTTAATTCGGGTTTTCAAGTAGAAGAAAGTAACCCGCAACCCGACCCTATAAGGAATCGGGTTATCGGGTTCGGGTTGATATCGGGTCGGGTTAATCGGGTTATCGGGTCACTTGGTTATTTGGCTCAGTTAGTATTTCATGCCTTAAGTGTATGCTACTAAAAGAAAATTAATGTTAGGCTAATGAACATGATGATAATTTCAGTTGTATTTGATGCTAAAAACGTTTGAATCACTCTTAGCACATTGATGGCCGATTGTTATTCATAAAAGAACAAAGATAAACTAGTCTTAAGAATAATATGTTTGTGGCTCCTATAGGCTAATTGGATATAAGTTATAACTAATAAATATACTCAATAACTCAAATATGCTGTATGTTGTAGCATCTCCCACCAAAGGAATGACATGTTCATACGTCGTTATTAAGGTCATACATGCCCAGCGAGCGTTTAGAAATTCGTAATGTGCATTTGCAAATTGAACTAACATATTTATGTTATGTGTTGTATACGTTAATAACGAAAAAGCAGCAACTATCACTAAACTTATGAAAAAAATAACACTTGTTAATGGGCTTTTATCTAAAAATGAAAGATTTATTAATATGTCATTAGATCTTATCGAGTGTATCGGTTTGACCCGATAACCCGATAAGAAATTAATTACGACCCTAACCCGACCCTATTAGGTTATCGGGTCTATCGGGTTGACCCGATAAACCCGATAAGCTAAGTTGGACCCGAATCAACCCGACCCTATAAGGCTTTATCGGGTTCGGGTCGGGTCGGGTCAACCCATTTAACACCCTTAGACTGATGTGGATGTGAGGTGGCATACGTGGGGCCCAAATGAAGAGAAGTGGGTTGCCCACGACACCCCATGCGCTAAGAATTCTAATTAGACTAATTATAGAGTTAATTACATAAATCGTCTCTGTGATTTCACACTTTTTCACATGTCCTCCTAAAACTTTAAAAATTACACCGTCTGCTCCCTGTACTTGACATTTTGTAAAAGACCGGCCCTTTGACCGTTAGTCAGTTAAAAGGTGCCGTTAAAATACCCATGTGCGGCTCATGCATGTGATCGACATTTTGGTCATTTTACAAATGTGTAGCTCATGGTTACGAGGATACGTCGGTTAGGCCGATACATTTGAGTAGAAAAGACTCACCTTAGTTGCCAGAGTAATCAGAACAAGAAAAAAACTCATTCTTTTACTTGTTTTTAAATGTAAGTGCAAGGACATGTCTCACATATAATATGGGGAGAGAAATTCGAGCATTTTCATATGTCTAAAGTTGCGGGGTTATTATTTTCAGTCATAACAAGAGTGATGCAAGTTTGTTCAAAGATGTATTATTTCAAGAGTACGTGATGCAACAGAACATTGGCTAATACTGTTGGTACGTCGACTTCAAAGATGTATTATTTCAAGAGTGATGCAAGTTTGTTCCATTCATCATCTCATATTCTCATGAAAGATCGATGTTTCTTTGAAATATTTTCAGCATGGTTGTCAGGATCCCGATCCTGATCTTAGAATCTTACGATTTTACGATACTGCAAAGTAAAAATTAAACGATCCGGATCCTACATAGGATCTTTGCAAGCTTAAGATCTTATAGGATCCCGATCTTTACCATACGATCTTACGATCTAATCCTATCCGATCTTACTTTTCTCGAATTACAAACTAAAAAACTACAAATTTATGGGTTGTTTGTTTGTAGAATTCAAAAAACAACATGTTAATCTTTTTAAACATTTTATAATCATAAATTAGGACAACATTTATATGAAACATTCGTAGTATTTTATGGTTATAATGTATTAGAATTTGTAGATTTGTATAAAATTACATAAACTATTAAGAAATAACATTAGAGTAGGATCTTAAGATCCCGATCCGATCTTACCATCACGATTTTGCAAAGATGAAAACGATCCTGGGTAAGATCCCGATCTTGACAATCTTGATTTTCAGTTTTGGATTAAAACTTTAAAAAGAAAAGAAGAAGAAAATAAAAATAAAAATCCAACTATTCTTTCTGATTCTCTATTTCTGTTCCAAATCATTCATTGATTCATCAATACATTTACACCCTACAGTATCTACTTTTTTGGTAACAAGCAATATTACCCTAGAATAGAAATGGTCAACGGTCAAATGTACGGATGTACTCCGTAATAAAGTTCGTTATGATATTTTACACATATACCACAACACAAATAAACTAAGGGTTCAAAATTCACGAACAAATTTTGACATTTAATTCATCCTAATAAAATTTTCTAGCTAATGATCCCCTTTATGTGTTTCTATACATGTGTACATCATTTCATTATATTCCTTTCAAATTTGTTTAGTTTCGTACATTAATCGGCAAAACATAAAACAGATATATGAATATGTTACGGTGAAAAAATGTCGAGCACAGAAGATGGAGAAGATAATTCATACGTCGAACAACGTCGATTTCAAAGGGTGAAACAAAGGTTCAAAGATCGATCTAAGGTATGGAATTTATTTTCTTGTCAAATTCTTTTCGTATTTTCACGATTTGATGCATATTTTTGTTGTTATTTTGTGTAGAAAGTGGCTCAAACGAGAGAGAAGACAAAGGAGATATTGTCGAAACAAGCTGTGTTGATTGCCAAACGTGCTGAAGAACATGAAAGCTTCATCACCAAGGTACATACACATGCATAAATTAAATTTGATGTATAAAATTATCGAGAGTCATGATTAGATAAGAATTATAAGTAAGCATGAACATGCAACGACGGAACCAGAACAAAACTTCATCCGGTGAGTTTAAAAAAAGCTAAACAAACATTAAAAAAAAAAGAAAAAAAATTGACCGGATATATTTAGGAAAGATCGATGTTTTTTTTACAAAAATTAACTCTACACCTAAACTATCTATGGTTTTCTCGAGATCTCCGGAGACCCGCCCTGGTTTCGTACGTGTGACATTGTGAATTTCATATATGTTTTTGTATCTATACGTTGTTACGCAATAATTGCAGAAGGTGGATTTCATTCATTTTATTGTGCATTTGTATGATCTTGCTTCCTAGATATATAAGTCCTATTTGTATAAGCTTTTTTTGTTCTGGTTTTGTAGGTAACTCATTTTTTGGGAGTCTTTGCATACGGGGCGTTCTGTTTTATCTTGGGCGCAAGTGAGTAACATTATGTACTTTATCTTTTATTCATGTTGGTATCTCGAAATTAATCCATATGAATGATTTTTCGTTATACCGTTTGTGAACATCTTCTTGTTGTTGGTCTCAGGGCCACAAGATGTTCGACACATATACATTTTGTTCTATATAACCTTCGTGCCTCTTAGATGGATCTATTATCGATATAAGAAATGGCATTACTATCTTTTGGTATGTTCATCTCTATCACTCATTCCGTATAGTAAAAAAACTATTAAAATTATATAAGAAGAAATATAGACGACAGTATGGGTCTTATATAATCCTTCTGAGGAGAAAATAAACGTAAAACGTCATGCAATTCTTGCATGATGCAGGATTTCTGCTACTATGCCAATACCATCTTCCTGGTCATGCTATTGTTCTATCCTAGAAGTCAAAAGCTTTTCATGGTTACCTTCTCATTTGCAGAGGTATCTTATATAATGTCTTATTAATATCTCATTACTAAAGACTTACAAGCAGACTCACAAATTTATGATTGATACATTTGAAGGGACCACTAGCATGGGCGTTAATTGTTTGGCGTTGTAGCCTGGTTTTTAGTTCTGTCGACAAACTTGTAAGCGTCCTTATACATCTTCTACCAGGTAAGTCGGATTAAAGTTATTAATGGTTGATATGTCATTCTTATAGTCTATTTCCCATTTTAATAAGGTAAGCCGCTGTCTTGTTTTTGTTGCTCTTTTGGGTTATATTCAGGTGTAGTTTTCTTTACCATGTGCTGGTGGGACCCGGTCTTCTTTGAAGCGATGCATCCCGAGGGAATTGCGCAAGGAAATTCATGGCGCCAGATAGAAAACAAATCTTACCTGTGCACATGGCTATTCACGGTTCCTTTATTTGCTTATTTCCTTTGGCAAGTTCTTTATTTTCTCATAGTGAATGTCCTTCGTCAACAACGGCTGTTAAAGGATCCTGAAGTCATGACATCCTACAGGTTATCTTTTTTAGCTACATTAAACGATTTCTCTACACCTACAAAGAACTGCACTCCCAAATGGAAATGGGCCAAACTGGGTTGGTAACAGGTTGATGTGGGTAATGTTAAAACGGGTTCAAGCGGATTGGATCAGGGGTGATTTTCTTATAAAAAACTAATGGACTCTAGATTGCATTGCAGATACTTGCTGCTAAATAATAATCTAGCCTTTTTTAATAAGGCTGCATACGAGGTTCTAAATATCTGGAAAAATAAATTACGCGATTTTTGACCTGTTTGATTAGTTCTTTTTAATAGCAATATTTTTAAATTTTTGAACAGTATAATATGAAGTACAGCTCAAATCGATCACTTTTTGGCTAAATTTTTATTAAGCCAACTTTTTAGTTAGACGTGTTTGAAATTGTCACCTTATAATAGTTTTGACAACCGGGGGAATGATGATCCAGACCTGTGATTATTAGTTTCCATGTTTCTAATACATCAAACTTTGTTGATATATAGGGGACTATCTAAAAAGGCACAAAAAGCAAACAATGTATGGTGGCGCTTAAGTGGCTATCTTGGAGACCAGAACCGTATGTTTATGTACATTCTGCTACAAGCTATCTTCACAGTTGCAACAATGGCGCTCACGGTCCCAATCTTTTTGTCATATGAATTACACCTTATTTTTCAAATACTTAAAGTTTCTGCAGCTGTGTGGAATGGAGGTCAGTTCTTGGTGGAAGTGATGCCAAGACAAGTGGTTCTCAAGGAGAAGAAGAAACTAGAGGTGGTTGCCCCACCCGTGGAAGAAAATCCGCATCAAGATTAGTATAACTTTTTTTTACCTTCTTGTACGGTTCATAGTAGTTTTTGTTGCATGCTCAATCTGTTCCAAGATAAAACAGATGGAGCACGTTACAAAAAATCCTTAAACTATGGAAGTATTGACTTTTATATATTTAAATGTGTATTATTCTTATTTTTTTTTTGCGCGGTTGAGTGCATTTATTGTTTAATTGCTTGATTAAATACTTGAATGCTAGCTAGTAGTCATCATTTTTTAATTTGAATAATGTCGATGGTGTTATGAGCTTCAAGGCTTGGATAAGGAGCAGTGATGGTTGGTCACTTTGGCGTCCGCTGAACCAAATCAAATTTACTTCACTCTTATACTTTCGCTAGGACACCAGAGCCGTTTAAGTCTTCCAGCTCTACCTTCAGCTTTGTCTTTGATTTCGATGATTGCGTTTATATTGGTTGATAAGCCTTGAATACCTAGACAAATGTAAGGGTTGATGATAAGCTACCAATGTTGCACACAATTTTTTTTCTTTCATATACGTAGTATATATTTTTATCATTCTCACGCTAGAGAAAATTATAATTTAATTCTCCTTGTAACTTTTAATGGAACTTTTTTAATGGTCGTTAACTTATAAGACTATTTGTACTCTTGTATGACACATTTCAAAAGCAAAAACCATCCGCATAATTTCTCACACTTGATCAAATTTGTATAATTTCAAAGACATCAAAATATCAAGTGTACCATTTGCGTAACTCACTCCTAACATAAACTTACAAAAGTGGAATTTCCCTATCTAAAATTTGTTTACTTTGGGCTTATCAGTGACATTATGTGAATTTATGTGTTCCATTTTCCATATATCTTTCCCCCTAGCGATAAAACCGTCAGCTTTTTCGTTGACATAAGGACTCGACTAAAACGAATATCCACCGTCGATTACAGTTGACGTTTGACCAACAACTTTAGCGTTGACATCTGTTCCAGTTCAATTATTTTATTAGTTTAGCGAGATAATATTATATCGATAAATTAATAATTTATTAATTTAAAGAAGATTTACATATAACCTATAAATTTTCATATTCAATATATTAATTACAATGTATACTGTTTAGAGATAAAAAATAAATTAGAAAAATAAGTTATAATTAACATTTAATGAATTAACATTCACAAGTCAATTGAATTTGCCAAGTTCCAGTTAACATTTAAAGATAAATTCAATATAGATTTGAAATTCAACAAAAAAACAGACACTATAGATTCATTTTTTACTAAAAAAATCTTAAAAAGTGTATATATCTCTCTCTCTCTCTCTCATATATATATATACATATACATATATAGATTTTTTTAGTAATTATTAATTTATAGTTTCGTTGGGACAAATATATATATACTCGGGTTTCAAAAAAATTATTATCTTATTATTTTATCGATTGTGGTTCAAATTTGTACTGGTCCCAAGTTGGGACCGGACAAATTATTAGTTTTATCGAGGTTATTAATTTATCGAGACCAAAAATTTTCAAAGTCTGGTGAGCTAGACGTATTACTATTGTAGCTCCTTAGGGATATTCATATCTCATTACAAACATCTTGAAAGGCCGTTTAGGTAGTTTCGGGTATAGTGTTTTTTCTTAAACTAACAATTTTATCTATTTCAAAACATTTATATCACAAATTTATCTTACATACCTTAAACAAAATTTTAATCCACAACCATTTGGTTATGGGAATTGATACTCACACCACACTTTTTGATTAATGCACCACAATCTGTGCATTACAGTTTGTACCGTACAATACTGTAATGCACACATTGTGGTGCATTAATCAAAAAGTGTGGTGTGAGTATCACCTCCCTTTGGTTATAGAGCTTCTCACACAATATAGGATATCATTGAGTCACAAGCCCTTTGATACGGCCATAATAGTGTTGACAAAAGGAGTTTTTTTAATTTTATTTTCGGGCGTAAAATGGTTACAGAAAATGACCAGGGTGGCAGCAGTGGGGGTGGTGAAGTTACGGAGTAAATTTGTTTTCCTTTTCTTTGTTTCTTAAACACGTCTTGGAAGATAGTATATGTCGTATATTATACTTGGCCCTAATTATTACTAAATAAGTTTAGCCCATATTCTAGTAGTATCCTTTTGTATTTATATAGTGCTTTTGGTTGTTTAATGTAATCAAGGCTAACTATCAATCTAAAATGGTAATCAGAGAAAAAAATTGATTCTCCCCTAAAACTCTCTAACTAACCCGATTCTCCTCCCTTTCTCCCTAAATCTCTCGTCGAAAGTCTATGCCTTTCTTTTCTAACCCTAATTCGATTCTATAGTGGATGGTGATAATGTTCCCGTGAAGTTAAACCTAGAAAAATTAAATTATAAGTCACGAAGTTCTTTC
The DNA here is from genome assembly GCA_910596185.1 of Chrysanthemum makinoi. Classification (NCBI taxonomy): domain Eukaryota; kingdom Viridiplantae; phylum Streptophyta; class Magnoliopsida; order Asterales; family Asteraceae; genus Chrysanthemum; species Chrysanthemum makinoi. Next base: position 111,394,384 of record OU343223.1, read on the forward strand.
TTCAAAATCCAACTAGAAGAGGCATCTATAAGTACTATTCACCCCGAATGGAGTAGGTTTGATGATCTCATCAAGATGTGGAAACTAGGCATGTATTCGGAGTCCATACAAGGCTAAGTTGTGTCAACCCCGGGTACTGTTAAGGTTCTATAGGATCACCTTAAGGACCTCTTCCATGACAATGAAGATGCTCGGGCCATTAACCTTGATAATCAACTTCGCTCTATCAAACGAGGTAATCTCTCAATTAATGACTATATTTCCAAAATACAAAATATGGCGGATCGTCTAGAAAATCTAGGTAATCCGGTTCAAGACAAGTTATATACGATATTAATGGCTTGAATTCTAGGTTAAGAAATAACTATATCCTTGTCTTGAAACAGTTCTGAAAGACCCACATACATAAGTGTGTATGAGTCCAAGAAGATCTTTGGATCTTTCCATTTTATGTAGAAAAGGCTTTTGTGTCAACTTCCCAGATACACAAGACTCACATTTATCAAAAGACTCAAGGTTAGTTGATTTTAAAAGCCCATCATGTTGCAGCTTCTCAATAAGTTTTTTTTTATGTGTCCAAGATGATAGTGCCACAAGAATGTAGAGTCCAAGTTACTCTTGGCTCTTTTATTACTAATAGCAAACATAAGACTATCGTTTGAAATAAAATTATGCATATCAATTTCATAAATACCATCACGAGGAACAACATTAAAATAAATAACATTAGCTTTAGAAACTGAAATTCCATAATCCATAAAACATTTAATAAATCCATTATCTTTCAAACGAGAAACCTAAATAACACCTCTAGTAATAGAAGGTTCATAATGACAATTGTCTAATATAATAATTAAATCATTAGTTAAAACTAAGTCAAACCTTCCAATAGCTTCAACACTTGCACGGTTTCCATTGCCCACATTCAAGCTCAAAGCTCCAACTTTCAGTTTCCTACTTCCCCTAAGACGATTAGTAGTATTACAGATGTGAGTACCAGAACCATTGTCATATACCCAAGATTTATTAGGAAAAGAATAGAGTTCTATGATGAAGATACCTGATATACTAGCGTGGCTAGTTTTGTTCTTCTTTTGCATCAACTTAGCCATGTAGGCAGGACAACTCCTCCAATGACCCACCTCATGACAATGATGGCAGACCACTCCCAGCAGGGTGCTCTTTCTTTGGTGGAGGGGAATCTTTGCTTGGGAGCATATGCGAGCCTAGCTTTGCCATTATTCTCGATTCTTGCCCTTAGCAACAGCTTGCATTCTTTTTATTGTTCTTCGATTCTCCCTCGATTTGATCGCAAGTACAACATGGTTAACATCTTTATTAGGAATCCCTTTTTCATGTAACTTTAGCATGGCATGCAACTCATTTACTGTCTTTCCCATGCCATGCATATTGTCATTCTGGACGAATCCATCATATTCCTTAGACATAGAGGTTAATATCAAGATCACTACAAGGAATAATGACATGGGGTGACCAAGGCATTCCAAATTATTTATATAACTCTTCATCTTTAGAGCATACAATCAAACATATTGACCCTCTTCTTGTTTGCAAGCATGAAAAGTCTTCACGGTTTCAAGAAGTTTCTATTCTGCTTGTTGTAAAACATAGTTTTCAAGGAAATTTGGTCCATAAAGTTTTTATTTTTAAGAAAAGACATGAAAGTCGAATTGTTAATGGATTGACCAGTTGTCATCATCTACAATTAAACAAAGTCCGAAATTTTAGTATTTTCAGTAGTTAATTCTTTTAAAAGTTAACTACCCATGTTTGAAAGAAAATAATTAATTTACTAAAAGACTAAGATCCAAATTGAACTCCCTCTCATCACAGTAGTCTCGGTACTTTGGTAAGTCTTGTGGGTGCAAAAGGTAAGCGGCATGCGATAATTTCATTACAAGTGCAACCCTTAGAGTTATGAGACTTATGGCAATAGAGTATGCGGAAAACTAGAAGGGGGTTGAATACTTTTACCGATTAAAACTTGGTTTTAAACTATTTAGATCGACTTATGTCAATCTATTTAATGTGTGTGTTCGATAATGATAGATAAGTATATAAGTAACTAAAGTAAAGATAAAGAGTAAAGGAACAAAAAACAACAACACGAGTATTTATAGTGGTTCGGCTACAAGGATACCTTCCTTGCCCTACTTCACTCCCCGAGTACCCCACTCGAGATTTCGTAAGTACTACACAACACAAGCTCCTTAATGTGGCGGAGAAACCTTCACAACGTCGCCTACTCTTTATCCGGTACAAGGCTAGACACCGAGTTCTTCCACGAGGTAAAACCAAACCTATCACAACATCGCCTACACTTTATCAGGTATAAGGCTAGATACCGAGTTCCATTACAAAGGAGGAACTACTACCCAACACTACACCACAACACAACTACCCCAAAGGAGACACACTCCATGTTACAACACTAGAAGGATATCTATATCCTTTAACCCAAACTATCTATCTTGTACATCGATGCACCATATCGAATGTACACCCTTGGAACCTTTCAGTAATGCCTTCGACACGACCCTTCGGCACCTTTCACTAATGCGTTCAACACAACACTTCTATGGAGGGAGGAAAGAACTATCAACAAGATACACTTTAGTGGTCTTGATGATGACAAAGCTTAGCAACTCATGACCTTGAGCTTGTAGTCTTCAAAAGGTGGTGATCTCGCCTTTAGAGGAACCTAGAGAATCACACAAACATAAAACTACATAGAATGATCCTTTGGATCGGATGTTAGAGATGTTACAATACTGAAAAAAAGTATGTGTAAAAGTGGTGGTGAGCAAGAGAGAAATGGCTCACTATTTATAGACAAACTTGTCTACTGTCCGACGATTCTCACGGATCCCTCCCCGAGAGGATCCGGCTATCGGGTCAGTTTAGTCCGGATTTCGGGTTGCAAACCTGGTTATGGGTTATGGGTTATGAACCATGGGTTATGGGTAATGGATACCCAACAAGATGCAATGTACCTAGACATTGGTTTATGGATCTTGGGTCATGGGTCATGGACTTTGGGTCATGGATTATGGATAATAACCAACATGACTTCATGCATGATGTCATGCAATGAGTTATGGGTTATGGATCATGCTCCATGGGTATGGGTTATGGACTTTGGTTTTTACCCATTAAAATATATACAAAGTATATATGTACATTTATGTAAACACTAGTTGTTATACATATGCATTTCTATAAGATGTAAACAATATTGCTTGTTTAGTGTTTATATAAAAATATCTTTGGTTTTATATAACTTATTTACTAAACATGTTTTGATATGGTTTTAATATGTTTAGTATAAGTGTATTAGTAAACTATTGGCTCAAACTTTTTATTATTTTATTTGTTTCGTTAATATGATTTTACATTTATTATCGACAAAACATTAGAAGATCGTAAAATATAAATAAACGTTTTTATGGTTTATTTGTATTAACAATCTCTCTCTTTTTGTTGATGACAAACATAAGATTATTTTAAGAAGAAAAATAAAAATTCGTAAAATTTTTGAATTGGAGTTTTTACTCTCTTCTCCCCCTTTTTGTCGAAACAAAAAGAACGTCGAAAAGAAACTAACACATTGTTTTAAGAAGAAACGTGTGAAAAGTAACAATATGAAAAATAGAGAGTAAGAGGAGAGAAATATTATTGTCTTAGCTCCCCCTTGATGGATGCTCCCCTTTGTTGAGGGCGTCAAGTAATTAGGAAGACTAAGCGAATGTGTTGCAATTATATTCAGAAATGGTTTCGTCTTTGACGAAATGCTCCCCCTTGACGAGTGCTCCCTTTTGAGGAGGAGGTCAAGTAGTATAGAAAACCTAAGTGAAAGTATTGCAAGCATTTTTGCAATTGCTTTGCTTTGACGAAAAGCTCTCCCTTGTTGAGGTTGTCAAAGTCTTCATGCGTATTTTGAAAATCTAAAAAATAAAGGTTAGAAAACAAGTATATGGTTCATAATTTCCTGCAAATGAGATTCATATTAGTAAAGAAATATGTTTCTATTGCACGCATTCCACGGATCCTTCCTGTGAGGGATCCGTCTAGGAAAAATTGAGGGAACCGTGTACCTGTATTCTTTTGACAACAATGTGGATGTAAAAAGTGATGTTAACATAAAAAAGAGTTATTTATTATAGCACCAAACATATTCTCATAAATATATAGCATACAACATGTAGTTTCATTTAATAAAACATGAGAAATGATATGCATATTTCTAAAACTAAGAGAATGATACAAACATGTAGTACATTTTCTAACAATTCTAATTTAGGACTAGCAAAGAGCACCATTGCGCTTGCATTCCTAAGTTCTAAGGTGGATTAGATTTGTTGACCTCATCAAAATGCTCGATAAGGTGATAGAACATGAAACGTAATTCGTCACGTACTTCATGGACTAGTCCTTTGACATGTTGATAATGAAAGCAATCATTGCCATGGCTAGGAAATGGTGGTGGTAGGAGTAGAGTGGTTTGAGGTGGAAGATTTGATGAGGAAGGTGGATATTCCATAAAACATTGAGGGATTTGTGAAGGCACATTTGATAAGGTTGGAGGTGGTTCAACTAAGGGTGTATGTGTTGATGGTGGTGGTAGAGAAGTGTCTACTTCCATGTGATCGGGTTATTGATTTTGATGATTCCTCATAATCCAAAATGGACCATTTGAAGGTGATGGAGAAAAAGATACATGTGCAAGTGTTGTTTCAACACCAAAGTTTTGGTGAGGAGGTTGTTGTTGCACCATTTTCTCAATTGAGGAAAATGTTGGCAATGGTGGTGGATGAGATGGCCTAGGTGGTAAGTCCTCTAAGTTGTAAAGGTGTGGGGATGAGAGTGGAGTGGTGAAAGAAATAGCTCTAGGTACTAGAGGTGATGGTTTAGTGGAAGTAGGGGTGTTTGGTTTAGGAGGTATATTAGTGTTTGGCAAGGGTTGTCTTGTGGGAACAATCCTTTTGGGAATTAGTTTGATTGGTAGAGTTGGTTGTGAAGGAGTTCTAGTGTTTGAGGCTTTCACGGGTGATGATTCAGTTGAAGAGATTTCATGAATCACCCGAGCAATTTTTTTGGGAGGTCCTTTAGTAGATGAGTTAACACTAGGAGCTTTTCTCATGTTGAAATGGTAGAAAGGGAAGGTGTGAAAGGAGAGCTTTAGCTACTGAGAATGATTGTGTGAATGTTAAATTGGAAGTTCTAACACAAAAGGTTTATAAAGAGAAGGATTTAGTAAGTGAATTAAAGCTTGAGCCACTAAAATCCTTCAAATTGCAATGATTTGCATGCATAATAATTGACTACAGAGTTGCACTGATCAAGGAAGTCAATTAAGACAATGTGGAGTGTTCATATTTACAAAGAGGGTTAGAAATGATTGTTTTAAATAGGATTAGCTTAGTCTGTGCAGCCGGTTCCAACGGATCCCTCACATGAGGGATCCGTCTAGGCTAAACCTAGGGATCCGGCTCTCAAGAGCCAAGGAAAAGAAAGATGATGTTTTTGTAAGGTATAGTACCTATATATCTTGAGTGTTTCAGTCTCTTCAGGTGTCTAAAATGATATGAGACTTAAATGATCAAGTGTAATGAGTGAGGGTAGCTAATGATGTCTTTTATGGAAAGAAATGAGGTTTTTATGAACACCAATGGATGATCAAAGATGACACTAAGAATTTTGAGGGTGTCAAGTAGGGTCCAATGATCCTAGAGATCATATAATGATCTAAGGAAAATTTAAAAAATTTCTTAAAAATTATAAGAAATGAAAAACTAGTTTTTAGCGTATTTTGAGATAAAGATGACTAAAATCAATTTGCTAAATTGAGAGAAATATCAAACTAGGTGTTTTAGGATGAGAGGAACAATATGTGAATATTGGAGCGGAAATATGGTAAGTTTTGAAAAAGTGATAAATCAAAAATACCTTGAATGTGATCTTTAAGTCATCCATGAGTGGATGTGGGATCATATGAGCCTAAGGGAGACTTAAGTGATCTTAATGTAGCATGTTTAACTAGTCTAATAAGGTCTGGAAGATTGAATTGATGTGAAGATGTTTAAAAATCCATTTCTGTTTGCCCGGATCCCACGGATCCCTTACTTGAGGGATCTGGCTAGTTATAAGCCAGGGATCCGGCATTTGGGACAGAATACTCAACAGTGAACGTGCAATATTTTATTCTAGGTGTTAAGTTTTGAACCTAATGATTTCAACAGTAACTATACATGTATACAAGCAAGACATGGTAAGAGTGGCATGTAAGAACATCACATGATCAACAAACAATTTATTTCATAGGTATGATCAAGTTACAAAGGTAGATAAAAGACAAAGCCTAAGGATTGATTCTATTAAAGAAAAGACTATTTTTCTCATGTGTTATCATTTGATGGATTGTCAAGTGGGTTGTGAGTAGTTGATGATTCAGGAACGAAGAATGAAGTGATGAGAGATGTGTTCAAAGGTTCCATCATTTTGTTCACAAGTATATATTGAGGGCTTTAAAATTGAGGGTGATAGTACATGGCATGATGATAAAGGCGTGTTAGGAACATCCCATATGGAATTAGTTTGTCCCTGTTTCCTTAGAGGTTTACAATTCTCCTTGCGAAGAAGTAGGAAAGATTGTATGGTTGTTGAGTTACGAGACAGTAAATCAAGTGAGCACAACATGCGGGAAGTATCTCACAATTTCTTGTAAGACTCCAAACATTTTCACGTAGAATGACTGCGAGAGGTTTGAGCTCATCTCGGAGATCACATGTATAAATTATGTTTGGATTTGAGTAATTGGATTGAGGAGTGCATAGAAGTTGAGTTATCACTTAAGGAGAGGGTATGTATGAACAATATGGACTGTTTTCTTCACGATAGCTAAACGGAGAATCAAGTGACCAATCTTCGATGAAGGCACATTGTCCATAATTTGGAATTCGGAGAATGTGAGCAAATTTCTCAAGAGTCAAAACAAACTTTTGGTTTTTGATCCAAAACCATAGCGAGAGAGAATGATCCTCGTTATGAACGAGTTCAACTTGACGGAAGAATTCCAAAACAAACCGCGGACAAATTTTTTCATTGATTCCGAGAAGACCTTCTAGTCCTATGGTGCGGAATGAAGTGTTGATACCTTCTTAGAAGATTAGAGGTGAGTAAACAATACGCCCTTCATGAAAGTGACGAGTTTCGAGATTGTTGAACCCACGAACATGATTGCCCGGTGTGTTAGGCTCAAGAGATATATTTGGAATGTACACATAAGTGATTTGATGATCGAAGTCATACTCATGAGACATGATGAAACCTATAGACATGGAATGAATATTTTACATGAGTATGTTTTAGAACATAGTAAAATTTTAAGAGTGAGAATGTTTTTGATTAGTGATACTTCTAAGTAGTTTAATCCTTCTTTTAAATTATTGTTGAAATGATATGATCTCCTAATATTTTTATTGATTATTCTATTTTTATTAACAATGATATTTAACTTACTTTGTTTTAATATTATAGTAAGATTTTTCTTTCTATGGTAAGTTTTAAGAAATGGTTTTTATGTTGCATGAGTGTTCCGTCACCAGATCCACGGTTTTGCCGTTCCCTTTAAAAGGGATTAGGCTAGTTAAAACTTTAGGATCCGATTCAAGTAGCAAAAAAATGGATTTGACGTAGAATCTATTTTTGCAACTTTTATGTTATAAAGTGAAATTTGTTTTAGCCAATGTTAATTCTTAAGCATGCATTAATAATTTGAAAACATGTCAAGGTTTGAAATGTGCGAAAGAAAAGATATAAGAACACATTATGCGAAAAATAAATGAGATAAACTACGAAATTAATTATATTTCATTTCAATGCTTAAAGAAATACAAAGGATCGGATAGAGGATACAAATGTAGATCAATAAGACAAAGTACATGTCTGCATGAGAAAATTTGATCATGGGGTACACGAGAGCGATGAGCGAGATGATGATGAGCACGAGGGCGATGTAAACCATGACGATGAAGATCTTTCTTGATTTTGATTTCTCAAAGTGAGATGGTGAGAAGATGAAGTTTGAATGTGAGGTATTTTGAAAGTTTAAGATTTGAAAAATGGGGTTTGTTGGTGAGGGTTGATGATCGAAGGAGATTTATGGGAAAGGAATAATTTTTTGAGATTTGTGTTTTGTTTTATTTGTATTTAGAGTGATTTTATTTTTAGGAATTAGGTTTAGACAACACATATTGATATACCTAGGTTTAGACGGAAGATAACACATATGCACAAAGATTTTCTAATGAAGCCACGTATATCACATAAATATGTTTTGGATATGTAAATGAAAAAGAAATATAAACATATTAATTTTCATTTAATGACATGCAAACATACTCATATCTTTGCTAATGTTATTTAGAGATAAATCTTATGAAAGTCATACCTCTATTGCAATTTGAGTGTCCCTTACTTTTGACAAGTTTTATTAATGGAAAACTCCGGTTTCTTCGAGATCTTAGTTGGTAATATGTTTAGACAACTTTTGGAAAGGTTATCTTATTACCAAGGAATTCTGATGGCTTGCTTATTATGAGATTAACTAAAAAAAATGACAAGAAAGGTTAGTGCATTTTGTAAGACAAAATAAGATGTAAGAAAATTAATGTTTTCATCTAATCAACATCCAACAAGAGTATTCTTAAAACATAGTATTTGTTTTTAGAAAACATCCTTCTTTGTAGTTTTCAAACATACACGGATCATATCAAGTTTTTAAAGTACAATATACTCTAACAAACTTGGTAATGAAGCTCTTATACCAATTGTGGAAAACTAGAGGGGGGGGGGGTGGATAGTTTTACTGATTAAAACTTTGTTTTAAACTATTTAGATCGACTTATGTCAATCTATTTAATGTGTGTGTTGGATAATGATAGATAAGTATATAAGTAACTAAAGTAAAGATAAAGTGTTGGATCGATATACTTTAATCAAACTAACTTAACTAGCTTGTTAAGGTTTAACAACCTCGGATAAATCCTAAGTTATTAACAAAGAAACACTGAGCAATCTTTATCAAGTACGCGGAATTTACTTAACAAAGCTAAGAAGAATAACTTTTATTATTAACTCTAAATCTTCTTATTATGCAGATACACTAAACAACTTTAAGATTATCGAACTTCTCTCTAAAACTCTAAACAACTTGTGAATTTGTAAACTCTAAAACTCATAGACTCGTACGTCTAATGCCAATCTAGGAGTCCTTTTATAGGCTCAAGGATATCTAGTTGGTTTACAAATTGTAAACTTATACGACAAGTAATCTAATACGTAATATTCTAGAGTTATACTTTCCATAAAACGAATATAACAAGTTCTTTGTTCTTGCAGTACTTTGACTTCATTGCAGTAAGACTTTGACTTTATCTTTAGCAAGTACTTTGACTCTTTGACTTTTTCCAGTATTTTTGAAACTTACAGTACTTTCATGTCTTCAGCACTTTCATATCCCAACAATCCTCCCCTAACTTGAATTCTACTTGCTTGACTTCAAGTTCCTTTGTGAATGTATCTTTAATAGCTTCATCTTTAAGGACATATTGTTTCTATGTCTTTGAACTTTATCTTTGTATTTTCTGTGCTTGTCAAAGTATCTCTAGAATTATTCTTTCACAAGAAGATCCAGAAGCCCCATCTTTTCAAAGCAACACAGAACATATGACAATTTGTACATTAATTCGTTTAAGTTGAATACTATTCTCATCACTTCCGGTGTGTTAACCCTGTGAGAGGTGAAACATTGAAAATTTAATGGATTTAGATCTCTTTACCAAAGCCATTAACTCTAGAGTAGCCAAATGTTTTGGTGTGTAAGACCATGGTACATTGATAGCCATATGATTTTTAGCAAATCATCACTATCAAATGATTTGTCTTTACCAAAAGCTGTACCCTTTTGGACTAGTTAGTTCTTCTATCTAATGGTGAATTAATTACCAATAATGGTTTTTCCACAGCCTTTACCACAAACCATTTTCTTGTGGGCTAGCCAACTCTTCACATTAACTGATATGGTGAGTTGATTACCATACAACTTATTAGCAAGTTGTCAACTAAAACGGATTTGAAATATCTTTACTAGAGCCGTTTGCTCATGGATTAGCCAATCCTTTTGTAACCATGGTGGATTGATGACCTATTGATGTTTCCATCTCAAAAACCATTTATTTCATTTAACCTTTGTTTCAAAATATTTGTTACTTAACAAAAGATTTCTTACAAAAATTACTTAACTGGTTTAAAAAGCTGCAAGCAGTACTTTGATGGAAGTACTGTTTGATCAGCAGTACTTTGAACTGGAACTTGAACTTGCTCTTCATCATCTTGAATGTTCTGTTCTTCAGTCTTTTCATGTTCTTCAGTACTTTCAGGTTCTTTCTCCTTCTCAACATCTTCTTTCAAATTTTCTTCTTCTAAATTCCTCCCAATTGGATTGAAGATTGTTGGTGAACCTTTTGCTTTTCCTAGACTGCCTTTGCTCCTTCTTCTTTGATTTGACCCAGATACGAAATTCTTGAACTAATGGCCACACAAAAGTCTTTAGCCTTCTAAACTTTAGTTTAAATTTCTTTATCTGCTTGGCTTGAGCCTTAGTAGTCTTTTTCAACTTAACCAACTCCCTTGTCAAAACATAATTATCTAATGTTATTTCTTCAGGAGGTATGGTATGTGAATCCTCTCCTTGAATTGGTGAATGTTCCTCTGATTGAGAAGCAGAACGATCTTTGTGGAGATGGAGAAGGTGAAACCGCAACATCTTCTTGAACTTCAAGACTGGGGAAGCGTACCTTGTGGAGATGCAGTACCTTCTTTTGATGCAGCTTGTTGAGAAGCAAGACTTGCAGATGCAGACTTGCAAGTGCAGAGACTTGCATGCAAAGACTTAGCTTCATCATCTTCAAGATCGCTCTAACACCTGAACAACTTCCATCATAGAAGTTAAGGGAGTATCTTGACCCCTAAATAAAACACTCCGTTTTGCCATAAAGGTAAAAATCTTCGATTGTTGAACAATAACAGTGTAAGTCTGTAGGTTTTGGCACATCAACAAGTTGCTTGTTCAAGAAAACCTGTATAAACCTTGGGTACATTAGCCAAGTAGATCCATGTGAGATATGTGAGAGCATTCCATCCAGTATTAGCCTTGAGAAGTTAAAACCCCGATCTGTAGCTAACCCAACTATAGCAGATGCTATATTTGACCCAAAATGCTCCCAAGAGGTACTCTTAGCACTTATGCAATGGAGCAACACATGAACCAAAAATTTCCAATGGGGACAAAATAGTTGTTTCCTAAATGTTTGTTCATTCAAAGATCCTTCGTAACCAATATGTCGAAAAGTATCCCATATCAATCTATTATCAAACCGTATAGCTCCATCTGCATCATTGAGCAATAAATCTTTCTTATGGAGGCTTCAGAATCTTAACAGTTCTTCCAAAGAATCGTTGATCAATATAATATTCATCATTCTCCATGTTATTCCTAGCATTAGCCCAAAATTCTTGAATCCAAGGCTCAATTATATCCGGCTCCACTAAAAGAGCATAACTGGCATAACCCAATAAGATAATCGATCATATCATGAAAAACCACATTCGCCTCAGTCTTTTCCAAATTAGCTACCATATTATGCTTTGAAACGGTTGGACGATTAGCCATTGTTGAATACGTGAGCACAGAAGAGATATAATCGAATAATTTAGAGAAGATGAGAGAATTATGGAAAAGATTCTAATGTATCAATATGAGAGGGAAAATCGGAGAATAGTTATTTATAGGTGAGATTTAAAAATCACAGCCATAAATACCAAAGTTACCGTTAGAATTAATTACCTCTCAATATTATCTGTTGGAACAAGACTTTAATAAGACAAATAGTACTTTCCACGTATAAAGATTTCCCAAGCAGACTTTCTGGAAAAACACGATTTTCCAAATTCTTCCTAGAAAAACTAAGTATAACTAAATATCCTCCCCTCAAGCAATACACAGGACTATACTAATACTAAATAGTCCTCTCCTTAAATGTAGCTCAGTAGTTAATCATGCCAATGCTCACCACCAAGTGATTGAATCTTGAAACATCAAATCCTTTGGTGAGTAAGTCAGCTACATTATCATCTGTGTGAACTTTAACCACATTAATGATCCTATGCTCATAGCAATCTCTGATAAAGTGATGCCTAATATGTATGTGCTTGGTCTTGGAATGATAAACTGGATTCTTCACAATACAAATGGTACTCTCATTATCAATATTGATAGGAGTATTCTTGAAATTGAATCCATAGTCCAAGAGTTGATTCTGCATCCACAAAACTTGTTCACAACAGCCTTTGCAGCCACATATTCTCTTCAAGAGAGGATGTTGCTACAATTGTTTTTATTTCTTACATTGCCGTGACACTAACCTTCTTCCAAGATATTGGCATCCTCCATTGGTTGATCTTCTATCATAGTTATCACCGCATAATCACTATCTGAAAAAGCTTCTAAGTGAAAAGGTGACTATTTTGGATACCACAACCCCAACTTTGGTTGTTGCTTCAAATAACGGAAGATTCTCTTCAATGCATTCATGTGAGAGATCTTTGGTGAGACTTGATATCTTGCACATAAACAAACTGCAAACATGATATCGTGCCTTGATGCAATTGAGATACATAAGAGAGCAAATTATTGATCTCAGATAACTTGACTTCAACAAGATGTCCATCTTCATCTTTGCCCAATGAATTGATAGATTTAATAGGTGTAGTAACAGTCTTCATGTCATCAAAATTGAACTTCTTAAGTATGTCGTAAGAATATACTTGTCTTGACTGATAAAAATACCTTCCTTTTGATCAAGCAACTCAAGTCCCAAAAGAAATTCAACTCTCCCATTGAACTCATTTGAAATTCTTCTCGCATCGCCTATTCAAACTCTTTAACCATAGACTGTTTGGTAGCCCCAAAGATGATATCATCAACATAGACTTGAACTAACATGATATCTTTTCTTGTCTCTCTTGATAAACAAAGTCTTGTCAATAGCTCCCCTTCTATATCCATGTTGCAATAAGAATGTAGAGAGTCTCTCATACCAAGCTCTAGGTGCCAGGCCATAAAGAGCCTTAACCACCTTGTAGACTTTGTTTGGGTGTTTAGGATCTTCAAAACCGGGAGGTTGTTTGACATAAACTTCCTCTGTAATCTTGCCATATAAAAAGGCACTCTTGACATCCATCCGTATACTTGAAATCCCATATAAGAAGCAAAAGCAAGAAATATTCTAATAGCTTCTATTCTGCTACCGAGCAAACACTTCATCATAATCTACTCCTTCTTCTTGTCTCAGAGTCTGTGCTACTAACCTTGCCTTATTCTTGATAACATTATGATGAGTGTGTAAATACTCATCATTTTTACAAATCAACCGCAAACGCTTTAAAAATGAATGCATCAAAATATTGAAAATATTTCAAAATTGCATTTTATATGTTTCAGATGCAAAATGTTCAAAATCAGATGAAAATGAGCTAAGTTTGCATAATTGGCGCCAATCCCAAGTTTCAAAGTTGTCAAAAATAGTCCCGAGCCATAATTTCAAGTAAAATCACCAAAGGTCCTTTTTAAATCATAACTTGTCAAAATTAGTCCTTTGGTGAAAAATATAAAAGTTTGAGAAAATTACAAGTTTGGTCCTCCAACTTTGAAATTTGGCAAAATGGCCCCGGAAATTTGAAAATGTCAAGTTTGGTCCTTGCACTATTGAAACTTGTCACTTGTGGTCCCTTGGAGTAACTTTGCATAATTGGCGATGTAGTCCTTGATTTTCGAAATTGCATAACTAGTCCTTGTGATATTAAACCTTTTAAACCCTTTGGACTATGTCATAACCACATTGGACCCCTGTCTTATTACCTTTGGACCCCTGCCACTTAACCCATTTTGACCCCCCTTGCAATATTAAAAACAATCAAACCCGCCAAAGTCTCACCCCCTCCACCTGCTTCTTCTGCCAAAACCCTGCACCACACAACCCCCCCCCCCCCGCTCATTTTCCACCCACCTTGTTCCCTCCAAACATAAGAATACAAGATACATTGATTACTTCACTCTCCTAACACTCAATCTCAACCCAATCAAGTTAAATCTCAATTTCCCCAAATGCATCTATGGCCAAAAATCACTTGGGTCATCCAATGGTTGTAAACACAAATTGATATGTTCGTGAAAGAGAGAGAAAGAAGTTTGGAATATAAAAGGGAGCAAGAGGAGAGAAGAAAAGTAGTAGAATTTAGTTTTAATAATTCTTAATGTCGTTTTTCTTATCTATGTCTTAATTTAGCTTAAAATCTGTAATTTTGTATTTCTATGATCCAAACTCAAGTTAATGTACCATTGTAACTGCTTTTAAGGATCAAATTCAAGGTTTGGTTAAAATTCTCATTATTGTGTTCTACCGTTGGAATTTTCAAATTCATGCTCTTATATTTAAGCTTCCAATAGCTTCTTTTCTCACTTAAACAAGTTTATTTAAGCTTGTTATAGTTTTTGATTAACCTTGGAATCAGTTTCAAACAATTCTCAATTATAGTCAACAAAAGTCAAAATGGGTACATTTAGCAATGGTGATGGATATTGGGTTGATGTCAGGATGATATTGGGTTGTAATAGACTAGATTAGGTTAGGTTGGGTTCTGGTTTTAGCTTGCATAATGGACCGACGTGGTGAGTGATCTCATTTTTCACTTTTCATGCCATTTTTGCATTTCATGCTTATATGAATATATGTGGTCACCAATAAGTTAAACCTGTTTCTATAGTTTTATTTAGGTCTTATAATATCAGTTTGATCCATAAAATTAGCTAGTGTAATGTTTAGTTTCATTTTAAAATTCAAAAAAGTGATATATGGGTGTTTGAATTGTCGACTACCCTGACTTTGAGGCCTAAGTGGTAGGAAATTGTAGTCTCATGTTTGTGTAGTTCTAGTTAACTCATTTCTATCTTAGTTTGTGCTTGCAAAACTCCATAAGTCAAAATTGTATGAGAATCAGTCATAATCCTTCTCATTTGAGATTTACAATGAGTTGACCCTTGTTTTGTGTTCAAATTCAATAAACATAGCTAGCATTAGTCTTATTTCATCTATTAAGTTCATAATCAGTCCAAAAATCAAGATCAAAACTCACTTAAGTCAACCTTTTCAGTTTTGTCAAAAGTCAAAATATGCAAAATCTCAGTTTTGGTCAATCTAAGATGATTTTTCATGGGCTCATTCTTGGGTCAATCTAAATGAAACTTGTGGCTTTTAAAAGTTCTACTGCTCTAGTTTCTTGTTATCATTTTTGTACAATTTTGTGAATTTTCTATAAGCTTCTAATAAGCCTGTCAAAATGGACCTAAGTGTTCTCGCGGGGCATTGAATCAAGCAGGACTTGGCCAAGTTTTGCAGAGTGTGCATTAGGTTCATTGAGCTCTCTAGGTCTAATCCTTGGTTTGCATGTTCCTAGCCAGATCCTCTCTAGGTCCCTTTTTCTGCTTTCAGTTTCCAAATTATTTTAGTGCTTATTTCTTGCCAAGAGTCCCCCCTGTATCATATGTTTTAGCCATAAGCTCTAATCATCAATCTGATCAATCTTGCATATCAGAGGTCAAGGCTTGTTGATTCTAGTTGCATTTGGTCATTTTTAGCTTATAGTAGCTTGTGTTTCAGTGTGGTACTTGTTTTGTCCCATTTGCTTATTCAAGTGCTTATTTCAATAAGCATTTACACATCAGCTCCATAATTCCACACATAAGCACTTGTTTTTCCATTTTTCCTAGTTTCCTTATATTATTTTAGACTTTTCCTGAAAATTTCAGATTTTTCCAAGCTTGTTTGCTATTTTTCTTGATTTTAAGTAGTTTTAAGCATTTTAATTAGCTTTTAATACAAAAATTCAAAAAGGTTCAAAAAAAAATAAGTTTTCATTTTTCTTAGGTTTAGATAAATATAAAAAGTAAAAAGTAATTTTCCAGATTTTTCATAGTTTATTTTGTAATTTTTAATAATTTAATTAGTTTTTAATAGTTTTTAATTCATAAAAAAATAGAATAATAATCAGAAAATTACAAAAATAGTTTTGAAAATTCTATTTTGATATTTTAGATTTTTCTAAGTCTTAATTTTTCTAGCTTTATTTCCTAATTTCTTGTATTTTAGGCTATTATTAAATAGTTTAAAATAGTTTTTAATTAATAATAATTAGAATAATAGTCATAAAAATAATTTTCTTTTTCTATAAATTTTATTTTATCATTAGGTTTGTAAAAATGTCATTTTCATATTTTTAGGACTTTATTTCTTAGATCTCACTTTTTATTTTGTACGTTTACGTAATTTTATTTAAACGTAAGTTTTAAGTTTTAAACGTTCATCATTTTAAATATAGTGATAGCGTTTATTTAATAGATTTTATCTTTTTAACTTTCTTTAATTTGCATTTAAGCCGTTGTAATTTGTTGGCTTTTTCCGTAGTTATAATCATATACCAAATCCCTTTTTCGTTCAAATTTCTCGATCACTATACGTGTGATAATCCATTGCATAAATACGACATAACGACCAGAAACACTATACTCCCCAGATCCTCATTGCATTCGTAGCTTAGGCAGTTTTAAGCTTATTACTCCTCGCCATTCACAGTGGGGCTTGAGGATTTACTGACCTGCTTTTAGACGCATCACATTACCTCTTTCATCCCGACTTAAAAACCCATCTTGTTCCAATAACTCTCTTCCCATAGATCACATAAAACCCAAACTTCTTGAAGTTTAAATTGAAGAAGTTCTTCCCGCATAGCTTCAACCCATCTTTAGTCAACGCTTGAGCAATATTCTTGGGTTCCTCTTGAGAGATAAAACAAGTAAATAAGCATGTTTGATGGTCCTTATGATTTAGCCTGTTTTGTTTATACACAAAGCTAGGTAAAGCATTGTGAGGTGTAGAGAAAGTCTTAGCTCTGTGTCTAGTCATCACTCCGTAAGGGACCAATGATTTGATCAGTAGGATGATTCTTATGAATTCTTAAGCTTGGAGACTGTGGAACTCCATAAGTATCCTCCAAATTAGTAACATCAACACCTTCATTGGAATTTGAGAAAATACCTTCATCTTCAAATTCATCATCGGCTTTCTAATCCGTGCATGGTAGGATCATCCAAATAATCTAAAGTATCGCAACCGTGCAAAGAAGATTTTGTTCGAAAGTACTGCCCAAAGTAATGGAGAGTACTCATAGCCTTGTTCTTCTTCTTAGCCTCTTCATAAGCTCTCCTTTGTTCATCAGTGTAAGAATGTGCTAAAACATCTTGAAGAAGCATCCGATTAAGTTCCTCTTGAATAGATTGATCCTCGCCAGATAATGAGGATTTTGGTGCAACAAGATACTTTGTTGTGGAGCAACAGACTTTGCTTTGGAACTTCAAGATTTTGTTTTGGACTATAGGATCTTCATCGTGGACAAGATCGTGTCGAATATGATCTCCATGAACAACATATTGTAAATCTTCTCCATTGTGCACGGTTGATTTTTTCTCTAACGGTACATAGTTCATAGAAGGAGTTAAAACTTCAAGATCAAACATCCAATCAGGTCCTTTACCTTTCTCATCGTCTTGATCTTCTAAAAACTCAACATGAAGACAATCTTGAACCTTCTTAGTAACTCTCATATATACTCTAAAGCCCTTACTGTTAGTGCAATAACCTAATAAGTATCCTTCTTCAGACTTGCCATCAAACTTCCCTAGATTATCAATTGTATTTAAAATAGTGAGAGGGCATCCAAAAGGCTTCATAAAACGAATGTTGGGTTTATTGCCCATCACAATTCATAGGTGTCTTCATCTATGGTTTGGTGGATCTGAGACTCTCATAGTAGTAACAACAGCGATTTACGAACAAAATAGATGGGAATCCTAGCATTGTTCTTTTGCTTCAATCAAGTCTATTATTTCTCCTCTAACACCATGGTGTTCTTGCAATACTAAATTCCCTCTTTATGCCTTTGTTTGCACAAAATTCATCCATAAGCTTGTTCTTGAATTCAGTCCCATTATCACATCTAATACCTCTAACATTGGAAGTTTTCAAGGGCTATAATGAGAGTCTGAATAGCATCAAAAGTATCATCTTTAAAACCCAAGAAAAATACCCAACCTGAATCTATCAGAATTGTTACAACTAAGCAGACTTTTCTTGTTTAAACTTGCCACGAAAAGTGTCCAAACAAATTCATGTGTAACAGCTCCAAAGGTTCTCTAATAGTCCTCTCCTCAAGCTTCTTGCAGGAAGCTTTGTGTTGTTTACCCTTCTTGCATGCCAAGCATGATTGATCATTCTTGTAAGTCTTTAAAGGTAAACCTCTAACTAGATTGCCTTTGACCAATTTGTTGATATTCTTGAAATTAACATGGCCCAATCTTCTATGCCATTGATGTACCTCTTCAGATGTTGCTTTAGCCACCAAACATGTGGCTCTTCCATAAGAATGTAGACTCTTCATGTCTAAGCTATACACATCATTTGTCCTTGGTACTCTAAGAACTACCAAGTCATCATCCAGTGGCTTAAAGGATGACTGTGTGCGTGAATAACACAGATGATTTTATCACAGATTTGTGATACTGACAATAATTTGAACTTAAGCTCCTTCACATATCTAACATTCTCAAAATCTATAAGCCCTACTTTGATAGTTCCTTTTCCAGTAATCTTTCCTCCATTAGGATCATTTCCAAATGCAACTCTTCCTCCACTAATATTTCTAAAATCGATAGATCTTTTGTCTCTGTCATACTTCCAGAGCAACCACTATCCACAATAAGATGATCTTTAAGCTCCTCTTCCGGGTTGCCCAAGCACAAAAACAAAAGAGTTAGTGACCTTTAGGAACCCAAGCCATTATCGACTTGGTTCCCTTGTGGAGTTACAAACTCAAATTCTTTGAGTATGTAATTTTCACTATCTTTCAAAACATGATCCAGAATTATCTTTTGATTTTTAGCATGTGGATTTTCAAAACTTTCTGGTTTTTCAACACAACTTTCTTTTACAAGATCATTTGCTTTTTCTTGTATCACAAAAACATCGATTCATTTTTTGAAAGTACCATGTGTTTCTCAAGATTTTCCTCTTAACCCATTCTGTTTAACACATTCTGTGATCTAGATCCCCTATGTGAATTGTAATACCTTCTAGGTTGATAGTGAGATCTCCTAGGACTCCTATTCCAAATAGTGTGATCGTATCTTGTTTACTGAAGCAAAGTACTTTGAGAAAGTACTAGTTCAATTAACAATGTATTTTGAAAGTATCGTGAGATATCTGAAGGTTTTGAAAAAGATCTTCTTTGGTGTGGGTATCTATGATCCGATGAGAAATTTCTGTGATTGACCCTATTTGAATTATTCCAAACTGGTTTGTGCTCTCTAGGTTTCGATTGACTGCACTGTTCTTTGGAAATTTTATAAGGTATTCTGAGTGATGTTCACAATCCTTGATTAAATGAGTAGGACTAAAACACACAAAGCACGCTTTTGACCCATATTTCCAAAGTGACTTCTTCTATGTCTATGCCCAAAATTATTTTGCCTTCTTGGTGAATGATGAAAACTGTTTTGACCAAAGTTATCCCAAAAAGGTTTTAAAGATCGCTGTTTTGAAAAGGTTTTGTGAAGGTACGCTTGTGGAGCGATACTTTGATTTGAAGGTACCTTGATTTTGAACATTATTTTCAAAACCTTCTTTGGGTTTTCGACCTAGATTGAGCTACAAGCTTTTTCCTAAACTCTAGACTGTCTACTCCAAAACGAAACATCGTGCCTAGGGGTTGATGAATGCCAGTAGGATGGGGAACAACATGATAACCATTATCTTTCTTATACTCAGGAGGTGGTTCACTTATTGAGCCCTCATTACTAGATGTATCTACATAATTAATGAGTTCATCATCACTAGTGGTTATATCCTCAAACTCACCTTCATCCTGATCACTAGGTTGGTTTTCATCTATGTTACTAAAATCCATTCCAAAACCTAATCCAGTTTTAAGGTAGGCTCTTTTCTGCTTTTGAACATAAGTAACATGTGATGCATCAGCCACCCCAAGCAACAAACTTAGCTAACAAATCATCTCTTTCCTTAGTCAATTTCTCAATTTCAGCAATTTTACAGTTTAATTTCCATTCACTTAGTTTTAACCGTAATCCTGTTGTTATATTTTCAGCCCAAGCTCCTTCATTAGTTTCATGTGCTAAGATTTTGGCTTCCATAGATTCTAAGGTTATTTGATAACCAACTACCTCGACCTCCAGCCCTAACACAATTATTCTTTTCAATCACATAACGTTAAGTAATTTTTCATAAAAATCATAATGTTTGAGCATACCTCGAGATAGGAGATGACTTGGTGAAGTAGCCACCATTGCAAGAAGAACAAGATCATCTTCACTTTCCTTGCTCCAATCAAATCCTCAAAAGCCATCATCGATTCCAAAGCAAAGATGTTCAGTTCCTCATTAAAAACAAGCAAATTCAATGCTTCCACCGATTCTTCAACTACTTCTTCGCTACCATACAAGAAATCACTGGTTCATCATCAAACTCTTCACCCAGTCAACTTCGATAACTTCTCGAGCAACCAAAGCCTTTGTTTTAGTAATTGGAATTTTTGAGCTCAAGTTTTGGCTTCTCGTGATGTCCTGCTTGCTTGATACTTAGCAAACCTCGCATTCCCTTGCAAAGTGACCAGTCTTTTGACAATTGAAGCATTCAATTTTGGATTTGTCAAAAGTTATTCCCTGCTTTGGTTTGAAATCAATGCTTTTGCCCTGCCTTCTTCATGTACTTTTTGATCCTTGCAAAGGATCATAGAAACTTGCCACCTGATATCAATTTCTTCAAGTGCATCTTCTTCAATCTGTGCTAGATCTTCTTCATAAGTGACAGTTAAACTAGCTTGTTGTGCAAAGAATGAGCACATAACTTCATCTGAATGCATAGTGGTAGTTGGTGGGTCTGGCCGAAAGCATATGAGGGGGTGTAAACAAAGTAAAGACTTGAGAAACAATACTTTTGATGGAAGTACGCTTTCTTTTCGATGATAGAAAAGCAATACTGCGGAGACTTGGAATTTGTGTGACCACTCATCTCATGCTCATACACCTTCAGTTGATGATAGAGATCATCAAAGTCCATGACATCCAAACCTTGTTGTCCTTTGATCATTGTAGCAATCACATGCCATGTAGATGGCAGACTCCTTAGAAACTTTAAATTAGCATCCTCAATCGATACTTCGCCTTTGTATAACTCCAACATGTTGAGGAGATTTTGAAACCTATCATATGCATCATCTAGACTCTCTCACCAACCGTGAAAGTTTCAAACTGTTGTTTCAAAGAAATTTCTGTGCATCTTCTAGAAGCTTCATTCCTCCAAATCTGGTCTTGAGCGTTCCGTGAGTCGCTTAGCATCTTTAGCATCATGAAATTTGAGAAGATGACCATCCTGAATGGCGATAATAGAATGTTTAGTGCCTTCTCTTGATTCCTTAAGGTTGCCGCAGTAAGACAGCTTAGGTGCTTTGGGTTGTCCAGGAACATCAATGGGTTCTGGAACTACTTCATTCCCATTAACAATTACATTCCATAGAGCATGGTCTGTAATGGCAATATATTGCCTCATCTTCATGCACCGTAGATCATATTCTCCTTCGATTATTGGAATTCCGAGTGAGGTGATTGAGGGTGGTGGAACGCCAAGTCGACATCTTGAATATTGTTGTAGTAGGGTTTCTTCCTAGTCAGAGTTTCCACACAAGCTCTAATACCACTTGTTGGATCGATATACTTTAATCAAACTAACTTAACTAGCTTGTTAAGGTTTAACAACCTCTGATAAATCCTAAGTTATTAACAAAGAAACACTGAGCAATCTTTATCAAATACGCGGAATTTACTTAACAAAGATAAGAAGAATAACTTTTATTATTAACTCTAAATATGCTTATTATGCAGATACACAAAACAACTTTAAGATTATCGAACTTCTCTCTAAAAGTCTAAACAACTTGTGAATTCGTAAACTCTAAAACTCATAAACTCGTACGTCTAATGCCAATCTAGGAGTCCTTTTATAGGCTCAAGGATATCCTAGTCGGTTTACAAATTGTAACCTTGTACGACAAGTAATCTAATACAAAATATTCTAGAGTTACAATACTTTAGATAAATGAATATAACAGTTCTTTGTTCTTGCAGTACTTTGACTTCAGTGTGCAAGACTTTGACTTTATCTTTAGCAAGACTTTGACTCTTTGACTTTTCCAGACTTTGCAAACTTACAGACTTTCATATCTTCAAGACTTTCATATCTTCAAGACTTTCATATCCCAACATAAAGAGTAAAGGAACACAAAACCACAACACGAGTATTTATAAGTGGTTCGCTACAAGGACACCTTTCTGCCCTACTCCACTCCCGAAAGTACCCTACTCGAGAGTTCGTAGCACTTACACAACACAAGTCCTTAATGTAGCGAGAAGCCTTCACAAATACGCCTACTCTTTATCCTGTACAAGGCTAGACAATCAGTTCTTCCACGAGGTAGAACCAAACTTATCACAACGCCACCAACACTTTATCCTAAGACAAGGCTAGATACCGAGTTCACAAAAGGAGGAACTACTACCCAACACTACACCACAACACAACTACTCCAAAGGAGACACACTCCTTGTTACAACACTAGAAGGATATCTATATCCTTTAACCCAAACTATCTATATTGTACGTCGATGCACCATATCCATGTACACCCTTGGCACCTTTTACTAATGCCTTTGACACAATTCTCGCACCTTTCACAAATGCCTTCAACACAACACTTCTATGGAGGAGGAAAGAACTATAAACGATACCCTTTAGTGGTCTTGATGATGACGGCTTAGCAACTCATGACTGAGCTTGCACGTCTTCAAGAGGTGGTGATCTCGCCTTTAGAAGAACATAGAGAATCACACAAACATAAAACTACATAGAATGATCCTTTAGATCAGAGGTTAGAGATGTTACTATTAAAGTATGTGTAAAAGTTGTGGTGAGCAAGAGAGAAATGGCTCACTATTTATAGACAAACTTGTCTACTGTCCTAGGGATCCGACTACTAGGTCAGTTTAGTCCGGATTTCTTGTTGAAATCACTCCTAAACCTTAATTCAAGTGTTAGCTTCTCATATGTAATAGGTAGCTTATTATGGCCTTTATGTTTGTTTAAGGTCAAGCTTATGTAGAAGGCCCATGCTTAGGCCCATGTCCATAAGGAAAGGGAAGGAGTAGGAGTGTTGCCCTAGTTCCTATAAATACTATGTAATAACCCTCATTGAGGGTTGGTTGTTCAAGTTTTTCTTTCATTCACATCTTACGCCGTAACCGGCCCTTATCATAACGTGTGAGTGTTTGGTTTACTTGTTCAATCCTTTTATCTCTTCTTGTAAGCTTGTATTGTAAATCTAGTGACCTAACAGTGGTATCAATCGCCTACTAGTTGGGTGAAACATTTTGTTTTTGAAGTTTGTTCTGGTCTTACGCGTGAAACGTGGATTGATACTTTGGTTCGCTTAAAAACGTTTTTTTACACTTTTGAATCCAAGATTCTTGTACTTTCAACGTTTTAAGGTGTCAAAATACTTGTTTTTGGCAAAAAGTTTCAAACTTTGCGTGGATCGTGGTTTTTAACTAGTTTTTATACGAGGGTTTCAACCTATGCATAATCGTTTTAAGAGTTGGATCATCAAGTTTAACACTTTTGTGTCTTTTGGTGTTATTGAAGCTATTTCATCACACAAAAACTGGTTTAGAAACATATTTGGGCATTATCATTTTTACGAGTAATCCTACGCGTAGCAAAACCCTAAAACTACGCGTAAGGATTTCCTTGGTTTGATCTTCGTTTTCGTGGTTTACTCCGTGTTTTCTTGCTTGGATAAGCCCGAAAATACGTCGACTTTGGATATCTTTTGCATTGTGAAGTGTAAAAGATCACTTGGGATAAAACCCTAAAATTACGCATAAGCATAGAGCTTACGCGTAGAAATCCTACGCGAAGATTCATCTTACGCCTAAGCCTAGTCTTACATAAGATAATCCACGCCTAACTTTCTACTTAACTTTGTGTCTACGCGATAACTTTAGCTGCCTTTTTCCTACTTACGCCAGAAGCTAAATCTACGCTAACTCTGATTGTTACGCCGTAACTTTGGTGTTTTTACTCATAAGTGCTACTTGGCTATTGTAATTTCTACGCCTAAGGATACTTCATCAACAAAGGTTCATTCGACTACAAAGATCCATTTTACCAACACAAGTTTATCAACATGTCACAACCACCATACTCTAACTATTTCCCTTACACTTATTCTCAACGTCAACAACAATTAAGTCACAACATCAACAATGGAATCAACAACAAGCAATTTATCAACAACAATTTAATCAACAACATACTCCACAACTTGCCGCAATTCCACAACCTCAAATGGTTCAACCACCACCAAGTCTTCAAGTTCAACCCTACACAAATGAATTCAATCAACATCCATCAAGGAACACTATGAAGGAACCCACTTGGTTTGCAAAGATGTGTGAAGCTTTAAGCGGCCAACAATCAATTCATGAGGCTGGATCACTTGATAGACCTCCAATGCTCACTCCAGAAACTACGATCAATGGGTCATAAGGTTCTTTAGGTTTTGTGATCTAAAGAAGCCACATGGAAAGTTCTTAAAGAAGGTTATCTTGAAAGGTCCATTTGAGATGCCTATGTCATCGTACCGAGATCCAAATGCTATTCCACCAAGAGATGAACAAACAAACATTGCTACTGCTTGCACTTGAATCCTCAAGAAATTCTACACTATGAAGATGATGAACTTGCAATGCAATACATCCTCTTAGGATTACCTAACCCAATTCTTCAAAGTGTTGATGCTCAAAAGATGCAAAGGAAAATGGGATCATATTCATCTTCTTATGGAAGGATCAGTACTCAATCAGGAGGATTTGGAATCCAAAATTTACTTGGCTTATGAACACTTCATGATTGAACCGGGAGAGACACTAGAGTCCTATCATCATCGATTTTCAGACATCATCAATGATTTGGATAAACACAACATCATCATGCCAAGAATTGCAGTGAATACTAAGTTCTTGAGTAGTCTTGGTCCTGAATGGGAGAAGTATGTCATTTTTCTCCGTGCGCTAAGAACATGCATCATTCAACATATGGATTGTTGTACGATTACTTGAAGCCTCATGAAAAGGAAGTTGATAGGGAAAGGATTCTCCGTGCTCAAATTGCTCCAACCACACATCCGGAAAATCAACAACTTGCCTTATATGCTCAAAAGCTTATTCTCCTCAACCAAGAACTCAACCAATCAATAATCACATCATATGATCCTTCACAACCTCACTCTCAAACTCAATTGGTTCCATACAACAACAATGCTCAAGCAACTTGTCGCTGAAGCTAATGAGGAATCCGATCCGCTCAAGCACCGCAACAAGGATTTGCTATGATTGCTAATGCCTTTAGCCGTTATACCAACAAATCCAACAACCGTATTCGATCCTCATCTAACACAAGGAATCAAGCTGTTGTGAACAATGGACGAGTTGAAGTTCGAATCGGTTATGGTCGCCGATGGGCTGGTCAAGGGTTTAATGTCAGTGGGTAGGAATAACAATCAGCTCAAGTGGTGGAACAGGAAATGCTCGTAATGGGTTGAATGGTCTTCGATGCTACAACTGCAATGAGAAGGGACACTGGCTAATGCATGCCCAAAGCCAAGGACTGGGGCGGCTTATTTCAAAGAGGCTCTTCTTTTGGCTCTTAAGGATGAAGTGGTGGAACTCTCACGACAAAGAACGAGCTTTATGGCAAATGCGCACTGTGATGATGATATGGAGGACTTGCGTGCCAATGCAACTGTTATGTTGATGGCTAATATGCATGAGTTACACATGAGTGACACAGCCCAAGTGATGACATCGATGGCTTGTCTCGTGTACCGAACAAACCATATTTATCTCGATCTCATATCTCCGCCAACATCCGGAATCCAAGCAAGCTCAATGTTCAAAATGAGTCGCCCACATCTCATTCCGACGATTAACTAAGACCCCAGTTATATTTGACGATCAAGATGACCTTATGGTTTCTTTGATAATCAAATTGACTCGCGGGTTATACTTGAGGATCTCAAGAATGATCATGTTGTGACTCACGTTGAACACGCCAACTTTTGCCTCATCCGTTTTGCTCGCTAATACAAGACCAACAAACCATAGTGGAAAATGTCATGCCATTAATCAGACTTGAAAAGCAAAATGCATCTGTAACCAAGGATTTTGAATGTTTACAAAAGCAACTCAACTTTTTCAAAACTCAAGAAAACGTGAAAACGGTTTTGAAGCAGCCTTTGCCAAATCTTATCAAAACGAAAAATATTTAGAAAGAGTGATGATGCTATCTAGCTTAAGAATGCTTTGTTGTCCGAAATAGAACAATCAAACATGAACATAAACAGCAAATTAACGCTCTCACCTTGGAAAATCAAAAAGCTAAGGCCGAGTTGTTAACTTGTCAAAACAGCTTCTCGCATACAAAAAGCATTCAACGAAACTAATAGATGATCATCTTGAAGAAATCATCGGCTTGCAAAACAAACTTAAAGAGTTTAAAACTGTTGTTTACAAACATGGCGAGTCGGTCACAGCCATTGAAAAGTTTACTTAAAAACCCAATCCAAATGGATATGGACCGAATCTTGCCGACACAAACCTAAGCTTTCAACCAAAGCATTCAAACCAAATCCCGAAGTTTCCAAAAGGTAATATAAAATTGATAATTTCATATGAGTGTTGTTGAATATAATCGCCAAGAGGAATTAGATGCAGAAGACGAGAGTCGATCAAAATTAGAAAAAGTTGTTTACAACAAACCTTTTAACTATTCAAAAAGGTCACTCGTCACACCAACGGTTTCTTCTAACACACCAAGGATTATCATAAAAACGTCTGAGTCTTCTAATGTTAATCCCAAAACCGATTATGCACAAACTTATGGTCCTTTACCTTCCATCGTGAAGTAAACTCAAAACCCTAAAATCTAAAATTCTTCGATATTTTGACCTTTCATGGTCGACCTCAAAACTTTACAAAATGAGATAGAATATCATTCTGAAATCAAAGTTCAACATTTTCAATCGCCAGCGAGAACAAAGAGACAATTTTCAGGAAAATCTTTTACCAAATGTTAAAAATTTGAAAAGTTGTGCATTGTCTTGGGAAAGGGACTTTCATAAGGAACTGGGATTGATGAAGGTCGTTTAGAGAAAACGAAACATCTATTTCAAACAATAAACGTAAAAAGAAAATGTTGAGAAAAGATGTTGATCGACTCTTGGAAGATGTCATCCGTGCTGATGTCCATAATGTTGTGTTATTCCTTTGTCATATGCATTTGATTATATCTCCGCCGATATCGTTGATTCTGTGGTAAATGTTGAGAACACCGATAATGTGCTTCAGATCGAGTCCTTAAAAGTTGAAAACAAACGATTGTCAAACGAACTTTCAAATGCAATACGCCGTCTTAATTGGTGTCAAAAAGATATTCACGATCAACAACTTGCTTTTCAACACAAAATCGCCCGCCATGCGTCAAAATCTTCTTCGATCCTAAAATTGAGCAACCGATGATCAAAAAGTGTCAAATCTTAAAATATGAACAAGAACTTGTAAAAGTTAAAAAGGAATATGGTGTCATATTTGATTTACTCAAAAAGACTCGTGATGAAGCATCAAATGAACTTGATCATTATCTTGCACACACACTAAAGAAGTTATGCATTTGGTCGAAATATTCGGCCTAAAATCAAGATCTCGATTCACACTATCTTCAAGTTAAGAGAAATGTTAGGAAAGTATGAACAACTTCCACCGTGATTTTAAGAGAATAGCCCCAGCAACACTTAGTAATCATGAACCTAGAATCCCTACTGCCAAATCACAAGTTGCTAACGTGCTCCTTCTATCAAACAGAATAGTTGCGCTTTTCCAAACGCCCCGCACTTCACGCCTCTAGAGCACTACATCGAAGAATAGGAAGAAGTGCACTCCAAGAAAAGATCAATAAGGAATGCTAAAGTAGAAGAACACCCTAGGACTATGAATAAGACTCACAAGCTGCCTTAACTATAGATATTAAGGCCCGCAAATGTAATAGAAATAGTGATGTAACGAATGCTAAACCGTTAAGTACTTTTGATATTCAGCCCCGATGCACCTTGTGTTATTTGTAGTAAAAGTATGAATTTGATTGTCATGACAAATGTGTTGCTAAAGCTATCATCTCT